>JAPHAW010000014.1:4632500-5232500 GCA_028749045.1 Cupressus sempervirens | reverse complement strand
TCCTCCCATGGCTTTGATGGAACAAGCAAAGGCTGATATAGTGTAGTATTGTGACTAAATCCCTTGGCCACTTGAAAAAATTGACAATTTTGTACAAACTTCTTCACATCCTGTGACATTTGAGGCCAAAAATAATGTTCTTTGAGAATGGCAATGGTCTTATCTCGACCAAAATGTCTTGCCATCCCATGACTGTGTTTCTCCTTAATTAAATGTTCCCTCATGTAACTCCTTGGAATGCACAATTGGTTACCCCTAAACAACATACCATCATGAATCAAATAGTCTAGCCACTTGGTTTTGTCTACAACAATAGGCTCTTTACAAGCTTTCCATGCTTCAGCAAAATCAGGATCCTCAAGGTACAGATTCTTGAGTTCATCAAACCCAACTACTTTGACCTGCATTACTAGAAGCAACAACTGTCTCCTACTTAGTGCATTACCAACCCTATTAGATTTTCTACTTCTATGCTTCAACATAAATGTATAGCTCTACAAGAAATCTACCCACTTCATATGCCTTTGATTCAATTTACCTTGGCTATTTAGGTACTACAATGCCTGGTGATCAGTATATAAAACAAATTCCTTTGGAAATAAATAATGCCTCCATTTCTTTAAGGCCTAAACTATTGCATAGAACTCTTGATCATAAACAGAATACTTCTTTTTCACATCATTCAATTTTTTACTAAAATATGCAATAGGCTTACCTTTTTGGCTCAATACAGCTCCAATAGCACTACCACTAGCATCACAATCCACTTGGAACACCTTTCTAAAATTTTGAAGTGCCAACATAGGTTGTTTTTTCACCTTCTTCTTCAGCAATTCAAAACTTCTCATAGCTGCCATAGTCCATTTGAACTCTTTTCTATCCCCTCCTATTGTGTCAGTCAGGGGTGCACATATGCCACTGAAATTCTTAATGAAATTTCTGTAAAAACTAACTAGACCATGAAATGATCTTACCTCAATAGTAGACCTTGGAGTAGGCCATTCCAAGATGGCTTTTGCCTTCTCTGGATCCATTTTGAGACCTTCAGGTGATATAACAAACCCCAAGTAGACTAATTCCTTCTTAGAAAAGGTACACTTCTTCAGATTAATTAATATTTTCTCTTCCCTCAACCTCTCAAGAACACTACAAATATGCAATAAATTTTCTTCCAAAGTCTTGCTGAAAATTAAAATATCATCCAAATAAACAATAACAAATTTTCCCAAGAACTTCTTAAGTACCTCATTCATAAGCCGCATGAAGGTGCTTGGGGCATTCGTCAATCCAAAGGGCATGACTAACCACTCATAAAGACCCTCCTTGGTCTTGAAGGTAGTTTTCCACTCATCTCCTTCTTTTATCCATATTTGATGATAGCCACTCTTGAGATTTATCTTTGTGAAGTATTAAGCTCCACTCAAGCAGTCCTTAAGATCATCCATTCTTGGCAAAGGAAACCAATACTTGATGGTTATCCTATTTATAGCTCGAGAGTTTATACACATCCTCCACTCTCCATCCTTCTTTGGTGCCAGTACTGTAGGTACTGCACATGGACTCAAGCTCTCCCAAATCAAGCCCTCCCTCAATAGCTCCTAAACCTATCTACTTAGCTCCTCAATTTCAGTAGGAGTCATCCTGTGAGTAGCCTTGTTAGGAAAGATAGGTCTTGGGATTAAATCTATCTGATGACTAATTTTCCTTACCTATGGAAATCCTTCTAGAATATTATCAAACATGATATTTCCAAAGTCACCTAGTAAATCTGAAACTTCAAGTGGTATTTCACTACTACCTTCTTTATCTTTCCTAGGAATCAAAGCATAGCACATATGCCAATGTTTCATGCCATATAAAAACTTCCTTCCATCAATAAGACAAATCCTAGCACTGCTACATACCTTTTCACCTTCATTTTTCATGGGCTTCAATTTGTGGCAAACTCCATCCTTTGTTAGAGAGCATGTGTTTGCATGCCCATCATGTACTGCATGCCTATCAAACTGCTACAATCTACCAAACAATATATAGAAAACATCCATTGGAGTAACATCACAGAGAACTTCATCATGGTAACTCCCAATTTTAAACTTTAGTAAACATTGTTCACTTACTAGGACCTTATGATCATCCTTCACCCAAGCAATCCGATAAGGCTGGGGGTGTTTCTCCCTCTTGATCTTCAGCTTAATAACCATCTCTTCTGACACCAAGTTGTCAGTACTACCACCATCAATGATCACATCACAACATTTATCCTCACACTTGCACATGGTATAGAATAAACTCCTCCTTTTTCCTAGTTCAATCTCACCACTTAGTAGGACCCTTTCATTTACTAAAGTCTCTCCTCTTTCTGTATCCTCTAAATGTGATGATTGTGCATCCTCATCTACATGAGAAACCCTAGCTTGACCCTCAAATCTCCTATTTGTCCTTCCTTGTCATTGAGGGCATTCAAAAGCATGATGACCTTCTTCTTTGCAATGGAAATAGGTACCATGGAAAGCTTCTCTTCCTTATCTGCATCCTCTACCTCTTCCTCTCTAATTTCCAAAGTCTTGATCATGGGAGTGGTTGAAACCCTTGTTCCTCTGGTTCCTACTAGGACCCACATCTTCATTTTTCTTTTGGGTTTCATTTTGGCCTTTAGATGAGCTACCACTGCCCCTTTCTCCTTGATCATGCCCTCTTTGTCTCCCTTCAAACCTCTTATTTAGCTTCTCTTCAACTTGTATGACAAATTGGTATGCCTCTTCAACATTGGTCATTCTTACTAGACTTAATTCCTCCTAGATGCTAGGTCGCAACCCACTGATATAACGAGCAACCTTCTCCTTTTTTTTTTGCATGCCCTACTCTAATTAGAAGTTGGTAAAACTCCTCTATATATTCTTGGACTAATTTTTTTTTCTTTCTTTAACCCATGCATCTTCTTAAACAAATTGAGCTCATAGTCTACAGGAATGAACCGCTTCTTTAGTTTTTCCACCATGCGATCCCACCTTGTAATCTTATCCTTTCATCTTTTGTTTCTTTCCAAATGAACCTCTTTCCACTAGATTTTGGCATGTCATTTCAGTTTGGCCTTTGCAAACATAACCCTATTTGGGTCCCTGATATCCTCATACTCAAAGTATTCTTCCAATTTATTGATCTAATTGATCAACTCATCTAGTTTCAAATTTTTAAAAAATATACCCACATAAATTGTAGGTCTTTTCACAAACTTAGTAATGGCCCTAAAAAGCCTTTCCTTTGCCTAATTTAGAATTTCCCCATCAAATTCCCCTTTTGGTCCAATTTCTTCTTCTTCATTATCATCCTCACTTTCCTCACCTACAACAACATTTGTTTCTCTACGGAGCTCTACCTGCAACACTTGTACCTGCCTTTGGAGGGCTCTAACCTTCTCAAGATTAATAGCTCCAGCCCTTCCACCACACTCTCTTTGTGGAGGCATCTTCTTAACTCAAACCCACAACCACATAGTCCTGGTGCAAACTACCTCACAGTCAGTGCTCTGTCTACACACTCAGGAAAACTAGCTCTGATACCACTTGATGGGGACATACCCCAAGCATAGAATGGACACAACAAGAAAAGGGAAAAAATTTATTAACTATGTAAATATGCTAATACATTTAGTATAGAGAAAATAGACTTCAAAACATGCCCTAAGGGCTTACAATAGCATAAATCTAGAGATAAATTATTCTCCCAGTACCTCCTCTCAAACTCTACTTTGAACTGCCTTTTACAATGCTAGAAATGTTCTTAAATAGGCCCCAGAGGGTTAAGGATTAGGAATACATTCTAGAAAGTTCTACTTGGCATCCACCAACCAAATAGAAGGCTCTAGAAGTTGCATTAGAAGTCAGCACAAAATTAGAAGAATCTAGAAATGGTAACCAAACTTCCGAGAGGCATAACTTTTGAACTGTAGCTCTGATTGACGAACCATTTACATTTTCAAAAAGCTCTTGAAGTTACCTATAACCCTATGGAAAAGCTTCACTCATCTTCCATTTTTTGGCCCTGTTCAAGGTCATTTAATGCCCCTAACCTAACTTTGAAGCATTCTTAGGATGTCTCCAAAAACTGAAAAATTGTGATAAGTTTCAAACCGTGGGGCCTTTTAACTTGATTCTTTTTCTAGAATGCTCTAAATTACAATGAAAATCATCCGACCAATTTACACCTTCTAGTTCACCAAAATGATAGCTCAATTATGTACTCCTATTTTTTGGCATTTACATGTATCCCAAGGTGATTAAAAACTCTAAACCAGAACACTAATGTTGGAACTATGAGAGTTGGAACCTTTATTTGACCCAAATGGGTATCTAAAAATGAAAACACATGAAACAGAAACTAAGTCTAAGTACATTTTTTTTTGGGTGACACAAGATTGCCCTTATACCTCTGGATGCTCCTGTATCACAAAACAGTGCTTATGAGATCAAAAAGGTCTATGTGTATTGGAATGATGCTATGAAAGGGTTTATAAATTGCTAAGTGTAAGATCATACATGAGGATAAGACATTGCAATTGATGTTTCAATCTTACAATAAATTATTGATCATAATACTATAGAATACTTGAAAAGAATCCCTGATCATGTGATAAGGAAGTGATTGTAAGATTTTACATGCCAAATCCCTTACCCAAGATGATACAAAAGGTTTAAATTTTGAAATAGATCATAAGATCACAAGCTCTAAAACAAGAACATGAAAGAACCTTTTGCCCTTATTCTAAGTTGGAAAAGAGACATAGGTTCTTGACCAATGAAATTTGAGTAAAGTACAAGAAATTTTGAGCTGGATAGTTATGTCAATGCTCCATTGAGGTGACATTAAATACTAAATTTAAAGCTCATGCATGCAAGAAATCAATGCATGGAGAAGGTTAATGAAGTACATATAGTATAAAGAAACTCTTTAAGAAAGTAATAAGTTATTTTTTAATGAAACAAAGGATTTCCAAGAATTGAGAGTTTTCACTATGAAGGATTCATAGTATTTAGTGTTTATTGTAGAGTTCTAGGATTTTACTTTACAGCCAAACATATCTAATAAAGAAGTTTAGGAAATTCAAGCTACAAATAAGGAAGTTACTAAAACTTCTACTTCTAAGGAAGGAAAAACTAGGTAGAGGAAAATACATTTGAAAATGAATGGATAAAGTTGTTACCCAACTCATCAAACACTATCTTTGCAAATAACCATGATTTCAAAGATATATATGTACTCTACAAGGATTTTTTTTGTCCTAGCATTGGCGGTTATGAAATGTTTTGATACTTCTACAACAATAGATTTGATAAGATTCTTGTGTGTAATCTATGGAAGAATAATCTAGCTATGCTTATTTTCCTAGAGGTATTTGTAGATGTTTATCTTGTAAAATACCTAATCAGATCTTAAAATCCAACCACTAAATCTTTTCAGAGGCATGATGGTGCAATGGAAAAACCTCTAGATTTAGAAGATCTTCAAGAGAAGTTTGAGATAAATACAAAATCCTTCATAGGAAAATCTATGACGCAACACATCCCAATGGACCTCAAGAAGGTTGGGAATTATGTAAAGAAGATAGATAAGATGATGACCCTAGACAAATTCAAGAAATACTTTGTGAAAACTGTGTATGGTGTCCACAAACTAGTAGGTAGAGATGGTTCTAATATGGTATATGGATCAATATATATTATGGCCAAAGGTGTATAGGATATACATAATAGTGTAGAATATGATAATGTAGATTTTATCCTGGAGAAAATCAAAGGTAATATTGAGCAAGCATAGAAAGGAGAAATGAGAATTTTAGATTCAACCATTACTCATTACTTATGCATCTAATTTTGTATAAGAATGTGGAGTATATCAGCCCAAATTTCATTAATCAGACATCAAATGCCAATGGAGAGCTACCAATTCAATTATGGACATAGTTATGGGATATATTCTATTATTACTTTGGTTATGTTTCTTCTATCAATAACTCTAGTGTTGTAATTATGAGAATGTTGGACCCTATTTTCTTTAGGGGTCCTAAAATCTTTAAAAGTTTCTCAAGACCAACCCTTATGCCTAAACATAAAAGTCTAGATCATAATTGTGGATATATTTTCTTGTTCCCAACTTTTTTACTCATGATAGTATATCATTCTCCTCAGCCACCCCACATATTGCCCAAATATGTGCCTCCCAATATGGCCATAATTGAATTCATGTGGCAATTTTTTTTGGTAAATAAGGAATATTTAGGCCCTCAGGTGCACAAAGACACATTTCTCTATAGATTTTTTCGTTGGCGCTCAAAATTGTAGCCCTGATTTTGGGTACCACTAAGAAATTTGAGCCCTATAAGCACTTTTTAATGCATTTGTACCTGAGTGTGCCTTTGAGCCCCAAGAGGTGTTCAATGCTTCTAACACCTTTCATTTAGCATGTCTAAGTGTTCCATGAAGTTAAAATGACATTTTGAGCCATTCTGTGAAGTCTCATTTTGAGCAAATTCTTAATCTGCATTTGTGCCTAAGTGTCAAACAATGACAGGAAGTTGTGTTTACCATTGAATATCTCGCACCTAGAAATGTTTCATGACTTGCTACTTTGGGAGTGTCTAGTGTCCATACCTAAGAGCCTATGTTTCATATTTTGAGTCATTTCAAGTCTACTTGACTAGGTTTTGAATCCCTCAAAAAGGGCAGTTTACTATTTTCATGTTGATACACTGCGCAAAATTCTAGGAAGCCATGTTTGACATGCTATAATTTTGACCCAGTTGACCCAAATGCTAAATTTTCTTTTGAATTGCATTATAGACATCAGAGACTTGCTACCTTTCAATTTTGAGCTAATGAGGAATCTGTTTGATTAGTTTTCAAATGTGATTCCAAACAAAATTTCTAAAGTTTTACTAGTGTCAACATTTGCATAGTTGTCAAAACCCCTATTCATGATGTCATAACCCAAAATCCATGATAGGTGAAATCAAATGGATTGTACCACTGTGTTTTCCTCTAAAAATAATTTAAGTGTGCCAGTTTTTTAGTCTTGAAAAATCAATTTGCACACTTTTCTAGGTCAATTCTAGTTGCAAAAAATGCTTTTTGTTAGTGTTTCCAGTTTGCAAAAATCCAAGTAGCCCACTTTGACCGCTTTCCATTTACATCTAGTTATTTATCATGATCCTAAATCACATATCTATACTCTCCTCATGACAATGAATTAATGTCCCAATTTTTGTGCCCCCAAGTATCCATTTGCCTTATTTTTGAAGCTAATTACGAACCCAATTTAGTGTTTTTTGACTTGTTTTCTTGCAAGCATTTCTGAGAGGTCAAATTTGACAACAAATATCTTCTGACTCTGAATTCTTCATGAGACAAGATTTGATAGGGTAAGAGTATGCAGAAGAGAGAATCATTGAGTTAGATTCAAGAGCCTGGTTAGAGGTTTGGGTTAGTTTTTAAGGCCAGTCAATGGACCTCTTGGCACGAAGTTGACTAGTTGCAGAAAGTGATAAAATGAGCTTTAATGGATGGTTTAGTGATTCAATTTGATTCTAATCATCTTGAGATGATCAGTGGATCAATCTAAGAATGCAATTGTTCAAAAGTGAACTTTTTTTAGCCAGACCCACTTGGGGCCCAACTAATTTCATCAAAAATAATAAGGCAAGGGGATTAAAAGTATTTTTTAACAAAAGGAGGATTCTTCCCACACAGATACTATATATTTTATTGAGACTGAGTATGACTGAGATGGTAATGTTGTTTCGTCTGAGAGGTATGGTGGAAATGGAAGTTGTTAAGCCTTATCCTACAAGAGATAGAGATCTCTATCAATTCCATGGGAAAGATTATGTAGAATTTTTGAAAGGGATAACTCCAGAGATAATGTAGGACCAAACCAAAGCATTGCAATGGTTTAATGTTGGAGAGGATTGTCTAGTTTTTAATGGGCTATATCAATACTACCAAACAATTGCTGGTGGCTCTATGGGGTGTGCTGTCAACCTTAATTACAAACAATGTGAAATTGCAATTAATTGGGCTAGAGTTCTTCATCATGCAAAAAGGTGTGAGGCATCCTGATTTTTCTATGTAAACGACATTGTTCTATCCATTCTGGAGCTACTAAAATATCATAAGCATGTTTTGTATGTTGATATTGACATTCACCATGGTGATGCAGTCGAAGAGGCTTTTTACACAACTGATAGGGTCATGACTATTTCTTTTCACAAATAGGGAGACTATTTCCTTGGTTCAAGTGATATTTGAGATGTTGGATATGGAAAAGGAAAATACTATCTTGTAAATGTCCCCTTGAATGATGGAATTGATGATGAAGTTTTCTATCTCTATTTAAACCCATTGTTCAACAAGTAATGATAGTCTATGATCCTGAGGTAGTTGTACTTTAATGTGGAGCTGATTCCTCAGCTAGAGATAGACTAGGCCATTTAAATATTTCTATAAAAGGCTATGTAGAGTGTGTGATACATGAGGTCATTCAATGTGCCACTTTTTCTCTCAGGGGGGCATGGGGCGGGGGGGGGGGGGAGGGTGGGTGGATACAAAATCTGAAATGTTTCTCGATGTTGGTAGATATCTATGGAGTTAACAGATTAGAAGGTTCCCATGCATTAGAGAGAATAGGAGCACCATGCAAAAGGGGGATCTTGGAAGAAAACATATACAGGAGGCCAACTAGGACAAACCATTGGAGGACCACGACAAAAGAGAGACTCCACACATAGCAAGACCATGTGAGCACAAGTGACAAGGAAAGAAGAGGTGCAAGAAGAGAACACTGTGTGGTTAGAGGCAAGATAGATTCAAGCAAAGTAGGGAGCCCATGGCTTAGAAGCCCCCACACCATAAAAGATGTTTGACTTTAGAAAAGGGAATTTTATGCCACTAAATCCTTTTGCACTTATTAAGAGTTTAGAAGTCCTCAATGGGCCAACATAGAAGGAGAGAATATTTGAGTCAAGGCAGAGCACCATCTCACACCAAATTTAGAGACAAAGTGCCTACGCTAGACTGAATGAGGCCAAATGTCAGGATACAGGGTAATTTTCAAAATGGGAGCCTCACACTAAGTTAAAAAGGGAGGTGCCATGTGCAAAAAGTGGAAGCTACTAGAGGACCAAGCTCCCAAACATGAAGAAAGAAAAATGCATTCAAATGGAGTATCCATGACAGTGTGAATGTAAGAAGCTGCTAGAAGGGAATAGAGAAATCCACTTGCAAGGGAGCCAGAGGCAACATAAAGAAAGAGATAGGTGAGTTATAAAACAATGCATCAATCAAACACAAAGGGTCAAAGTCATAGGAAACTATAGCAACAGACAAGGGAAACCTCCATCAGCAATACCCCACACAAAGAAGAACTCCATGTATGGAAGCAGGAAATCCATGCCATGAGTAGGGTATGAAAACACATTATCCCACATTCATGCAAAATTGGAGCTTTTAACTATTAAAATACAATTCCACATATTAGGTATACTGACTTAAGAAATGAGCAATTTTGAAGTGCAAGCTTTTAGTGTGGGGCCCAGGGATGCCAGTGATAGCTGGAGGTGACATCAGTCAACCAAATTTTGACCAAGGATAGAGGAATGATGGCATGGCACAAAAAGAAAAGATGAAAAGAGATCATGACATGTGGCACATCTAGCAGTCCTCGCTAGCTTGCTAAGGAGAAGTTGCTCATGTGATAACATAGTGACATAGTGAGGGTAAAGGTGGTGATGACATGTGGTAGTGGGTCCTAGTACCACTAACATGGTAGATGCGAGTTTTGAGCAATAATGAAGCACCATGTGCCAATGAGGTGGTAGTGATGAGGTAGGTGATGACTAGGCAATGACTAGGCAATGAAGGAGCAACCAATCAGCTAATTAGGGGCTACCACCTAGTAGCCCGAGTGACACTTATTATGCCCAGTGAGGAAGAGGATTTTGAATGAAATATTAAATTTTAATATTTTATTTATATTAAGGGCTCTTGTGCATTTTTTTACATAAGTGGGTATTTTCTAAGGTCAAACTTTAGAGAAATTTTAAATTTTTGCAAATTAAGTTGCAAACCTGAGTTTCATACCAGAGAGGGACATTTTTTTCAAATTGACTTTTGAGGGGTTTTTGGTAGGGGAATATAGTGATGTTATATATCACTGGAACCAAGAGAAACTAAATTTTTTGAATATGAAGTTGGTTTTTACACAAAATGCCACTGGTACATGCTATAGGAGGTTTTGTCTCTCTGATTGATTTGTGTGTTTCATTAGGTGTTTTGAGTTGCCAGTTGTAGAAGTCAGTGGAAAAACACCTAAAATGCATTCAGTGACTCTTGTATCAAGTTATTTTAAGGCTTTGTTGTGTTTTGGCTCCAAATTGATAAATTGGCACATATCAGGGTTCAATTATTAGTTATTTGTCTTTCATTGAGATATTTATTGCCTTTGGAAATCAAATGATGAGGATTTGATTTTGCCAGTTGAGGAGAGAAGGTAGAGAGATTCTTTTCATCTTCTTGAGGGACAATTCTAAAGGGACACATGTCAATTGCAAATTCAATCTAGGAATTGCCCTCTTGATATTTATTCTTTCTTCTTCTCTAAAAAATGTTGTTGGTTGGTTTTCATTTTTTCTAGTTCTAGGAGCTTTGCTCAAGCTATGAAAGTCACACACTTAACATTCTCTTTTATATTAAATAGAAGTTTTAAGTTTTATGCAGATAGTGCTTACTTTTTAGGTGATTTCTGTGTCATTTCTATACATCTGTCATGTATTTTGTTTCAAGGAAAACAAATAAAGAGAGAAAAAGAGATTTAAATTTAGCCCAAATCTTGTCTCCTACTCATGGATATGCAATCTTTTCTACTTTGTGAAAAAAGAGCATAAATTAGGTTGCAATTTTCTTAGAATTTTATGTGGTTGAAATGTCTTGCTAGTGGAACAAAGAGACATGTAATTTCTTGGTGTTTATCACAAAGTTTGCAGATTTCATGATGGGATAATTTGAGTATGAGATTCAAATTTGAAGTAGATGTCTATTCACAAGGTGAAAGATAGATCAAGGATCTTGATGTAGAAATATGTCACATATTTCTAGAAGATGTATGGTTGTAATTCATTTAATTACCCAATAAATAAGGCACTGATCAGAGATAGGATCATTAGGTTTTGTTGCTCATACCTAGCTCTTGCTGATATCAAAATATTAAATCATTTTCCCCTTTTATGTTGAAAGTTATTCAAAGATTAACGTGCACTTAGCTTATTAGTTTCATGACTCATCTCCTTAGCTATTTCATCCTTATGAATTAATGGTTAAGTATAGAAGAATTAGGGATTTTTATCTACTATTCTGGATTATGATTATGCTCATTGCACTGGTCACATAATTGGATCCTAAGAGGTTCACCCACCTAGGTTTTGCAGAGCCTAAACTGTAGAAGGAGTGTAGCCTTATAGTTGGCCTAGGTTCTTGGTGAATTGTGTCCATTATTGGAGATATCTATCCATAGACACATTCTTTCCTTGCATACTTGGTTGTTTAAACTCTATTAAATCAGGAGCCAACAATTTTAAAGTAGGAGACTTTTTTTATTGGAAAAGAATCTTTGGACCAAATCCATTCTTTCCTCTACCACTATAATTTTCCAACTACACCCTATAGGATGTATGACCCAAAGGGCTACATGAGAATAATCTAAAAAGAAATTATGAATTATGTGTTTCCAAACTCAAAAAAATTACCACATGAGGATTTGATTCCAAAAAGTGTAGCTGAGGGGGAAGTTAGTGAAAAATTAGCAAAATTTGATGATGTTATAAGGGTAGAAAAGGAGATGATGAGAGTAGACCTAAATTTCAAGGGTTTTATATGGATATCCCTTATCCATAGAGAATAAGGAAGATGGTAAATGTTCATGTTGGGATCATGTCACAAATGCCTACAAGGCCAATTGGAGAAGAAGAAAGGGTAAATCCTGATAGCTTGGAGCCAGATGTAACTTTGGAAATTGAAGAGGATGAACCTACTAAACTACCTTGGGTTTAAAAAAGGACATGACAATGGATGCCTAGAAGAAACCAATAGTTTTCTAATCAAGATTGGATGATAGGATCATCCAAGCTTAGCAATTTATAGAGGATCATGAATTCATCAAATCTATTGAGTTTAAAATCTTCCTCTACAAAAACAAACTAAGTTTACTAGTCTTGAAAATAAAACTAGGAGAATATGATAAAGAGAATCAAGAATTACTTGTAAAGCTTCATGCCTATGACCCAAAGAGTGAGATGATGAATCTTATATAGGCTAGAGACCTAGAACAAAGAAGTGGTATGCTTCCAATGCTTGGCTAGGATCTAAAACAAGCTTTCGTGCTTGAATACATAAGAAGACAAGAGAATGGTATATCTTATGAAGCATATGGAGCTAATGGACATCAGAGGGGATCATGATTTAATATTAATTCCAAGTCTCTATAATGTGGAGCATGGATCTTGCAACAAATAAGCCTAAATTAAGGTATGTGTAGAGAATTGATCAAGGAAATATAATAGTTTGGACTCTGTAGAGTACTTCAAGAACAAAAATTTCCAAGGAAATAAAAAACTTATCATTTATGAATGAGGCTAAAGTGGAGGAAATAGAGACAATAATAGATAAATCATTCCATGACTATATAGATATCATGAAACTCTATGAAGAAAAGATCAGGATGATCCATGTCTATAAATAGAGAATAGAAGAGTTGGAGGCCAAATCTCAAGGATAGAAACTAAAGTTGCATCTTTGAGAGAGAAATTAGCTAGTACGAAGCAAAATAGGGTACAAGGCATCCATGAACAACTAACTATAGTCACAAAAAAAATGTTTACTCAGACTAAAGAGATGGAGATAGAGGAAACTGAACCTAGAAGGATGATCATTTATGCTCCATCTCCACAATAAGGTGGTTAGGTAAGGACATGTGTCCTAAAAAGCATGATAGGCCATAGAGTAGAAACTCTCAAAAATATATCTCAATAGGCTCATGCTCTTTATATCTCTTTACAAGATATTGAGCATATTTGCAATGAAGCACTTGCATTGCTATCACCCACTTTTAATCTGTGGGGGTCATCTGTACAATTCTTAGAGAGGCTAATCATGTTGATGACAAAGAAGCCAGACCTACTTGATAAGATCATCACAGTAAAAGAAGGCCTAGAAATAGTTATATAACTAATAGGATTATTTACTAGAAAGTTGTAGATCATACAAAGTAAGATCAAAATCTTATTGCAATAGATTAAGCCCAACATTCCACCAATTTTAGGTGTTGATAATAAATTGAAAAACTAATAGAAGTGGTTTGATTCTTTTGATTCAATGCTAACTCAAGTAGGTACAATATCAATTTTTGAAGATGATAGTGACATCCCTTTTAATAACTTGATTGATTCTTTATTCAAAGTTGAAATATACTTGAATAAATTTGCATTAGAATCAAGGGCCATAATAGATTCCAAGTGGAATAAGGCAACAAAAGACTTGGATGAAGTTATATGCACTCAATGGGCCAAAAAAATGGAGACATACATTTGGGAAGAAGTTGGGGAAATCAAAGCTCTCCCAATAGGAGGCAATTAAAGTGTTATGAGTGAGGTGGCAGAAGAGACAAAGTAAAGAAGAGTCAAGGAAAGTGAAAAATAGCTAAAGAAAAACACAAACTCCTAAAGATGCCTACAGAAAGTGCCACCTGCAAATTTTGTAACTGTATCATATTTTTATCAAACTAGAAAGAATGTTTGTAATGTAATAGTATAGAAATATCTTTGTATTTTTTTCCAATAGAATGCTGACACCTATCCTCCCATCTCAAGCTTGTTTCAATCCTTCCTATAAAAGGATTTCCAAGATGTGGAGTGAGGGTCCAAAGTCTATATAACTTTTAGTGTTTATACTATTTTTTAGTCAGTTTAGTCTTGTGTCAATTGTATAATGTATTAAATTTTGCAAATCTGAATGATATTTTTTAATCGTGTCTTGAGTTACACTTTTTATTATCATACAAGTGATGTATTATTTTCAAATAGTATTAATATAAAGAGGGAGTTAATATTATCTATGTCTCTAACTTTTCTCTCCATATTCATATGCTTGTTATTTTGGGACTAAATAAGAAAAGTTCATATAATTTAATGTAGCTGGGATAAGTTGTATGGAAATTTGTTGTTGCTTTTAATTCAAGGAATTAAGTAAATGTTTCCATAAATTAATAAGGTTTCTAAAAATATCAAAAGGATACTATAATAATTGAATGAAGGGATAATAGCTAATAATGTCAATTATTTACTAATGTGGCTCAATATAGCAATAGATAAGGCATTCATCTTAAGTTGTGATGCAAATTGATGCAATTATTTGGTTACACAAAGAACATTTAAATCAAAATCAATATTTACTTTCTATAATGAAGAATCAAATTGTTGATCAGCAATAGCTTTCCTTTGAGATATAGTTGGCTACTATAATCAAGAAATTTATTACAAATCTAAGAAGATTATAGACCATTTTTCTACTATAGGGGATAGATTTGAAAAGAAGAGTATGAGTGAAGGAGTTTTGAAGAAGAATATAAAATAAAGGGAAGTGTCTATAAGACTCTATAATTATCTTTAAATATCAAAATCCAACCCCTTTTTCAATACACATGAAGTGCAATATCATAGAAGATAGTTGAAATTGTACAAAGGAAGTGAAGGAGTTGGATGTTACATGCAAAAGTTGTGAAGAACAGAGTTAGAAACCTAATGAAGTAGTGAAGGATAGAGAAAAGATAGCAAATTAGATATTGGAAAGAGAAGATCTATAATTAGCAATTATAAACTCATGTAGACTAAATGATCAGGTACTAAATTAGATTTGACAGATTGAATCAGATAAAATATCTTAATAGAGTGGTTTTAACATACCTTTGTAAATCTCCTAACAAAGTCCTTACTTCATTTAAGTTTAAAATTCTTTAATAAAATTATACCCAATAATCTTAAAGATTTTCATAGAGTAGACCACTCACAGAGTATATCATAGAAGTGATCAAAATTTGTAGTCCTAAAAGGTTAACATTGATAGTATAGTAGTGAAGATTAAGTGTCATCCCCACCCCGATTTTACCTTCACCTTGGAGATTTTTTTGGGTTACCAATTCTTCTGTTTCATGTGATTATATTTCATGGAAGTGATGGATACTTAGATTTATTTTTCCATTTGATATTTTCAATTTATGTTATGCATAAGCTAGATATGAGATGGTTAATGTGGTGAATTTAGTAAAGCTATTTTGAAGGATAAAATTTTTGTAAATCCTTATTCACCCCCTGCTCCCTTCCAGTATCTTAGTTTCCCAATAAACTTCCAACAATTGGCATTAAAGAATTGGTTCTCTTGAAAGAAGTCTAATAGCTTGGGAGTTCAAATCTTGGAGATGGAGGCTTACAAATTGGGAAAGTTTAATGATAATCAAGTGAATGACATCCAACTCATATTGCAACAACTTGAAGTAGCAAGAGAGGAATTGAGGAAATCCATAATTAAAAAAAAAAATGACCATTTACTAAAATGGAACACTTTATGAATAATTTGATACACAAGGATTATTTGAAATTATAAAATTCTAATGAAAGTGATGCAGCCATTCCAGATCTATTAGAGAAGAATGATATCCTAAATGAAGAAGTCAGAGGATTGAAAAGAGAACATGAAATCTAGTTAGAATGCTATGTGAAGTAACTGAACAAAAGAAGAAAGTTGAAGAAGAAAAAGTTATGGCTAAGGAAGAGAAAAAAAAATTGGCTATTAGACTTGAAGAAAGGTCATTTGATGTATAAAGCCTTACAAACACTTAGCTAGATATGATGAATCAACTAATGCTTGCAAATAAGGAATTGAACAAGAAAGACATGGAGATAGAAAATCTAAGATCATAGAGTTATCTACTAAGGAATGATTTTTTTAGAAATATAAGAGGAGTAACTAAGAGGGGAGGGGTGAATCAGTTACTACTAAAATAAATCCCAAATCCCTTAGATGTCAGTATAAAATAAACTCTGAAAATAGAATATGGTTGTTGCTTGATAAACACATATAGAATGTTGTAATTTAGTAAATACTGAATGTATTTTATAACTAATTAACTTTGTAGATCTTAAAACATTTTCAATGATTATCATTACTTAATCTTAATTGTAAGCATGAAAGAAATAACATGAACACGTATGATCACACTAGAATTTAATGTCGAAACCCAATTTGGGAAAAGCCACCAATTGCAACTAGTTATTATTTTTCACTATTTTGAAGTGAGCCTTGTTAGGAGCCAACCCTATTAAAGTTTACAAAACACATTGTTAGGTGTGACCCTATTAAATGATTTAATCACCCTATTAGGAGTATCCTTGTTAGAGTCCTTTAGACAATTCAATAGAATTTCCACCTTGTTAGAAGATTTACAAATGGTTGTTAAACCAACTCTGCTAAGAGATTTAGATCACTCCTACAATGTTTAGAGAGTAACAATGAATTGGCTTGATTTAGATGCAACGAAATTGCTGATTATAGATCTTTGTTTTGGCTTGTATTTAATCCTTCTTGATTGAATTTAGCTTTTTTACTCCACAAGGATATTCTTCTTATCCTTCAAATTCACTTCCTCTTTTCACCTTTTAATTCATTCATAATAGCTTGTCTACTTTTGAACCACAACTTGACCTTATATTTATATCTTTCATATTGTCAAGTTAGCTCAAATGCAACATAAAAAATTTAATATTCATCACCATAGTTAGCTAGAACTAGTAGATAAATCAATTGAGCTTAATATGCCAAAATAAGAAAATCCTTCGTTGGTTGATCCATCTTAGTAGAAATTAACTCATAAGTGATTTCCTGTGTTAACCAACAAAAGCTTTGTTAACAATGCAAACTTGCAATGATCCTTTGGTAATTGAGTGAGTTTAATTAGCACTAGTTCAATTCACATTTCTTTCATTAACTAAGTGATCTTGGTTTAAACTCATCTTTTGCATGCTTTTCTTTGACGCCTGACTAGACTCAATAGACACTACTTTTTAAACTAGGCAACCATAGGAATGCTCGGTAGACATAGAGAACTATCTTCACGGACCAATTGAGCTCAGCATGCACTGACTGATAATGATATAAAATTTGTAGATCGAAGAAAACACAAAATTAATCAATTATATCCAACAATCTCCTTATTTCTCATTGATGGCAACACAACATGTTATAGAACAATGAAATTTTGAGAACAAGACTCCCTTTGTTAGTATGAGCTCTTCAAATTTCTCCTTCTATTTGAAAACTTCTATTTACAACAATCTTCTACCAATTTTATTTTTCCTTTTTGCTATTTCTTCATGGAACTTCTCCCTCTATGCAATAATAAAAATTTCAAAGATATAATTTTTTTTAGAGATATGACAGTAAATTTTCCCTCTTTGACAACACATGTCAAAGATAATAGTTCTGCTAATATCAATGTACCTTAGGTTACCATCCATTTGTAATATGTCCTTTGTTAATACTATATCAACTATTTGATCTTCAACTTGCTCTAGTTGATGCATCACTAAACTTCATTTAGTGAGCTTTAGATAGGGGAATGACCCCTAGCTTACCTCTTAGATAAAAAAATGCATCTTTAGGTAATGGCTTGGTGAATATGTCTATAATTCTCTCTTTTGTATTTACATATTCCAATCTAACTTCTTTATCCTACACTAATTCTCTTAAGAATTATAGCAAGGTACTTTGTTTTGGAATGCATTACTATATTTTTTGATATATTGATTGCACTAGTGTTATCACAATAGATGACTATTGGATCTTTGATCTCTACCTTCATTCCTTGCAACACTTGTTTGAACCAAACAATATTAGAACAATTGACTATTCCTGCCACATATTTTGCCTCTACTATGTATTAAGATGTAAAATTTTGCTTCTTGCTTATCTAAGACACTAGTCTTTTACCAAGAAAGAATGCTCCTCCACTACTATTTTTTCTATTATCAAAACTTCCTACCCAATTAGCATTAGTGAACGCCTTTAAGTCCAGATTGCCTCCAATTTTGTACATAAGCTATATTCTTTAGTACCTTTTAGATATCTCATGATTCTTTTGATTGCCATCATATGGTTTTCTCTAGGATTTGTTGTGAATATTTTCACTATCTCAATTGCAAAGGCAATGTTAGGCCTTGTATGTACAACATAATATAATTTTCCAATCATTGATCTATTTATAGTCTGGTCTACTTCTTTGGAGTCATCATTTTTGGAAATTTTATGTCTAGTAGAGATGGGAGTTCCAACTGGTCTTGAATCTTCCATTCTAAACATTTTCAATATCTCTTTGATATACTTAGATTGAGTGATGTAGATATCATTTTTGTTCTATTGTATCTGCAATCCAACAAAGAATTTTATCTCACCAAACATGGACATCTCAAATTCTTTAAACATTTCTTCTAAAAGTTCTTTGCATAAGTCATCATTTCCTATAAATAGGTTATCATCAACAAATATTTCTACCAACACAAACTTTTTATCTAGTCCTTCCTTGATATACAAACTACTGTTATCATTTTTTCTTTGAAAACCAATTTGTATCAAATAGTTATGTAGTCTTTCATACCAAGTTATGGGAGGTTGCTTGAGACCATACAATGCTTTGTGTAATTTGTAGACCATGTCTCTTTTGTTAGGATCTACAAAACCTCCTGGTTGTTCAATGTACACTTCCTCACCAAGAATGCAAATTTAACATCCATCTAATATACTTTAAATCCTCTATGTGCTACATATGCAAGTAGAATTCTAACACATTCTAATTTTGCAACAAGGGAAAATGTTTCACCATAATCAATACCTTCTTCTTAAGAATACCCTTTACATACCAATCTTGCCTTGTTTCTAAACGCTTTGTCATCTTCATTTAGCTTATTTCTAATTACCCATTTTGTACCAACTATATTTTTATCCTTAGGCCAAGGAACAAGGGTCTAGGTTTTGTTCTTCTCTATCTATTCTATCTCTTGATTCATATCTTCAACCTGACTTTCATTATCTAATGCATCTTCAATATTTCTTGGTTCAAATTCAGCAAGTAAACATGTATCTTTCAATTTTCTTCTTTTCATTGTTCCATCCAATGATCTGATTAGGTGCATGATGCCTTTTGATGTATCTTGGTAATACAGTTTCTTTGGATTTGGCATGTGCTGGTGTTTGAAAACGTTACCCATTTCTAATTACCCTGATGAGAACATGATGCTTCTAGGGATAGCTAACTCCCATTATCAACACATCCATTTAGACACCAGGCCAACTATAAGGCATGACCCTTCTTCTACTTCAGGCTCTGCAAAACCTAAGTGGGTAGACCTGTAGATTCTTTATATGGTACCAGTTGTCAAAGCATACACTGAATCTAATATGAAGCAGATAAAACCCTTATTTCTCTTGATAATTTATGAAATAACATATATCTATAGTAGCTAGATGCAAAACAATGAAAGTCATAAGCTGAGTGAGGGCATTCTGTTTATAGTTCTTCAACATGAAAGGGAAATTCATTTGATTAAAGATGTTGATTCAACAAAACCTCAAAAATGCAATAGTATAACCAGTGATCCTATAACTGATCAGTGCCTAATCCATTGGGCAATTCCATTAATTCAAAACATACATCTGTGACATTAGGACATATTTCTTATACCCAGACATCAGATCTATCCAACGACCTTGTGATTCAGACATCAATGTTCATTCAGGTCTCATTCTCACAAAATATCCTTCTTAAACAACTAGTAACCTTGTTTAAACATATCGAGCATTTACTTGGCCCTTTGGTCCAACAGCAAAATACATCAAACATAAAACCTAAAAGGGATGCAAATTGGTCTCAAATATTTGTTCCAAAAACACATAAGACTTACAAATTGCTGAGATAGGAGACTAGAACCAGAACAAAACTAGTGAAATTGTTTCTCATATGTATTCATTTTCTTGAAACTATACATTTAGATGCATGAAATGAAAACATGAAACAACCTAACATCTCAAAACTATCTGTATTATCTTTACAACTATTGTTCACATGAGAGTTCTGCTGAAGAAAATGGTGGCACAGTCATGGAAACATGTCAAAATACTGGAACCAATGGTCTCACATTGCAAAAACTAGAATCCCTAATGGTATCATAGCACTGAACTTTTTCTTCCCAGAAACTGGAACCTACTGGTTTCTCAGTATCAAAACCTAGAACCCTTTGGTTGACAGACAGAAAGAATGATATAGAAGAGAAAGAATTTCCAAATCTGATCTTTACTTGACAAGTGTCCACTTGAAATTCAATCTTATAGAAACTGAAAACTTTGTCCTTCCTTCTCCATCTTGATTTGATTTGATTTCATCATTGCCTTGTAACTGATTTGCAAAATATCCCCTCCTGAATGATGAAATCCCTTATTTGCTAAATATCTAATTTTCATCAAAATGCTGATAAAACTTACTTTAACTGACTCAAAGATGCCTCAACTGAATTCTCCTTGTCTTTTGTTCACATTCAGGTCATTACCATGTTGGAAAACAATTCTGAACTTCCTGGTTTGAAAACAAATGTGATTCAAGTACCTGAGACAAATCCTCCTATAGCTTCAAAAAGACTGCTATCTATGCAAAATCTGACTCTAGAAATGGATAGCTTTGTCTTTTCTTGATTCCAACAATATATTGGAGTGCATATCTACCCTCCCAAAAATGCCCAAAAAGTCGATTTGAAAAAACATCCTTTGGCTAGGAAACTAAGGTCTACACATCTTTGATTTTAAAATGTTGAAATTTTTTAAATTTATCTAAAGTTAAAACTTTAGAATAAAACCCATTTGATTTTCAAAAAATCTGACGTGCATCCATTTTTTGGAAATAATAATTGAAAATTATTATTTTTGCATTTCAATTTTTCTGTATGCTTTTCTGGGCCCACTGGGTGCCACTAGGGCTGCCACGTGGCAGCCCCTGATCTTTGCCAACTCATCACCTACTAGGACCCATCACCATGTGGTGACAGCCCACTTTCCCACATTATTTATCTTCCTCACATCTTGATAATGCGGGGAAGCGGGCACTGTCAGATTCAGACACTTGGCCTCATCTCCTTGCATCTTGGTTTTGGGTGCCACATCAGCGTATGAGTGAATTTGATTAAAATTTGTTTGATGTTACACCAACATCATCATACAATTGGCTAGGACCCACGTGTATCATGGCTTCCAAAAGCCTCTTTGTTTGAGACACTACTTAATAGTGTGTAATGGTATTTAAAGACTTGAAAAATACCTCCCACAGTGAATGTGGGACAATGGCCTTCAATGGATTTACCTTGCACTCACACGAGTTGCCTAAAATGATTGCGTCTTATTTTTTATTAACCTTCAAAAGCATCTACCTTGGCTTTATGCGAATTGCTTCAATGTTTAGTGCTGGGACTAAGGGAAATCATGCAATGTGGGAAGATGATTTAGAAAAAACAACAAGTGAAGCAACAAACATAATAACCAAGATTTGGCAAGGAGTGCATGAAAACAATAGAGGAGGACCCATGGAAAACACTCTAGAAGACTTGAGGATTGGCTTCCTTACATTCCTTAATCTCCAGAATGTGTAAACAAATCTTATTCTCAAGGTCCCTGCTACTAAATGTGGAGCTCTTGTTTTAAAATGTGGGCTTTTTCTCTTTATTGTTGCGGTTCCATGAGGCTTCTTGCCGCCGGCTGTTGTTGTGCTAGTGCCTTAAAAAATGGAGGGAAATCATACCATTTTCTGCTTTAAAAGACTCCTGCAACACATGAATGGTGGTTGTAGTTCCTTCAAATGTTGGATGCCAATTCTCTTAGTCTGCCAGTTGTGAATGCTCATTTGGCATCCCTGCTAATTTTTCTAGGCATGGATCTCCTTCTATAAACTGTGGGCTTCTCTGTTAAATTCTCCTCCCAATTTGCATGATCTCTTTTTTAAAAACGTGGCTCCACTTTTTAAGCAATGGATTGTCTCTTTGTTAAAATGTTGACTTCAATGATGGCTCCTTTACCTACATTTGGGCATTCTTTTTAATTTGGAGGATTCCTTTTACATTGCACAAGATGTATTTTAAAGAAGGCCTCTCTGTTCCTTTCAACTGCTACCCACTTTGAAAACATGCATGCCTTCCTGTGGTCTGATGTGTTTGGCAGATTTCTTTATATCCTGCATCATGAGTTGGAGCTTGCCTATTATCATGGGCAGCTTCATCTTTTAAAATGCGTGGACTTGGTTGACTTCTTCATTTCCTTTGCTATGCGTTTTCCCAAGTCTCAAGTCTGCTTTGGTGTGGGGTTGTTCCATCCTTCATGTGGGTGAAATAAAACAAGAGGACGCCATTGCCCCTTCGAGAAATCTGATCATTTTATGGTGTCTCCCTACCACTTTCTTTTCATTTGCAGATGAGCTTCCCTTTTAATGGGTTTTCCTTTTTGTATTTACATTTTATCAAACTGGCTTCATTATATTTTCTCTTGGATTTCCTTTTAGCAAACCCATTTGATTTTTTTTTTCTTATCCATGATCAATATCATGTTTGTCTCTCAAACTATGTATATTTCCATCCTAACATATATAGGAGTAATTTTTTCAATCCAATCATTGTAATGGAGATCATTGAATTGGTAATTTCATTCTAAGATGTGACTTCATGGATCCAACTGGTCCAGTTATCACAAATCTGATGAATTTAGCTGGGCCCCAAAGTGGGTCCAGCTAAAAAAAAATTCATTTCCAAACCACTAATATGGAAAACTGGTCCATTGATTATCTCGAGCTGACTGGAATCCATTTTGACCACTGATTTAACATTAAAAACTTATTTCAATTATTTTCGCACCATTGTGAAAACTTTTTCAGGAGGCCTGTTGCCTGACTTTAAAAAATTGACATAATCACCTGAACAAGATCTAAAACTCAAGATCTCTGTTCTCTCTAACATGTTCAACATGCCTGCCAGATCTCGTTGCATGAAGACATCAAGGTCACAAGATATTGACCTTCGAAGTTGCCAACTTAAATTCACCTGCAGATAAACATGTTAGAAAACTGGAAAGTGCGTTTCGAAATGGCTTGGAAAACTAGACATATGGGCACTTGGGGATCTGGAATCTAGGGCATTAGTACATTTTCATGAGGAGAATATGATTATATGATTTGGGCTCATGATGGATGACGGGGAAAATTTGGTGAGCATCTGAAGTTGGCTACTTGGATTTTGCAAACTGGGAACAATGACAGAAAGCAATTTTTGCAAATGGAATTGGCTTGAAAAAGTGTGCAGATGAATTCGCCAAGACATAAAAATTGACACACTTGGAGTATTTTCAGTGTAGAACATAGGGAAACCAACCATTTTATCTCACCTATCATGGATCAGGAGATATGACATCATGAATAGGGGTTCCAATCAATCTGCAAATACTGACACCAGTAAAACTTTAAAAATTTTGTTTGGAATCGTGTTTGGAAACTGATCAAACGGATTCATCAAGAGCTAAAATTTGAAACATGACAGGTCTCTGATGTTTAAAATGCAACGCAAAAGGAATTTTAACATTTGGGTCAACTAGTCAAAAGTTACAACACGTCAAACATGGCTTCCCAGAATTTTGAATATTTTGCAAATGTGTGAAAATAGTAAACTACCAACTTTGAGGGATTCAAAACCTAGTCAAAAAAACTCAAAATGACTCAAAATTTGAAACATAGGCTCTTAGGTATGTACACTAGATATTTCCAAAATGGTGAATCATGATGCAACTCTGGGTGTGAGATATTCAATCACAAACACAACCTCCTGTCGCTGTTTGACACAAGTGAAAACGCAAGATTGACAATTTTTAAAAGCAAGACTTTGCCAAATGACTCAAAATGATTATTTAACTTCATGGAACACTTAGACAAGCTGAAAATAGGGTGTTAGAAACATTAAAAACCTTTAGGCTTCAGACTGGCAGTCGGGTACATAGGTATCAAAAAGCTTTCATAGGGCTTAATTTCTCAATAGTGCTCAAAATCAGGGCTGCAATTTTGAGCGTCAACAGTATGAGTTCCACTATTTTCTTCATAATTTTTTGTATCAAGCTCAGGTCCTTTTGTCTATGACTTGGATCCTTCATACTCAGCTTGAACTTGCTCAGTAGCCTCTGATTATGACTCAGGTCCTTCAAAATGCAACTCAGTTTGTAATTCCTACAACTCACTAACTATTGGAGATTTAAGGGACTTGAGAGATGAATTATCCTTTCTTTCAAATAGATTTGTAAATCTATCAAGTTCGTAATAAACAAATCATTTTTAATCCTTTGACTTCGTTTTACTTTCATCTTCACTCTTTACTGCAAACTCATTAATTCTCACATGTATATTTTCTATGATCTTATGAGTAGAAAAATTCAAACATTTGTATTTATTACTTTTGCAGGAATATCCTAGAAATATGCCTTCATCACTTTTTACATCAAATTTACCTTTCCCAAACTCTTTCAAGATATAACATTTGTTGCCAAATACTTTCAAATAAATTACATTACGATTGTAGTCATACTATAGTTTATAGGGAGTTTGGTTTGAGTCTTTCTTTAACTGAACTCGGTTTAGAGTATGAACTATAGTGTTAATGGCTTTCTTCCAGTAGTTGATAGCAATATTATTTTTAATCATCAATGTTCTTGCACAATTCATGATAGATCTATTTCTTCTTTTTGTTATACCATTCTCTTGAGGTGTACTAGGAGCTGATACTTTTCTTTTTATTCCTCTTCCAATGCAAAAATGATTGAATTCATTGGAGATAAATTCACCACCTCTATTTGATTTTAAACACATCAATCTCTTTCCAGTTTGTTTTTCTATTCTAGAATAATCATCAACAAAAAAAATGTAAAACTTTTTTCCATTGTAACACTCTATTCCAATAGGTCCACATAAGTCAGTGTGTAAAATTTCCAAGATATTTCTAACTGATATTTTTTGCTTCTAAAACCAGTCTTTCCCATCTTGTCAATTTGGCAATTCTTGCACAAACCAACATCAGGTTTCTTCAAACTAGGAATACCTCTTACTATTCTAAGTTTTCTTATCTTGACCATATTATCAAATTTTAGATGATATAGTCTACTTTTCCATAACCAACTTTCTTCTACTTGAACAATAAAAAAAGAGCATTCACCAAGATCAAGATAAAATAGATTATCTTTTGTTTGCTTGCTTGATCCAACTAGATTTCCTTTGTCATCCAACAATTTTGCCTTGCCATTCATGAATTCTACCTTGAATCCAATGTTGTTCAACTATGCTACACTTAGTAGATTATGCTTTAGTCCTTCAACCCAATAGGCATTATCACATATAAGTTCATTGGTTAATGAGATACAACCTTTTCCCTTTATGCAACAAGGTTCATTGTTACAGAATCTTATACTTCCTCCATCATAATGTTAAAAAAATTTAAACTTTTATTCATCTCCAATCATGTGATGTGAACATCCACTATCTATAATCCATGTATCATTTTTACTAATTTGAGAGATAAGTGTCATTTTATCTCTTTTATCATTAGATTCATCTTTTATAGGAATATACACCATTTCATCTTCATAGTTATCAAAATCTTTAGCCATAAAACAAGTTTTCTTACTTTTGTCCATGTAGGTTTTGTGACTTTTGAATTCCTTCTTGCCTTTGTGCTTGTGGATTTTCTTCTCATCCTTGATTTCTCTGTTTGGACACCTAGCAGCAATATGAACAATTTCTTCATAAGAAAAATAGAATAGAGAGATTTTACCTTTGTACTTTACTTTGTCTTTAGAATATTTCTTTGCAATTAAGGCTTCAACAATTTCAAGATCACTATCAGAACTTTCTTTAGTTTCTTCCTCATTTCTTAATTTATTATTTTTTGATTTCTTACTCTTTTCCCTAAGTGAGAGTTTGGTTTCAAATTCAAATACAATATTCTTGGAAATAGGAGCATAGTTATCATAGTTATCTAGTTCAAAAGCTTCTGATCTTCCAACTAGAGAACCCAAGGTTAATTTTTTATTTAGATCACATCTCATTCTCTAAATAGTAGATATGCTAATTGCATATATAGGACGAAGAGTTCTAATTACCTTAGTTATAGTAGCTTCCTCCTTAATGTCTCCACTAGATGATTTGATTGCACTTACACTGGCTTTGATTCTTTCCACATATTTTGTAATGTTTTCATTTTCTATCATTTTTATTTGGTCAAAGTGTCCTCTAAGACTTTTTTCTTTGGCTCTTCTTACATTTTCATCTTCTCCATAGATATTTTCTAGTTTGTTCCACATTTCATGAGCATTTTTACAGTCTTTTACCACATCAAATTCAACATAATTGAGAGCAAATGATACATAACGTCATCTTGAATCACTGATAGTAGTTAGATGTAACTTCATAAGTCCTTGACATGCTACAAAATTGTCTATGTTTAGTTTTAGAATCTCTATTTTATAAGACATCCTGATATTTAGCATAGGTCCTTGAAACCTTCTCTACAAGCACCAAAAGCTCTAATACCAATTTTTGAAAATATAAGAGGATTAATTGAGAGGGGAGGGGTGAATCAGTTACTACTAAAATAAATCTTAGATATTTTAGATGTCAATGCAAAATAAACTCTAAAAATTGAATACTATTGATGCTCAATAAACACATATAGAATGTTGTAACTTGATAAATACTAAATGTACTTTGTAACTAATTAACTTTGAAAGTCTTAAGATATTGTCAGTGATTATCATTACTTAATCTTAATTGTAAGCATGAAGACATATGAGATCATAATTTAATGTGAAAACCAAATTTGTGAAAAACCACCAATTGCAACTACTTACTATTTTCACTCTTCTAAAGTGAGCCCTATTAGGAGCCAACCCTATTAATGGTTACAAAACACACTATTAGGTGTGACCCTATTAAATGATTTAATCACCCTATTAGAAGTGGCCTTGTTAGAGGTCTTTAGACAATTCAATAGAACTACAACCTTATTAGAGGATTTGCAAATGGTTGTTAAACCAACTCTGTTAAGAGATTTAGATCACTATTACAATAGTTAGAGAGTAACAATGAATTAACTTGATTTAGATGCAACTAAATTATTGATTATAGATCTATGTTTTGGCTTGTACTTAATCCTTTTTTATTGGATATAGCTTTTCTTATGCACAAGGATATTCTACTTATCCTTCAAATTGGCTTCCTCTCTTCATCCCTTTCAATTCATTTGTAATAGCTTGTCCACTTTGGAACCACAACTTGATCTTATAATTATATCTTTCATATTGTCAAGTCGGCTCAAATACAAATTAGAATAATTAATATTCATCACCATTGTTGGCTAGAACCAATAAATAAATCAATTGAGATTAATATGACAAAATAAAAAAATCCTTCATTAGTTGGCCTAGCTTAGTAGAAACTAACTCAGAAGCAATTTTCTATGTTAACCAAAAAAATCTTGGTTAACAGTGTCAACTTGTAATGATTATTTGGTAACTAAGTGAGCTCAGTTAGCACTAGTTCCATCCAACTTTCCTTCATTAACTGAGTGAACTAGGTTAACACTCATCTTTTGCATGCTTTTCTTTGATGCATGAGTGGACCTGGTAGACACTGCTTTCTAAACTAAGAAACCATAGGATTTCTCAATAGACATAGAAAAATATCTTCACTAACAGAGTGAGCTTGACATGCACTAATTGATAATGATATGGCATTTTCATAATATCAAAGACAACACATAATTAATTAATTATATCCAATAGAATTAAGATCTAAAAAAGAACATTTGAAAAGAATAAACAAGCCTAGTGAAGCTATAAGATACTTTGATGAACTAATGTGATCACATTGTTAGAAATACAAAATACTGAGAGGGGGGTAAATCAATATTCTAAAAACATTTTCCCACAACTGAATATTATTAATTACTATATAGCACGCATATGAAAGTAAACCAAAAATGATGAATAGTAAATAAATTCATACACAAAGAGAACTCATAACACCATATTTTTTAACTAGGGAAACCATTGCCAAGGGAAAACCCTAATGAGAATGGTACCTACAAAGTGATTCACTAAAAAAAAGTATCATGTTAAGGATATTGACCATGTTAGGAGTCTATGAAATACATATAGTGTCTCAGTCCTTGTTAGAGGACTAGGCCCTACTAAAAGCCTCAACCCTTTTAGAAGTTTCTTCAACCCTATTAGGAGCTAGTATTAAAAAATGTATGCAAGAAGATCTCACTATCCAAAAATGCAATTATACAATGTAGTTCTTATATACAAAAGAGATATATACAAAAACCTCTTTACTATTGACTATTTTACTTTGCATATCTCTAATCTTATATCATAATTTGCATCACGTAGCCTTCACATAAATTCATATATCACATACATAATTTGCAACACACCACATAATTTCACAAATTATAATATTCCTTTATATCTTACATTTTAACAAAACTCTATCTAGTCAACCTTCAAGATTTCACATGCTTGACAGAATAAAAAATTAACTCTTTCTAACATAGGGTAAAAATCTAGGATGTCATCCCTAAATAGTTAAGTAATTATTTTGTAACCAAAATATTTTCTTAACCTATTATTCACCTTTTACGGTTGTGCTATGTTCTTCTCTATTCACTACCTTTATTGATAGAATAAATATTTCTAATATTGTATTTTCTATATTATATTGTGCACTTAGCCACATTATTAGGGAAATCTATAGTGCCTATTCTTAAATATACACATGCTAAATATCTCTATATACTATGCATTACCAAAAATTATCTTTGTACTACCAGTGAAAATGTCCAACACTTACACAATTTTCTATCACAATGACCTACACTGTGAGATCTATAATGATACATTTTGTCATCTCATCTTAAGATATATGTTTCCATAAATGACAACCCCAACTCATCCTACTTAGCCATATTTCCAACAATCTCCTCCTTTGGCATTGATGGAAACATATGGTTAAATTGGCTAAGTCCCAAATGTTGTACTAAAGCTTCTTCAAAATTAACCTTGAAAACTTTACAAAATTTCAAAATTTGTGGATCATGCAATTGCAACTATCTTTTCTTGTATCACCTAATACAATATAATACTACTCTCCCTTTGTATATTATTGTTACTCATAATATTTTATAAAATTTTCCTATGTTCTTCTCTCCTTTGACATCAATGACAAATGTGTCAAAACTTATATACATGTCAAAATTTTATTTTATTACCTCTTCTCTAGGATGATAGATGAAAGATATATGATGAGCCTAAAAATTTCATATCTATATCCATTTTTTATAACACTTTAGCTCATAGTTTCAATATATATCCAAGCCATTTCCACATATTAACTTAGTTTATGAAGCATTAACTATGATAAATGATGTATTGATTAACAATTGCATGTATATCTAGTTGATGCTAGAAATGATGATTTATTGTGAAAAATGGTTAAAATTGAATAATAATATTCTAGAGGTGGTTAACATGTTGTATTTGAGTTATTTGGGTCATTCATGCAACTAGAAAAAAGAAAAAGAAAGTTGACACTTGTCAATATTCAGCAAGTGCAGGAAATAAAGAAAAGTTAAAAGCTAGTGCTAGAAAAATAGGTATATCTTGCTCAATTCTTAATAAAATTAAGAATGGCTTATGATTTTGGAAAGCTAAGAAGAAGAATAATAAACCATTTTGAGCATTTGAGTTGTTTCGAAGAAGTTAATGAGCAACACGAGTCAAAAGTTGGTTGAGGAAAAAGTGGCACTTTTTCAAGCAACATAAAATCACTTTTAGCAAAATGACCATAACTTTCACATTACTTAATAAAATTTAGATTTTTAAAATGATATAGAAATTTTAAAAGGAGGAGCATAACATGGTAAAGTGGTTTGGTATAATTTGAAATAATGAAGGAGAGCCATGTGTTTGAGTGGACTGCTGAAAATGTGAAACTGAAATTCAACACATTGTCATTACTTTTGTAATAAGATTTTTCCTTATTTAAAAGGATGATGGGGAAACCTGTTAAGATTTTAGAGGGTTGTTAGAGGTAGAAGTAGAGGTAGAGAGGTAGACATACATAGATATGTAAATAGTTTAGATAATATATAGTTCTTGCAGTGACTACTGTGCAGTTTCATGCAGCCATTACTGTGTATTTAGTTTGTTTCCAGCATTGTTATTTTGCAATGATAGAATAACTTAGAGAGTTTCATGGTGCATATACTTTGCAGAATTGTTTCAAGTATACATCCTCAGGTTGAAAATTTAAATGAACCTTCTCTATTAGAAATATAACTGCTCATTTTGGATGTCTAATCCATGAGTTGTATTTGTAAACCAAGTTATTGATCTAATTTGGAGGCTGGCATTTTTGGTGCCGTTGTCGAGGACAAGTCAACCTGTGAGAGTCTCTAGCTTTTTAGTAGCTCTTTGTCATTTTCTAGAATCTTAATTTCTTTTCATAGAACTTAGGATCATAGAAGCTTGCATGCAACACAATATGGATTTTAGATCCATGGAGAATGAAGATCTAATATCATTTTCAGCAAGTTTGGAAATCAATGAAGACATGTTCTCTAGCATAGTAGAGGAATTTTGTTCACATATTGATGAAAAATTATGGATTGGTGAGGAGGAAAAGGAATGCAGCCTTGCTTTACAAAATCAATAAATCACCATGCATAAGGTTGTTGTTCAAGATGAATCTGATGTCAAATTAGAACTCCTACTTCAAGAACAAAGTTGCAATAAAGTGAAAATCAGCCCCATCATGTTGAAAAGTAAAGAAGATATTGAAGAAGATCAGTTTTGGAATGATTTAGAGGAATTTTTGTTAACATTAGATGTTAAACCAACATCTTTTGTAGAGAAAAACTATGAGCCCTATGAAGATGGTGCAGAAATTCCTATACTTTTATCAAATCAGCCATAGAAATTGGTTTTTAAAAGTCAAGAAAAGGATGGAGAAGTAACTCATCTACACCAAACTAGTAAGAAGAGTTCAATATTTATGCTTTCTCAAGGGTGTCCTATTATAAATCTCATTCATATGGAGGAAAAGATATTATCACAAGCTAAGGTTGCAACAAAAGAAGAACTTGCAGTTGAAGACAAAGATACACATGCAGTTGCACCTAAAGGAAACACATTTTAGCTTACTTATATACTTTAGTATAACGATATATATTATCAACATGAAGTAATAAGTGAGTTTGTTATTGTCTTTTCAAAATTTTTGTTTCATATTAAGTTTCAACTGCTAGTGCAACTCTTTCTCATTGTGCATAAGCATGTAAAGCATTGGAAGACTTTGAGAAGAGGAAGATATTTCAAAAAACTAGTAAATGGTTTTGTTTGTGCAGGTCATGTAATCTAGTTAGTGTAGGGTAGGATAGGTTAAGGTAGGTTTTTCATTCAATAAGTGTGCTTACATAGTGTCTTAGAGTTAGTAGTTATCTAGTTTAGTTTGTTTCTTGGTTGTTCTTTCCTCAATGACTATTTTGGATGAGTTCATAGTTGGTTGGTTGCTCATATTTCAAATCATTTTTTCAAGGGTGTGAGTGAGTCAAGTTTCTACTTGTGGAAGAAATTCTTTTCATATGTTTCCAAACACTCCATCGAGTAGTTGAGTCTTCATAATGTTAGGAATGTTCTATTCAATGATAGTGTCTAGTTGGTCTTATCTGTAAGTTTCGTGTTGTAAGAGTCAGTCCTGTAGAACTACTATTTGGTTGTAATAGTTAGTCCTATAGCCACTACTCTTTGATTCAATAGACACTCCTGTAGCAACTACCGTGTGATCCAAAAGACAACTTTCAAAAAGTATGAAGACAATAATCATATTATATATGCAACACTCTTGGAGGGACCTGAATATTCATCAATAAAGGGACCTGTAATTTTAGCTATTCATAAGTTTGAAGTTTCTCATAACAATACCAATGGTACTATGATTTCTATTTATTCATAATAAATATTATTTTTAGTAATTGATTATCTATGCCTTGCATTTTGTTTCTCAATTATCATTATTATAATTATATCCTTCATAAGTGTTTTTTCTTCTACATTTATCCATACATTCTCATTTGAAGACAAATAAATTTTTAGCTGGGGGGAGCACATGTATACCTAGTTTTATTGACACAAACCATAGGAGGATGACCTTTCATGTATACCTTTATACCACCTTTGAAATTCTTGATGATTGATTAAAGTTGTCACAAGATTCCATACTGAGAGTTTTCATGACTAACTAATGCCTATCCCTTGCTTAAGGACAAGCAAGATTTCAGTTGGGGGAAAATGATGAGCCTAAAAAATGTCATATCTATATCCATTTGTTATAACACTGTAACCCATAGTTTCAATATATATCCAAGCTATTTTCACATATTAACTTAGTTTATGAAGCATTAACTATGATAAATGGTGTATTGATTAACAATTGTCTGTATAGCTAGTTGATGCTAGAAATGATGATTTATTTTGAAAAATGGTTAACATTGAGTAATAATATTCTTGAGGTGGCTAACATGTTGTATGTGAGTTATCTGGGTCATTCATGCAACTGGAAATAAGAAAAAGAAAGTTGACACTTGTCAATATTTAACAAGTGCAGGAAATAAAAAAGAAGTTAAAAGGTAGTTCCAGAAAAATAGGCATATCTTGCTCAATTATTAATGAAATTAAAAATGGCTTATGGTTTTTGAAATTTAAGAAGAAGGAGCATAAACCCTTTTGAGTGTTCGAGTTGGTTCGAAGCAGTTAATGAGCAACATGAATCAAAAGTTGGTTGAGAAAAAAGTGGCATGTTTTCAAGCAACATAAAACCACTTTCAAAAAAACAACCATAACTTTCACATTACTTAATAAAATCAATATTTTTAAAATGATATAGAAAGATGAAAAGGAGGAACATAACATGGTAAAGTGGTTTGGTATAATTTGAAATAATGAAGGAGAGTTATGCATTTGAGTGGACTACTGAAAATGTGGAACTAAAATTCAGCACTTTGTCATTACTTTTGTAATAAGATTCTTCCTTATTAAAAGGATGATGGAAAAATCGTTAAGTTGTTAGAGGGTTGTTAGAGGTAGAAGTAGAGGTAGAGAGTTAGACATACATAGAGATGTAAACAGTTTAGATAATATACAGTTCTTACAGCAACTACTATGTAGTTTCATGCAACCATTATTGTGTATTTAGTTTGTTTCTAGCATTGTTATTTTGCAACAATATAATAACTTAGAGAGTTTCATGGTGCATATAATTTTCAGACTTATTTCAAGTATATGTCTATAAGTTGACAATTTAAATAAACCTTCTCATAGATTAGAAATATAACTGCTCATTTTGGATGTCTAATATGTGAGTTGTGTTTGTAAACCAAGTTAATGATCTAATTGGGAGGCTGACAATATAGTCTACAAAACTTACTATCAAACTCTTCAAGTTCTTCTCCCATGTGTATTTTACTCTCTTGTAAGTGAACAAATTATCTTCCAAGAAAATACATATAAATCAACTCTAAATGCCTAGAGAAGAAGGCTAAATCAGCACTAACAGTTTCATAGGTTATCATTGGATTAATAACCTTCCTCTAAATTCTATTAGGTACAACTCCCTATGTAGGATATACAATGAATCAACTACACTACAATTGATGATGCAAAAGCATCCAGAGGTATAAGCGAAATCTTGTGTCACCCAAAAAAATGTACTTAGATTTAGTTTCTATTTCATGTGTTTTCATTTCTAGATACCCATTTGGGTCAAACAAAGGTTCCAACTCTCACAATTCCACTATCAGTGTTCTAGGTTAGAGTATTTGAACACCTTGGGATATGTGTAAATGCAAAAAAAATAGGAGTATGTAATTGAGCCATCATTTTGGTGAATTAGAGAGTGTAAATTTTTTGAATGAATGTAATTTTAATTTAGAGTATTCCAAAAAAAGAATCAAGCCAAAAGGCCCCACGATTTGAAAGTTATCATAGTTTTTCAATTTTTAGAGACATCCTAAGAATGCTTCAAAGTTAGGTTAGGGTCATTAAATGACCTCAAAGAGGGCCGAAAAATGGGGGATGAGAAAATATTGTCCATAGGGCTATAGAGTACTTTGAGAGCTTTCTGAATGTAAATGGTTTGTCAATCAGAGCTACGGTTCAAAAGTTATGCCTCCTGAAAGTTTGGTTACCATTTCTAGATTCTTCTAATTTTGTGCTGACTTCTAATATGACTTCTAGAACCTTCTATTTGGTTGGTGGATGCCAACTAGCACTTTCTAGAATGTATTCCTAATCCTTAATCCTCTGAGGTCTATTTAAGAATATTTTTGGCATTGCAAAAGGTAGTTCAGAGTGGAGTTTGAGAGAAGGTACTGGGAGAAGAATTTATCTCTAGATTTATGATATTGTAAGCACTTAGGGCATGTTTTGAAGTCTATTTTATTTGTACTAAATGTATTAGCATATTTACATAGTTAATAAAATTTTCCCTTTCCTATTGTGTCCATTATGTGCTTAGGTTGAGTCCCCATCAAGTGGTATTAGAGCTGGTTTTCCTGAGTGTGTAGACAAAGCACCGACTGTGAGGCAATTTGCACTAGGACTGTGTGGTTATGGGTTTGAGTTAAGAAGATGCCTCCACAAAAAGAGAATGGTGGAAGGGACAAAGCTATTAATCATGAACAAGTTAGATCCCTCCAAAGGTAGGTACAAGCATTCTAGGAAGAGCTCCGTAGAGGAACAAATGTTGCTGTAGGTGACAAAAGTGAGGATGACAATGAAGAAGAAGAAATTGGACTAGAAGGGGAATTTGATGGGGAAGTTCTAAATCAGGTAGAGGAAAATATTTTTAGGGCCATTCCTAGGTTTGGGAAAAGACCTAAAATTAATGTGGGTGTATTTGAGGGAAATTTGAAACCAAATGAGTTGATCGATTGGATCAATGAACTAGAAGAGTATTTTGAGTATGAGTATATCAGGGATCCAGATAGGGTTAAGTTTGCAAAGGTAAAAAAAAAAGGCCATGCCAAAATTTGGTGGCAAGAGGTTCAATTAGAAAGAAACTAAAGAGGAAAGGATAAGATCAAAAGGTGGGATCGCATGGTGGACAAACTAAAGAAGTAGTTCATTCCTATTGACTATGAGCTTGATTTGTTTAACAAGATGCATGGGTTAAAGCAAGTAGGAAAATCAGTCCAGGAATATATGGAGGAGTTTTATCGAGTTCTAATTAGAGTAGGGCATGCATAAGTAAATAAGGAGAAGGTTGCTCATTATATCAGTAGGTTGCGACCTAGCATCCAAGAAGAATTAAGCTTGGTAAGAATGACCAGCGTTGAAGAGGCATACCAATTTTCCCTACAATTTGAAGAGAAGCTAAATAAGAGGTTTGAAGGGAGACAAAGAGGGCATGGTCAAGGAAGAAGGGTTAATGGTAGGTCATCTAGAGGCTAAAATGAAACCCAAAAGAAAAATGAAGATATGGGTACTAGTAGGAACCAAAGGAATGAGGGTTTCAACCACTCCTATGATCAAGACTTTGGTAATTAGAGAGGAAGAGGTAGAGGACATGGACAAGGAAGAGGAGGCTTCCATGGTACATATTTCCATTGAAATGAAGAAGGTCATCATGCCTTTGAATGACCTCAATGACAAGGAAGAACAAATAAGAGAGCTAAGGGTCAAGCTATGGTTGCTCATGTGGATGAGGATGAACAATTATCACATTCAGAGGATGCAAAAAGAGGAGAGACTTTAGTATATGAAAGGGTCCTACTAAGTGGTGAGATTAAACCAAGACAAAGGAGAAGTTTATTTTGTACCAAATGCAAGTGTGAGGATAAATGTTGCAATATGATCATTGATGGTGGTAGCACTGATAATTTGGTATCAAAAAAGATGGTCTCTAAGCTGAAGCTCAAAAGGGAGAAACACTCCCAACCCTATCAGATTTCTTTGGTGAAGGATGATCATAAGGTCCTAGTAAGTGAAAAATATTTAGTGAAGTTTAAAATTGGGAGTGACCATGATGAAGTTCTCTATGATGTTATTCCATAGGATGTTTTCCATCTATTATTGGGTAGACTGTGGTAGTTTGATAGGCATGCAGTACATGATGGGCATACAAACACATACTCTCTAACAAAGGACGAAGTTCACCACAAACTAAAGCATATGAAAAAGGAAGACAAAAAGGTATGTAGCAGTGCTAGGATTTGTCTTGTTGATGGAGGGAAGTTTTTAGATGGCATGAAACATTAGCATATGTGCTATGCTTTGATTCCTAGGAAAGATAAAGAAGGTAGTAGTGAAATAACACTTGAAGTTTCAAATTTACTAGGTGAGTTTGGAGATATCATCTCTGATAATGTTCCAGAAGGATTACCAATGGTAAGGAAAATCAGTCATCAGATAGACTTAATCCTAGGACCAAGTTTTCCTAATGAGGCTTCTCACAGGATGACTCCTACTAAAACTGAGGAGCTAAATAGACAGGTTCAAGAGATATTAAGGAAGGGCTTGATTTGAGAGAGCCTAAGTCCATGTGTAGTACCTGTAGTACTGGCACCAAAGAAGGATGAAGAGTGGAGTATGTGTATAGACTCTCGAGCTATAAATAGGATAACCATCAAGTATCAATTTCCTTTGCCAAGAATGGATGATCTTATGAGCTTCTTGAGTGGAGCTCAGTACTTCACAAAGATAGATCTCAAGAGTGGCTATCATCAGATATGGATATGAGAAGGAGATGAGTGGAAAACTACCTTCAAGACCAACGAGGGTCTTTATGAGTGGTTAGTCATGCCCTTTGGATTGATGAACACCCCAAGCACCTTCATGCGGCTTATGAATGAGGTACTTAAGAAGTTCTTGGGAAAATTTGTTATTGTCTATTTGGATGATATTTTATTTTTAGCAAGACTTTGGAAGAACAATTATTGCATATTTTTAGTATCCTTGAAAGGTTAAGGGAACATAAATTGTTAATTAATCTAAAGAAGTGTATCTTTGCAAAAATGGAGTTAGTCTACTTGGGATTTTTTATATCACCCAAAGGTCTCAAGATGGATCCAAAGAAGGTAAAAGTCATCTTGAAATGACCTACTCCAAGGTCTGCTGCTGAGGTAAGATCATTTCATGGTCTGGTTAGTTTTTATAGAAAGTTCATTAAGAATTTTAGAGGCATATGTGCACCCCTGACTAACACAATAAGAGGGGATAGAAAAGAGTTCAAATGGACTGCGGCAGCTATGAGAAATTTTGAATTTTTGAGGAAGAAGGTGATAGAACAACCTGTGCTGGCACTTTCAAATTTTAGAAAGGTGTTCCAAGTGGATTGTGATGCTAGTGGTAGTGCTATTGGAGCTGTATTGAGCCAAGAAGGTAAACCTATTGCATATTTTAGTGAAAAGTTGAATGATGTGAAAAAGAAGTATTATGTTTATGATAAAGAGTTTTATGCAATAGTTCAAGCCTTAAAGAAATGGAGGCATTATTTATTGCCAAAGGAATTTGTTTTATATACTGATCACTAGGCATTACAACACCTAAATAGCCAAGGTAAATTGAACCAGAGGCATATGAAGTGGGTAGAGTTCTTGCAGAGCTATACATTTGTGTTGAAGCATAGAAGTGAAAAATCTAATAGGGTTGTAGATGCACTAAGTAGGAGATAGTTGTTGCTTACAGTAATGCAGGTTGAAATAGTTGAGTTTGATGAACTTAAGAATCTGTACCCTGAGGATCCTAATTTTTCTAAAGCATGGAAAGCTTGTAAAGAGCCTGTTGCTATAGATAGAACCAAGTGGCTAGACTATTTGATTCAGGATGGTATGTTGTTCAATGGCAGTCAATTGTGCATTCCAAGGAGTTTCATGAGGGAAAATTTGATTAAGGAGAAACACAGTGGAGGGATGGAAAGACATTTTGGTTGAGATAAGACCATTTCCATTCTCAAAGAACATTATTTTTGGCCTCAAATGTCATAGGATGTAAAGAAGTTTGTACAGAATTGTCAGATTTGTCAAGTGGCCAAGGGATTTAGTCACAATACTAGACTATATCAGCCATTGTTAGTTCCATCAAAGCCATGGGAGGACATAAGTATGGATTTTGTTCTTGGATTGCTAAGGAAACAAAGGGGTAATGACTCAGTATTTTTGGTGGTTGATAGGTTCGCCAAAATGGCACATTTCATTCCATGCCACAAAAACTCATGATGTTTTCCATATTTTCAGACTTATTTTTTAGAGAGGTGGCAAGACTACATGGCCTCCAAAGGAGTATAGTTTCTAATAAAGATACTAAATTTTTGGGGCATTTCTGGAGAACGTTGTGGAAGAAGTTGAGAATAGACTTGAAGTTTAGTTCTACACATCACCCGCAGAATGATGGACAGGCTGAAGTGGTAAATAGAAGTCTGGGTAATTTACTAAGATGTTTAATTGGGGATAAGCCCAAGGGGTGGGATTTGATTCTACCACAAGCAATTTTTGCTTACAATAACTCTATAAATAGGAGCATTGGTAGATCACCATTCCAAATATTATATGTAAGTAGCCTAAGGACTGCACCAGAATTGAGGAAGATAGAGCAAGGGGAGAGGACAAGTGTTGAAGCTGAAGTATTTGCTAAATGTATCAAGCATCTACATGAGGAGGTTTAGGCACACATTACCAAGATGAACCAATAGTATAAAGTGAGGGCTGATCAAAGGAGAAAACATAAGGAGTTCCAAGTAGGGGATCTAGTTATGGTACACTTAAGAAAAGAAAGATTTCCATTTGGTACTTACAACAAGATCAAGATGAAGAAATTTGGCCCTTGCAAAATTTTGAAGAAATATGACTTAGGAAATGCATATGAAGTAGAGTTGCTAGATGGAATTCACATTTCTCTTATTTTCAACATTGCAGACTTTACAGAGTATCATGATGATGGTGCAAATGAGGAGCTGATGTTACAACCATGTCCAATTCCTACTTCTAAGAAGGAGGAGATAAAGGAGATTCTAGATAGTCATGTGGGTAGGAGTACCAAAAATAGGCAGTATGAGTATCTGGTCAGAAAAGGATGGCCAATAGAGGACTCAACTTGGATATTAGCAGCTGAGGTTTCCCATTTGGGATTTCCTCTACCATTCATAAAGTGACAGGGTCACTTTTCAATCTACCACGGGTGTCTCATGCATGAGCATCCAAAGGTATAAGGGCAATCCTATGTCACCCAAAAAAATGCACTTAGACTTAGTTTCTATTTCATGTATTTTTATTTCTAGATACCCATTTGGGTCAAATAAAGGTTTCAACTCGCACAGTTCCACTATCAGTGTTCTAGGTTAGAGTATTTGAACACCTTGGGATATGTGTAAATTCTAAAAAAATAGGAGTGTCTAATTGATCCATCATTTTGTTGAATTAAGGGGTGTAAATTGGTTGGATGAATGTAATTGTAATTTAGAGCATTTCAGAAAAAGAATTAGGTCAAAAGGCCCCATGGTTTGAAAGTTATCATAGTTTTTTTGTTTTTGGAGACATCCTAAGAATGCTTCAAAGTCAGGTTAGGGGAATTAAATGATCTCAAAAATGGCCAAAAAATGGGGGAGGATCAAAGCTGGTCCATAGTGCTATAGATCACTTTGAGAGCTTTTCGAAAATGTAAACGGTTCGTCAATTGGAGCTATGGTTCAAAAGTTATGCCTCTCGAAAGTTTGGTTACCATTTTTGGATTCTTCTAATTTTGTGCTGACTTCTAATATGACTTCTAGAGCCTTCTATTTGGTTGGTGGATGCCAACTAGCACTTTCTAGAATTTATTCCTAATTCGTAACCCTACAGGGTCTATTTTAGAACATTTCTGGCATTGTAAAAGGTAGTTCAGAGTGGAGTTTGAGAGAAGGTACTGGGAGAAGAATTTATCTCCAAATTTATGATATTGCAAGCCTTCAGGGCATATGAAGTCCATTTTCTTTGTACTGAATGTATTAGCATATTTACATAGTTAATACAATTTTTCCTTTCCTATTGTGTCCATTCTATGCTTGGGTTGAGTCCCCATCAATTGATAATTTTTTTAACCTAAAAGCAAGAAAGGTTTACAAACATCTATCCATAAATATAGTATAGATGTGAAGAGATTAACTAATTGAATGGAAAGAAACAATGAAGAACACCAAGTTTTTTTTCCCAATCATTACATTATAGAAGAAAAGAAGAAATAAATATGAATTGTTCTTTCCAAATATATGAATAACTGAAGCCTAAAGTCTAGAGATAATTGTGACAATAATTACATGGATGAAAATTGTATTGAGAGGTAATCAAGATAATTCAAAGATTAACATTGATTAGAAAGTCAGCATGAAAATGCAAAGTATTGATATACTAAATTCTCCTCCTCTAAACACAAAAATACAACATAGTCTTTCTATTTCATACACATAAGAGACTACAATTCAAAAAAGTATCTATGCTCTCTACATTACAATTGCAAGAAGATGAAAACCACCCTTTTTGTAGCATAAAGTCCACTAGAAAAGTACAACTCCCCTATCTACTACTTTTCTATCTACCATCTCAAGCTTTACCCTATAGCACAAAGTCTACAATTTCTACCCCAACAAGAAAGACTAGAACCCCATTGTTAGGATTAAACCATGGATAGAAATAATAACTACATGCAATATAAAAAATAATAGAAAATAATAGATCACATAGAACAGAACTCAAGACACCAAGATTAAACGTGGTTCACCCAATCTTGGGCTATGTCCACTAAACAGAAAGTCCAATATTATTATGATCCAATGATTATAATTTGATTACAATCTATAATGACTTACAACTCAATACTACTACAAGAACCAATTTTGCATCACAACTATGAAACAATCCTTAACCCTAACCTCTTTTATACAAGTATTTTTACCACTTTAGGGTTATAATTAATAATTAGATGTTGACCCAAAGAATTTATAAAGTATGTATAGTCTTTCCTGATTAGTCACCACAATCTAGCAATCTCCCACTTAGGGACTAATTAGGTTCCCACTTCGACACAGATCATGCAGTTATATCGCTACTCCATGAGGCTCCCATTGGATCAAACCACCTTGGACTCTACTATTCATTTATTCATGGTAAGTCAAGAAGACCAACCAAAGCTAAAGAGGAGTTTATCTTCTCCCTTGTTACCACCTTTGTCAACATATCTATTGGATTGTCATTTGTATGTATCTTCTCTAGCTTTAACTATCGATCTTCCAAAACTGACCGAATGAAATGGTACCACAACTATATGTGTTTGGTCTTTGAATGCAAAGCTGAATTCTTTGCAAGATGAATGGTACTTTGACTATCTTTAAACAAATAATTATGCTTCTGAGGGTGCCCCAATTCTTCTATGAAGAACTAAAGCCATATCATCTCCTTTACTACCTCTGTAGTAGCTACATACTCTACCTCTATAGTGGATAAAGCATTAACCTTTTGTAACATAGAAACCCTGTTCACAGCTACTCCACCAATAGCAAAGACATAACCTATAGTACTCTACTAGGTATTAATATTCCCTACCAAATCTAAGTCAACATAGCCTTGTAAATTAGTAGGAGAGCCCCATAAGTGTAAATACTTATTGGATGTTTCCCTCAAATATCTAAGAATCCATTTGACTTCATTCCAATACTCAATTCTTAGATGACTCATATACCTACTAACAACTCATCTACCTACTAAAAACTCCCACTACATGTGCAATATATTGCCTAGTACATACCATAGCATACATCAAGCTTCCTATAGTTGAAGTATAGGGTACCTTGCACATCTTATCCTCTTTTTCTTGTGTCTTGGGATACATCTCTATAGTAAAAGTGTGTTAATAGCTTTACCATTCTCCATAGAGAAATTTTGCAACACCTACTCCACATAATCAGCCTAAGATAGTGTCAATGTTCTATTCTTCCTATCTCTCCAAATCTTCATACCGAGGATTTATTTTGTTGCCTCCAAATCTTTCATAGAAAATGCATGTGCTAACTGGTGTTTTAGACCCTTAATATGATCCATGTTAGACCCATCTATAAGCATATCATCAACATGTAAACATAAAATAATATAGCTACCATCATTCAACTTCTTAAAATAAACACAATAATCTAAATGAGCCCTATGATATCCATGCTCATGCATAAAACTATCAAATTTTAGATATCATTACCAAGGTGCATGTTTCAAGCTATATAAACTTTTGTTCAATTTTCACACTAAGTTCTCCTTACCTTTGACCTCAAAACCTTGTGGCTGAGCCATTTATATATCTTCATCCAAATCACCATGAAGGAAGGTTGTTTTAACATCAAGTTGCTCTAAATGCAAATCTTCAGTAGCCACAAGACTTAAAATAGTATAGATAGAAGTTATCTTAATAATAGGAGAAAATATCTCATCAAAGTCAATGCCCTTTTTCTGTGCAAATATTTTCACAACTATCCTAGATTTAAATCTTTTCTTACCTCCATCCTCTTATTTTAACCTATAAACCCACTTATTCTATAAAGCATTTTTACCTACAGGCAATTTGTGTCAATCCCAAGTCTTATTTTTTAGCAAAGAGTCCATTTCTTCTTTCATTGCAGACTCCCACTGAATCTTATTATCCACTTGCACAACTTCATCATAACTTTCAGGTTCACCAACATCTATTCATAAAATAGAATACAAAGAGAGAGAAAATCTTTCTAGAGGTCTAATTATCCTTGTTGACCATCTAACATTCACCAATGTGTGTGGTATTTATTGTTGCAATTGTTGCACATCATGAGGAATGGCTAGAACATTAGCTTTTGGAGTATCATCCAACACTACATAATCATCTTCTTTCTTCTCATGTTACTACAATAGATCTTTGTACAACACTTCCTCATTGAATATGACATCCTTTTTTCTTATAGTTTTATAATTTTCAAGATCCCAAAGCCTATAGCCAAATTCACTAATGCCATATCCAAAAAATACACATTTCTTTGACTTAGCTTACATCTTGATTCTATTTTCAGAATCTATATGAGCAAAAGCTTCACAACTGAAGGTCTTGAGAAAATAATAACTCACCTTCTTACTAGTCCATGCTTCCTCTGAAATACCACAATCCAAAGGAGTAGAGGGACCTCTATTAATCAAATATATAGTAGTATTGATCACCTATGCCCACATGTATAAGGGCAACCCAACATGCAACCTCATGCTCCTTGCATGCTCCATTATAGACATGTTCATGTATTTAGCCACTCCATTTTCTTGTGGAGTCCTTGGAACAATTTTTTTTCTACAAATACCATTAGCGAAGCAATAATCTTCAAATTCATGACTACAATACTCACCACCATTATCAGATCTGAGACATTTTAATTTCTTACCGGCCTCATTTTCAACCAAGAATTTCTATTTCTTAAAAGTTTTAAATACACCAGATTTCTATCTAAGGAAATAAATCCATACATTTCTAGTTGCATCATCAATAAATGTAACATAATAATGAGAGCCTCCAAGGGAAAATACATGAGCTAGTCCCCATACATCGGTATGCACAAGCTCTAATTTCTCCTTTTTGTTTTCCTTCCTATTCCTTACAAAACTCACTCTCTTGTATATTCCATACACACAACTTTCATAGAAATCCATATTAACACATTTCAGACCTAGTAGAACTTTCTTTGAATGAAGTACTTTCATACCTTTCTCACTCATGTGCCCAAGTCTATTATGCCATAGTAGTGTCTTAGAATTTATAGCAACTATTTGTTCTCCCTACTCAACTACAACAATTGTTCTTGAATATTCATTTTTTTCTAAAATAATTAAAGTAGAAAGAATAATATTACTTGTGTGAAGATAAAAGGTGCCTACTTTCACACATTTTGCTACTACAAGGGAACTTATTGAAACTTTCCAATTTTTATCATTAAAAGCAACTACACAACCCTCATCACCAAGTTTCCCTGTTGAAATTCAATTCCCACTCAACCTTGGAACATGTCTTACCTCATGTAGTAGCTAATGATTCTTGTTCTGCAACTTAATCTTAACTTTTCCCTTTCCAACAATCTGACAGGGTTCATTATTGCCCAAAAAAACAAGTCCAAAATCTCCTTGGACATAATCAATGAAATAACCTCTATGAGGTGTAGCATGAAATGAAGCACCAAAATCTAAAACAAATGAATCATCAACACTTTTTAAAGGTAGAAGCAAAGCATCCTCTTCGGATTTGTTACTTACCACATTTGCCTCCTTGTCTCCATCTAATTTATCTCCTTCATTTTTCATTCAATTCCAACAATTTTTCTTTTTATGCCTTGGTTTCCCATAGTACCAATAATCATTTGGTCCTCTTGATTAAGACCTCCTCCCCTTTCACTTTCCTCTTGATTTTCCACAATTTTCAAAATTACTTCCTTTCTTAGTCATTTTGCCCCTACTTTGTGCATTCAAAGCACTTTCTAATGTAGATCCACCTGAGGTTTTCCTACAAGTTTCCTCACTCAAAAAATCACCTATCACATCATCATACTTTAGGGTACTAAATCCAAGAAAAAATTATTCATAGCCATTACCAAGCCATTAGAGCTTTTAGGCAAAGAACACAAAATCAAGAGAGCCCTAATTTCCTCCTCAAAATTGATACCCACAGAAGATAACTAACAAGTAATAGTATTAAACTCATTTAAATGATCTATAATAGATCCACCTTCTGCCATTTTCATATTAAATAAATTCTTCATGAGAAATACCTTGTTTCAAGCAGAGGGCTTTTCATATAGTTTTGCTAGTGTTTGCATCAATTCTTTTGTTATCTTCAATTTTTTAATATTAAATGCCACTGATGGTGCCAAGCATAATCGAGTGCTTCCAAGTGTCTTTCTATCTAAAAGATCCCATTTATCATCTAACATAGATTCCAAATTCTTGGCTTTGCCTTCCAATGGCTTCCATAAATCTTTCTGATAAAGATAGTCTTCCATTTGCATTTTCCATAACAAAAAGTTTTGCCCATTAAACCTATTAACCCTCAACTTACTCTTTTCTACCATTTCTCCCACTCAACCATAAGACTCCCACTCAATAGTGAGACTTTCCTACAGAGGATAACTAAAAAATAATTAGGCTCTGATACCACTTGTTAGGATTAAACCATGGATAGAAATAAAAATTACATGCAAATATAACCAATAATAGAAAATATAGATCACATAGAAAAGAACACAAGACACCAAGATTTAGTGTGGTTCACCCAATCCCTAGGCTACATCCACCAAATAAAAAGTTCAATATTATTATGACCCTATGATTATAACCTGATTACAATCTGTAATCCCTTACAGCTCAATACTGCCACAAGAACCAATTTCATATCACAACTATGAAACAATCCCTAACCCTAAGCTCTTTTATACAAGTACTTTTCCCACTTTAGGCTTATAATTACTAATTATATGTTAGCCCAAAATCTGATAAAATAGAGCCCTAAAGAATTTATGAAGTATGTACAATACTTTCTTGATCAGTCACCACAATCTAACAGCTATTTACATTGTTTTTTTTCCCAATATAAAGGATTTCAAAACTTTTTTATGGTTATAATAACTAATTCTTGAAAATTATCCCCATCTTTCGTTTCAATGAGATCTTAATCAATTATTAGAAACTAACTTTTGATATTGCTTTTTAGAAAGTTTATTAGAAAATCTCACAAATATCTCTTTCAAATCCCTTTATCAACTTTAATGTTTTAAAAATATAAGAAATATGAATAGACTAATAATCATATTTCATATTAAAATGTGCACCCACATACTCTTCCACAAGTGGCATTTGTCAATGTTGTCATCATTTTATGACTATTCTAGATAGTTTTGATAGACCTAAACATAATCATTTATATTGAAAACTAAACATAATTTGGAAGATTTCTCTAGTGAGGATTTAGATAACCAAGATACACCCAACATATTTCAATTTTAGGAAGATACAAAGATGGAGCTAAGAGTTATGGCACCTATATCAAGACTAATTTTCATGTCATCCACATTTTTGACTACCATTGTTGATCCGATAGTGGTATAAATAGTCATATGTATCTAACATAGTTAGAAACATTATGAAGATCACTCCAGTTAGAAGTTAAAGAATTAGGATTACTCACACAATTCCAAAATGGAGAACAATCCAATGGTTGAAGTGTAAGATATGAAACCCAAAACATGACTCTTTTTCTATCATCAAAGAATTTGTGCTTGCAAGTTGTATTAAATGTTATCCATATCAAGATGAAGACATGACTTTGCTAGATGAACACCGCTGCCTTCATTGTGTGTTTCATCAAGAATATCCCTAATCACCTTGTATGGTGCATGTCCATTCCTTAAATACATGATCTAATGACACTTGTAATTTATATAAACTTCCTCCATTAAGTGTAGAATGTACTAGCTTTCTAGATAATAGAATGCAATATCTTATAAGTGTCTATATAGTTTATGAATATCTTTAGTTCACATAGGTATCTCATTATTAAGACAACACTATCGCATAAACTACTTCATGCCCCTAATACTGTAGATCAAGCATTGTGATGCCTTCATATGTACCTTCTAGCATTGATAGAAATGGAAATTTTGACTTTGGGGCATTGTAAATTTTCAATTGTTTAAAGTATCCAAAATAATGAACTCAACACACTAAATTTGATTATTTGGGTTGAGTCTTTGTCACTGAACCTATCGAGCCTTCAAACTGAATTCCAAATCTCTAAAACTTTGAATCTATGAATTTTCTTAAGCAAATTGAACCATTTTGAACCTCTTTGAATTTCTTTGAACCTTAGTTCAAAGTAGTTCAAGGCTCCACATTAAAAATTTAAATATTGGGTCTATAATGGATACCAATATCCCTCTAATATGATAAGGAGAGTGCATAACCCATAAGATGCAATCTCTACTACATTCAAATCTAAGTAAATGAACTAATAAAATGATGTCTTTATTGAAAAAAAAATCCTTTACATATTGCTCAATTGTGCTTACCTTCACTAATAAGTGTTCTCTCATAAGTGAGAACATTTTGGTTATCCTTTCCTTGTTAACTTCTAACAAATTTATTTCATCATAAGTCTTGTTGACCTATGCTCCAATTTCTCCAATATTAACACTAGGTTGGTTGAGCTGATCTATTAATGCTTTGATTTCACGATGCTTTTTCATCAGCTCATCATCAATGTCCTTGGTCAAATTAAAGGACATGTCACATTTGGTATATAATGCCTTGCCTTTAAGTTCACAACTTTTTAATTCCTTGATGCAAGCATCAAGAGCTCCTCAGTCATTTTTTTATGTTCTAACATACAATATCAAACATCTAGGAATCATTTTTAGCTGAGCTTGAGTTGCTACTACCTTTGACAAGTCTATGGATTCAACATTAAATGCATAAATCACTTCCTTAGCTCTATCCTCTAGATTAGGATCTAATGATTTTATTACAAGAATTCCATGTAACCTTTTAGTTACATCCAAAACATTTTTTTGTAAACTATTTACTTATTTGTAGTTGTTGATGATCTTGTTGAGAGATGATATCAATTATGTTTGATGATCATCCCTATTAGTGCAACTAGGGTAAGAGTGGTGCTAGGTGGACTTTCCTTCTTATCCTATTCTTATTTCTTCTTCCTTTATTTGTATTTTTCCCTTTTCTTTTTCTCTACCACTTTCATTTTCTCATCTTCCTTCCTTTTGATTTCTTCTTCCTCTTTCCTCTTATCCTCTTCTTCCTTCTTTTTCTTTACTTCCTCATTTTTTTTTTCTTCTTCTTCCTTTTTCTTCTATTCTTCTTGTTTCCTCTTCTCCTCTATTTCCTCTTCTTCCAATTTCTTTTTTCTTTGTTCTTCCTCCTTATTTCTCTCATTCTCATCCTTCCTTTTCTTATCTTCTTCTTGGTTTTTATCTCTTTCCTCTTCTTCATTCTTTCTTTTCTCTTTTTTTGCATCATCTTCTTCATCTGAGCTAGAATATCCTATTACATTGCTAGTAATGTTTAGCCCAAGATCCTGAAAAGGATCTTTTTCAATGTTAACTTCAACTTTTGTGGCACCAACTTGCATGGTGTTAGTCCAAACTAAGATTTGGGATGATAAGTATGTAATCTTTTTGTCCTTGACTTCCATTACTATTTATGTTGGTGTACTCTACTCAAAATATATGGGGATTGCTCCCCCTAACTTTGTGCTTTTCTTTGCAATTTTGGATACAAAAGTCATATATTTAACAATGGATTCTTTTGTCTCATTGTTTTCCTTTTCATAATTTCCTCTCATCAGAAGAATAGCTCTTCTTTTGCTCCTCAACAAGGGCTTAATATCCTTCATTATTGCACTCATATCATCAACATCATTAACTTCACAAAGTTTTTTTATTAGATTTTCTCTAATTTTTTTATCTTCTTAAACAACTCTTCTTCTATTAAAAAATATGTCATACAAATCTTCTATGATATTCCTCTATACATCTTCAAGTATTTTTTTCATTAGAACCCTATTCCTTACAAAAACTAGTTGCAATCTATCCATGTTTCTATATAGTCTATAGTACTTATTCAATTGAACAAAATTGTCATCATTAATGGTTTGAGCATTTAAAATCTCTACCTTTGGCTTCCAAGGATTCTTCCCAGTGGATGTCCTTGCTTCTCCAACTAACTTTTCTATTTTTCTATCCTCTCTTTCTTCTTCATCTTCAAACTCATTTGATTCAACCATTTGTAGAGTCTTTCTTCTCTTACTAGGTCCTCTTGACAATTTCTTCATCCTTTGCTTGGTAGGTGATTCAATTTATTTATTTTCCTTGGTAATTCTCTCTGATTTCCTTGTGGCTAGAGGAATGACTAACTTGAGATCAGTAATATTAACCTCTTATTCATCAATCTTCTTGATTGGATTTACAATAGTGGGTTGTACTAGTGCTACTATATCATAAGGAATAGTAGGTACCTATGAAGTAGATCTTTCTACTATTACTCCTTATGTAGGTCCTTCCACTACAAGGGGTGTGGCTACTAATACATATGTTTTTCCACTTACCTTTATTTCTAAGGAAATTCCTTTAACTTCAATGAATTCCTCTCTAGTCATACCAAATTCTCTCAAGATAGCTTCTATGTTTTTGTCTACCTTTTTCTTAATATCTTTTCTACAAAGTTCAATGTGAACTTTCATCTTCTCATCATAAGTACCCCATTAAGGGAAATCCTTATCCTTATCATACTCTTAGATGATATTCACATAGCTTTCTATCAGATCTTAACTCATTTCATAGCTCATAGGGTCTATAAACTTAACTATGGGTTCAATTGCTTCTATATATGTGATATTAGTTTCAACCATTAAACATATGTTATCTTTGTGTTGGAAATATTATGAGAGGCTAAGTTATTGAGAGGGTAATGGTGAATTAGTAACAAATAAAAATTTGAACTTCAATCACCAATTAATCCTTCACATATATTCTATTCTAATTGCATGCATGAGGAACTAAGAAAACATGAAAACATGCACAACACTTTAACACAAGATTTGATGACCCAGAAACCTTCACAATAGAAAGTAAAATTGGGGTGGGGATGACAACCACAAGCTTTAGTAAAGTAGTATAAATTTGGCATGTTAAGGCTTACAATGATCACTTTTGATGATCTACCATGTTAGGAGCAATAAGGACTACTAGGTCCACCTTGTTAAAGGATTTACAAACATACAATGAAGTATGCACTTGATAAAGATATTTACATAAGACTGTTAGGTCTACCTTGTTAAAGGATTTGACTCATAGAAGTTATATCTTTGGTGCTCCTTATACTATTGTAGCCTTTGTAATTTTCTCTTCTACTCTTCTCCAATGATTACATTACTTCAATTCAATGTTTGGATGTGATACAATACATTACATATATCAATCCAATAACACAATTACAAAGTTGTCCATAATACAAGTTTTCAAAAATATTACAAAGTTAGCAAAAATGTAGAAACTTGGGTCCTAAAGATTGACTCAGTGAGGTTTAGATATTTAGTATCCACTATTAATGCTTGACATCATCATGCAATTAGTGGACATAGAAGCTTGGTCCATACTAATCACTTCCAAGTAGTCTTGAACTCGATCTATATTGGTAACTTGGTGAATACTATGAAACTCAACATATAAACTAAATCACTTGATTCACACTATTTAGCTTGGTTAATGCTATCACATTTAACTTAGTATGACTTGAATAACTTGGTTAACACTGAGTAGCTTAGTAAATACTAGATTCACATCACATCACCTACAAACTCGGTAATCACTGCACACCTTGGTTTGCACTACTAAACTTGACATACACTAAGATGCTCATTTTAAGATACTAATCATTAGCTTTGTAATAACTACTTGGTGCAAAATAAAATCTATCCAAAGGACTCGGTAGCTACTGTAGAACTTGATAACAACTAAAATGCTTGGTTAATATTGATAACTACATAATATGCTCAGTATAAGCTTACAATCTAAATAATTGTATGTCACTAATAAAAAACATGACTATAATGTCAACAACTCCCCCTTTGGCATTAGTGATAAAACACTTATCAGTGAAAACTAAATTATTCATCACCTTATGTCTCCAACTCGCTAGAGTATACTATTTTTGAAATATTTCAAAATTGGCTTTATAAAGGATACATTTCTATACATGGTAATGCTCCCCCATACATAATATATAGTATACTATATATAATATATATTTTCTCTATAATCTACAATTTTCTCATCTTTTTATATCGTATCCTATCTTCTCACATCTTCTCCCCCTTGTATCTCCTTATAGCTTCTCATATCTTCTCCCCCTTTTTCACATTAATGCCAAATATTTATGTTATATGAATTACATACTAATACAAAAATGAGAAAAGAATTCTAAATGTACCTTCAGTATGAGTGCCAAAGTCTTGTCCCAATTCTCTTTCAAGACCTTGCATGTGTGCAATGCCACCTACACTTATGCTAACAATTCAATCATGTAGTCTACAATAGAGAAATTATTGTCATGGATGAGGGTTTTTTAACATGCAATGTGCTTTTGCAGTGTATCCATGTTAGGGAGAATCATATTCTAGATATCTATCAAAGTTGATCTAATTCTAGCTTCTCATAAGTAGTTCTTCTTGCATATCAATCAAAAATCTAATCTTTTTGAAATAGGTTGAGCTTGAACTCGGGTCAAATTGCAACTGATGTGCACTCATCTTAAGATCCTCATCAATCTTAGACAATTTTTATTTTATTTCCTTTGTAAAACTTGAAATATCACAAAATTTACCAAAAAGTAAAGATACATTAATGCATGAGGTTTCTAAAGAGCCCAAAATAGTAGATAACTCTACTTGATGAATGGCAATCTATTGAGCAGTATATTCTCAAAAAATTTCTCGAATTTCTATAACAATTTATCCTATCCATCCAAATCTTCATTGTATTTCCAGACTACCTCTACCAACTAATACAAAATTGGTTTAGAAGTCTCAACCTCTATACTTAAGGCCTCTACTAGAAAGTTCTTGGCATCCTCAATGATATTAAAATCTTTGTTCCTTTCTTCTCTTAGCCTTTTTTGCTTGGCATTCTTTTGAAGATGTTCACCAAAGGTTTGCATCTGATCTAGAGTTAGATTTTGTTGGAAATATTCAAGATATAATAGTTTACTGAGAGGGGAGGGGTAAATCAGTAAACATAAAATCTTAAATCAATCAGTAAAATATTTAATCACCTAATCTGCAGTATGTAGACATTCATAACACATAAGCACAGAGATTTTGGTGACCCAGAAACCTTCCAAAATAGAAAGTAAAACTGGGGTGGGGATGAAACCCACAAATCTTCTTTACTATAGTAGGAAGTTAGCCGGTTAAGGCATACAATGATCACTTCTGGTGATCTGCCCTGTTAGGAGCATAAAGGATTGTTATATCCACCTTGTTAAAGGATTTGAAACATACTTCATAAGTATGCACTCTGTTAGGAGATTTAGTACAAAGACTGTTAAGTCTACCCTGTTAAAGGATTTATAAAAACTGATTCACCTGTTAGAATGAAACAGTGGATCTGAATACAACTAATTGCTGATAAGATTCGCTACGCTCTGATTGTCCTTGATATGACAGATAAAACTTTTCTGCTCCAATGCTGACTTTGCTGAAAACCTTCAAAATTCAGCTTTTACATGCTTTCGCACACATTCTTCACATACTTCATATATTTCCCATATATATTTTGAATGATACAATACATTACATATATATACCATCCAAGTTAAAATTTCATGCAATGGTCGGCTGAATAAAAGTAGACAAAATTTAACTGAGTTGGCCAAATAGCAAAACAAACTCGATAGAACAAACTTTTTTTGTTTACCGACTGAGCTCGGTTAACACTGAGTCCTATGTTAACTGACCGAACTCGGTTAATACTGCATCCGTCTTTACTCTGTTAATACTGAGTTCTTAATTAACCGACCGAACTCGGTTAATGCTGAGTTCTTAGTTAACCGACTGAACTCGATTAATACTAAGTTCTATGTTAACCGAATGAACTCGGTTAACACTGAGTTCTATGTTAACCGACTGAACTCAGTTAACACTGAGTTCTTCTTTACTCAGTTAATACTGTGAGAAAAGTGTTGTCACTAATGGCAAATAACTTTATGCCAACAATCTCCCCCTTTGGCATTAGTGAAAAAAACAATTATGTATCAAAGTTTATGTACAGAAATTGACATACATTTCAAAAAGTTTTCAAAATTTTAGATCTTATTAGATGTATGTCTCCCCCATACAATATGCACAGTATTTACAGATCAATACATATATCTTTGCATGGATAGCTCTGAAGTTCTGAAGTTCTGTCTCCCCCTTTTTGACAATAATGCCAAATAATTTACACTAAGATTTCAAAATGAGAGAGAAATTCTGAATGTACCTTGAGAATAAGAGCCAAAGTCTTATCCCAATTTTCTTGCAAAATTTTGCTGGAGGAGAGTGCAATTTGAATTTCTGCAGAAAGTTCAATCATATGATCTGCAACTGAGAAATTGTTGTCATGAATCAATGTTCTGGAATGAGCAATATGCTTTTGCATTGAAGTCATGACAGGAAGAATCATATTCTGGATATCTATGAGAGTAGACCTGATTCTTGCTTCCTCTCTCAGCAATTCTGCCTGTTTCTCCGACAAAAATCTTATTTTATGATGATGGGATGAACTTGTACTGAGGTTAGATTGCAGCACTTGGGCACTGACCTTTATATCCTCATCAATTTTATTCAATTTTTCTTTTATATCTTTGGTATACTTAGTAACATCATAGAGTTTTCCAAAAAGTGAAGTTACATTATTAAAAGAATTCTCAAAATTATTCAAAATTGTAGACAATTCTACCTGATATAATGCAATTTGCTGAGCAATGTGCTCAAGCACCTTATTGTCAAATTTCTTCTCTGCCTTTTCAATCAACTTTTCTTGGCCAGAGGTATCCTCATTGAATTTGTTTATAGCCTCTTCCAACTGAATCAAAATGTGTTGAGTAGAATCTACTTCAACACCTATAGCCTCTGTTATAATATTTTTAGCACTCTCAATGATGTTATATTCCAGATCTCTTTCATGCCGTAGCTGTTTTTGCCTAGCCTTCTGCTCTAATAGCTGACTGAGCATTCTCATTTCATCAACTGATGCTGTATCAAGATCTATTTTAGGAAGGATAATTTCCTTATCCAAATCAATTTCCTCATCCAGTGTCTGGCTGGAAAACATGTATCTTTTTGCTTTTCCAGCAAAGACTTCATCTTGACCCTTGTGAACTGAGACGATAGTTGATGAGGCAGGGCTGGCTGATAAGACTAGAATAGGACTATGTAAAGGAAGACTAAGAGATGTGCAAATGGTATCAAAAATTGATGTTGCTGTACAGGATGGAGTGGAAGAGCTAATAGTTGCCAAAATTTGATTAAGAGAAGTCAAAATTGTAGTATCTGTTGGTACTCTTATTATACATTCTGCAGTAGAGGTTGATGTGCATGATGAACTTACTGCAGAGACTGATGAAGACTCGGTTAATGAAGGTGGCTGCAGCTCGGTTAATGAAGTGATTGGCACTTGCATAGATGGTACACGGAGCTGAGAGGACTTACCAGTAGAAGCTATTTCCATAGTTGATGTAATTGTTTTGGATGGAGAGTGTGGAAGAGATGCAATGACTTCAGCTGTAATTTGTACTGGATCTTCTTCCACCATTGCTTGTTCTTTCTCCTCCATTTCTTTTTCAGCTTCTTCTTCCTCTAATTCTTTCTTAGCCTCTTCTTCTACTTCTAACATGATTGAATGAAGATCCTCTGGAATATCTTCAATATCATCATCACTGTTGTCAGTGTCCTTGATTTCAACAGTATCATCACTGGATTTGTGTAGATGATAGATGTTTTTCCACATGTTTGTTGCATCATTTACCACATGCTCAATGTCTTTGACAAGTATCAAACAGGTGTGGAATCTAATCATCATATTGCCTTCGTGATCTTTCAGTGATGCTTTCACTTCAGCATTAGTGAAACTCGGCAGGAGATTCATCAGTGTCTGCTCATAGATGTCTTTTACAGTCTTGGTTGCAGCATCCCATCTGATTTGCAACCTCTCCAATAGTTCTTTGGAGATCTGGGAGGCTATCTGGTCCGGTGAGTATTTCCATTTACCCATCTTGTTCAGTACCAGTTCCTCAATCTGCATCTTTTCTTGTTCTGTTTTGGTTTCAAACTTCAATGCTTTGAAGTTTGTGAAGCTAGCACCTACTTCTAATTGCTTCAATCTATCCTCAAATGTGAGTGGAGGCTTAACAAGTACAGGTTCTTTCTTTCCTTGTCTTGTTCTTCTGGAGAAGACTGCAGAGGCTTGCCTTTTAGGTTTGGTGATGATCACCTTGCCTTTCTTTTGTTGAGGCTCCTTTTCCTTGTCTGACTCAGTTTCCTCTTCTTCTTCTTCATCTTCTCCTTTGCCTTCTGTTATCATAAGAGAGCCCACTTCCGTCTTCAGTTGGGTTATCTTTCTCTTTCCTTTGCTAATGGCCTAAGGAATTTTAATTTGGAGCTCAATTCTGGCCTTAGCTTGATCATATGTTCCAAAAATTGGTTGCCTTGGGTCTACTGGTTCATTCACCAGTGCTTCTATGATATCCCTGGCTTCGTCAATTTTTACCTCATAGGGAAGAGGTTTCACCCATGCTACTCGAGGCCTGGCTGCCTGAATGTATACCTTGTCGCAATCTACCATGAAGCATATGTCTTCCTTGTATTCTTCAACCAGTTTGGGTGGAATTCAGAACCTATGATTCATCTTTTCCTTAAATTCTTCAAAATAGTTATCCAAAATAATATCAAAATTTTCACCTAGTTCTGCAATGAACTCGTTTATCTGATAAAGAATTGGTATATCTGTTCTCCATACTACTGATCCCATTGATGGAAAAGATTTCTGAATATAGAAGAATAAACAAATCAAAAGTGAACCGAATTTGCAGGGATTGTTCTTGGAGGTTCTAATGCTTTCCATATTCTTATTGAATTGGGATAAAAGTAATTCTGATAAATCAAATTCTAAATTCTTCTTCACTATTTTGTACGCCAGATCCACAGCTTCACAGGGTACACCATTTGGATGGCTTGAACTATAGATTTTGTGAGCAATGATGTGAATGCCAAATCTCAATTCGACGTCAGCTACAGTATTCAGCTTAAGTCCCCTACCATCCCATTCTACTTGGGTCAGTTTCTGCAATTCCTCCTGACCTAGGGTTTTGGTAGTCTTGGCTTTGCTTAGCATGGGGAGTCCAATAATTTTGTTAATCATTTTCTTTGCGATGAGCACTGGTTGCTCTAACCACAATTGGCCATTGTGAACTCGACTGAGTACATACCTAACCCATTTAACTTGAAATTTCCTTGGCAAGTGCAAAATGTGGGTTAATCCTTTTGTTTCAAGATGCTTATGTTCGGGTTTTAGGTTTCCATCTATGCTCATTTCACCTAGGGCATTATCAATTTCTATGTTTCCAAGTTCTTGAATAGAGCATTTAAAATGAGATCTTATATCATTGACAAGAAGTACCTTTGAAGGAATTTGAGATTGAGCACCATTAGGGTCCAGTGATTCTACAATAGCTGGTGCTAATTTGAAGTTCGGCGCCTTCCATTCCTCTCCTCTAACCAGCATTTCTGAGCCTTTCTTAGTCTTAGAGCTTCCACTTCCGGATGCCATTGTCACTTGGTAGGTGTAGAAAAATTCTGAATTGATTCTTTCGCTCTTTTGAAAAATTCGCTCGAAAATGTCTTTAAGCTCGCTCTGAAATTGCAGAAAATACCTTAGCTCTTTGTTCACAGTAAAAATTTAGATCAAATTTTGCCCCTTTTGATAACAAATTTGCCATAAATGTTTTGGGTACGATGGCAGAAGAAATGACAGATTGTCATCCACTAGCTCGGTAGATATTATTAACTCGGCTATTGAAAGAAAATATTGAAGTACCGACCTTACTCGGTTGGGTCACGAACCGACCTTTCTCGGTTGAGTCACGAACCGACCTTGCTCGGTTAACACAACATGGTCAATGAAACTTAGTTGTGACCGATCGAACTCGGCAAAGTCTCTTACCGACTCAACTCGGTAACTGCTTATTTGGTTAATGAAGCTTTGTTACATCCAACCAAACTTGGTAAAGTATTGAACCGTCCTGGAGTCAGAGTGTATCTATAATACTAATTTGATCCATCTTCTTCCTTTGGAGCTGCATAGGATAAATCTTGGAAGATGCAGTTCCAATGTTTCTTATATGAATACTAATTGGAAATGGTAGAGTCACCCACCTCTTGAGTGACACTCCTATCTGACTTATCTTGTTCGGTAGATTTTGGAATCCATTGTTGCTTCATTTGCTTTCGAATGTTATCTGCTTTGATTTTCTTTTCATCTTCAATTCTTTTGATATTCATGCAATTTTTGGCTATATGACCGAGTTCTGTACATGTATAGCACCTTACAGTTGTGTCCTTTTTCCTTAGGTGATGTCTGGCACAATTCATGCCAGTATGTCCATACTCTCCACAATAGTGACATCTGCACCAGGTGTTCTAGTCCCATCCGAATATGGCTTTGACAAGTTGTTCAGCTGGATTGAATGATTTGGATTTGCACTGGAATGCCTTGTGACCATGCTTTTTGCATTTGTAACAATTGCCTTCAAATTTTGGTTTTTCTTTACACTCATTTGCCTTGTGACCATGCTGATTGCAGTTGAAGCACTTACCATTGAATTTTGCTTTCCCATTGCTCCAACATTTGTTTGATGTATGACCTATCTTGCCACAATGATTACAAGTGGATCTTTTATTCCTTTGTTCACCTTGCTTGGAGGATTCACCAGCTTCTTTGTATCCAAGACCAGTTTTGCTTGTTTGTCTTTGAAGATTCTGCTCATTCAATTGATTTACGTCTACCTGAGATTTCATCATCCTTTCATTGACTTGCCTTTCAGAGATTAGGTCATTTTTCAAGCTTTCATTGATTTGTCTTTTTGATCTTAAGTCATTCTGTAGACTTTCATTGATTTGCTTTTCAATGTTCAAATCATTCCTTATTCTTTCATTTTGTGCTCTGAGAATCCTGATTTCTTCATTTGCATTGGTGAGGTGGTCTATGAGATCTTCATACTGATGAGTTTGATTGCGGATTTCATGACTTCTATCTTCCAGTTCTTCTTGTGCTTTGTTTCTTTGATCCAAAGCTTCACATAGCCTGATTGACTGTATTTCTTATTCTCTCTTAAGCTTTCTTACCTCTTCTTGCAGAGATCCATTCTTTTCTAGAAGTTCTTTGATTGCTTGGTCAGCTTCTTCTGAATTGCTTGATGGTAACAGGTCTTCAATCTTCACTTCAACATACTGATGATCATTCATTTGTTTTGCAAGATCCTTTCTTCTTTTTAGGGATTGAGAAAGATGTTCCTTTGCTTCTTTAAGTTGAACCATGGCCATTTCAAGATCTAACTTTTCATTTTCTATAACTTTCTCCAATCTGAATATCTCCATTGACTTTGATCTTTGCTCAAGCTGTCAAGCTTTGTCCTGAGAACCAAGTTAGCTCTGATACCAATTGTTGGAAATATTCAAGATATAACAGTTTACTGAGAGGGGAGGGGTGAATCAGTAAACATAAAATCTTAAATCAATCAGTAAAATATTTAATCACCTAATCTGCAGTATGTATACATTCATAACACATAAGCATAGAGATTTTGGTGACCCAGAAACCTTCCAAAATAGAAAGTAAAACTGGGGTGGGGATGAAACCCACAAATCTTCTTTACTGCAGTAGGAAGTTAGCCAGTTAAGGCATACAATGATCACTTCTGGTGATCTACCCTGTTAGGAGCATAAAGGATTGTTATATCCACCTTGTTAAAGGATTTGAAACATACTTCATAAGTATGCACTCTGTTAGGAGATTTAGTACAAAGACTGTTAAGTCTACCTTGTTAAAGGATTTATAAAAACTGATTCACCTGTTAGAATGAAACAGTGGATCTGAATACAACTGATTGCTGATAAGATCCGCTACGCTCTGATTGTCCTTGATATGACAGATAAAACTTTTCTGCTCTAATGCTGACTTTGCTGAAAACCTTCAAAATTCAGCTTTTACATGCTTTCGCACACATTCTTCACATACTTCATATATTTCCCATATATATTTCGAATGATACAATACATTACATATATATACCATCCAAGTTAAAATTTCATGCAATGGTCGGCTGAATAAAAGTAGACAAAATTTAACTGATTCAGCCAAATAGCAAAACAAACTCGGTAGAACAAACTTTTTTTGTTTACCGACTGAGCTCGGTTAACACTGAGTCCTATGTTAACCGACCAAACTCGGTTAACACTGCATCCATCTTTACTTGGTTAATACTGAGTTCTTAATTAACCGATCGAACTCGATTAATGCTGAGTTCTTAGTTAATCGACTGAACTCGATTAATACTAAGTTCTATGTTAACCGACTGAACTCGATTAACACTGAGTTCTATGTTAACCGACTGAACTCAGTTAACACTGAGTTCTTCTTTACTTGGTTAATACTGTGAGAAAAGTGTTTCCACTAATGGAAAATAACTTTATGCCAACAAGATTTGAGATGTCCCATTTAGGAATGACAATCTCCTCATCAAGATCTATATCCTCCTCCTTTTCCTTTCCTTTACCCAAAAATTTTGTGCTCATTTAAGGCTTGGTCTCAACTATCCTTACACTTATTGTTTGTGTACTAGGAATGGAAACAATAGTTGAAATAGTAGGACTCACTGCAAAAATGAATATTGCACTCATTGATATATTGGTGTTAGGAATGCCTATTGTATCCAAAATTGTAGAGGATGGAAATTTTAGCTTAGTAGCTGAAGTGCTAGGCACTATTTTTAGTGGAGTACTAAGCTAGACTAGTGTAGAGATTGATTGGATGCTTGTGCTTGTAGTGTTGGTCATAGTCAATTCTATTGAGGCTATCTTCTTGCTTGATGTTATCAATGTTTTTCTTGGAGAATGAGAAAGTAAGGCTATAACCACTATAGCAATCTTAACTGGGTCAATTTCCTCAACGTATTGTGTATCTTCCTCGATAGCCTCTTTCTCCTATTCCTCTTTATCATCAACACTGATAAAATGAGTTACTTCATCATCATCTTTTTATTCATATTTCTCTTCTTGATCATCATCGTCATCATCCTCATTTACATCAACAACAAAATCACTCAATTTATATATTCTTCCATGTGTTTGTGGCATTCTTCACAACATGCTCTATTTTATTCAATAGTAATGGACAGTGTTGAATCTGAAAGTTATTTTTTCTTAATTTTTCTTTAAAGATTCTTTCACTTCCTTGTCATTCAAATTTAGCATAAGTTGCCTCAGGATTTGTTCATAAATATCCTTTGCAATTTGCATTGGATGCTCCCATCTTGGCTTGATCTTATCCATTAAACCATTAGGAATCTGCTGAGTGAGTTGGTTAGGTGATTATTTCTATTTATCCATCTTGAATATTAGTATATCTTCAATCCATTTTTTCTCATCAGTAGTTCTAGTCTCATATTTCAATGCTTTGAATTTTGTTATTCCAAAACCTGGTTCCAATTCCTTCATTCTCTCCTCAAATGTGGGTGGACACCTCTTGAAAATTATGTCTCCTCCTTCTTTATCTACCTTCTTCATGGAGGATCTCTTGGTGAACACGATATTAGAAGTCTTTGCAGGTTTGGTAATGATTAGCTTTCCCTTTTGCCTTAGTGGCTCCTCTTTCTCTAATTTTTCTTCATCCTCATCTTTACCTTCGGTCAACAAGAGAGTAGAACTTGTTTTCAACTTAGCAATCCTCTTCTTGCCTTTGTTAACCACTTGAATGAGCTTAATCTCTAGTTCTATCCTACCCTTAGCCTCATCATATGTGCCAAAATAGGCTACTTTAGGATCAACTGGTTCATTTACTAATGCCTCAATTATATCCTTTGTTTCATCAATGTTAACCTCATATCCTAGAGGTTTTACTGATGTAATTCTAGGACTAACTTCCTGAATGTACACCTTTCCACTATATACAATAAAAGAAACATCATCTTTATAATCCTCTACTAGTTTCTTGGGGATTCACAGTTTATTAATCATTTTTTCCTTGAATGCATAAGATTAATTGTCCATGATACTACTATAATTTTCTCCCATTTCAAAAATGTATTCATTCATCTAATAGAGTATTGGCACATCTTTCCTCCAAAGAATAGTAGCTTTTGATGGAAATAATTTTTGAACATAGAAGAATAAACATGTCAAAAGTGAGCCAAACTTACATGTATTTTTCTTTGAGGTGCTAATGCTCTGCATTCAACAATAACTCAACAAGGTCAAAAGATAGGTTACTCTTGACTACCTTGTACTCTAAATCAATTACTTCACAAGATACACTATTCAATTTGCTCAAACTATAGATATTGTGTGCAATGATGTGAATGCAAACTTCAATTCCATGTTAGTTACACTACTTATTTTCATTCCCCTTCCATCCCACTCAGCTAGGATTTTCTTTTCCAATTTAACTCGACCCAGAATTTTAGTCATTTTAGCTTTTGCCAACATTGGGAGACTAGTGATCCTATGGATCATCTTCTTCATGATCAAAATTGGTTGCTCCAACCACAACTGACTGTTATGTACATGACTAAGAATAAACCTTATCCATTTCACTTGGAAATCCCATGGCATGCGAGGAATATGTGTTAAACCTTTTTCCTTGAGATGTTGATGCTTAGGTTTCAATACACCATCAATGCATAACTCTTTAAACATTCATCCATTTCTAGTGTTCCTCTATCTTGTATAGCACATTTGAAATGTGAATGGATACCATTAATCAACACTACCTTAGGAGAGATTTAAGACTATGCTCCACTTGGATCTAGGGTTTTCATGATGGTAGGTGTTAGCTTAAAATATGATGCTTTTCATTCTATACCATGAAACAACATTTTTTAACCTTGTTTGGCTTTTCTACTAGTAGCTTCCATATTTGCCCAATAGGGTTTGAGAGAATTGTTGGAGTTGATGAAATCCAACTTTGAAGATGCCCAAGATCACCTTCATGTGAAAACTTGTCAAAGAGAAGCCAAGGAAGGAAGAGCATGGAGCAAGGGAAAAATCCTAAATGGACATGAGAGAGAAAATATGCAAACACAAGAAGAATATGTATTTATAATATGCCTTGATAATACAATGAGGGAGCCCAAATATAAAGAGCTCTAGGAATCTTCTAGAACAAGCTAGAAGATGCTAAGAGATAAGTGTGACAACTAAGCATACATCCACATAAGGTGGAAAGTCTTCGAACAATGTGAGAGGATAAGTATGGCTTAGGAGAGAAAAAACTCTCGTATTGTCAACAACTTATAACAAACTCCTAGACTACAACTAATTAATAAATGCATTTAACTAAGTAAGCTTAAGTAACTAGAATAAATAATTAGTAAATTAATTATTTACTCTAACACCCTCCCTTAAGTGCAACTTAGGGAAATGCCTTAAGCTCACAAAACTAAGAAATGTAGAATGTAGAATGGGTCCCGACAACAAGGCCATGTTAGGTACCCATGTACAATGCAAAAGATGCAACCTCTAAAAATGAGGAAAGAGAAGAAACCACATGGGAAAACCCCTCCCCCAAAAAGAGGTGAAAACCTAGTGAAGAACTGAAGAAGCCTCCAACTAGGGAAATGTCCCCTAAAATAGAAATAATGAGTGATCATGAAGAGCATCACTGAAGCATGAAGAAGCTAAAAATCTACCAAACTACTAATCTGAAGTACCAAAATATCAATATGGTAGATGATCCATCTTATTGAAATGCATAGGTAGCCAGCCGCTGCAATCATCTTGTATATAGGATCAACCACTGAATACATAGTTCACACTATCAAACTATCAAACCATGGATGTATTAGAACAATAGCATAACCCTCCCTTAATGCAAACAGGGTGTGATGAAAGTCAACTAAGAAGGTGGGCCAAAGTATCCTACATACAAACCAAGAACGACAAGAGAGGAAGAGGTACAATTACCCATAAAAACACAGTCAAACTAACTCTGCATGGGTTAATGTCATGGAAGAGACACTCACTTGACAAAGGGAGAATGCCTAAAATAGCAAATAACTATCCCCCCATGGTGCTTTATAAAAATAGTGCATGTACAACTAACTCAAAAACAATGTTCATGATCTCGAAATACAAAAGTGGCACTTTATCTCAGTGCGATACATAAAAGTGCTTCAAAATGATAGCTACAATGATTAGAATAGGAAAAAAAGCTGACTCAAAACATAGTATAGCCTAAAAAAAAGGAAAGCATGCCAGTAAAATGATCCTCGAGCCTAAAACACTCAAGATATCCACCATATAGAAAAAATGCAAGAAATATGATAGAAAAAGCATGGGCCAAAAACTAAGGAAAAAGACCACATTTTAGAAAGGTGACAGAACTAGCTTTCCAAAATATAAAGTTTTCAAAAAACTGACATTGGACGCAAAAGATATGGATGCTGGAGTCAAAAATAGTACTTCAAACTTTAACTAAAAAAATAGGCAGTAAAAATGCATCAAAACCTAAAAATACCTAACCAATGTCTCTGTCTCAGAACCAGCTTTCTAGCACTTCTTTTGGATCAGAAAAATACCTCCTTATGCTCAAGTTATGGCCAAAAAACCAAAAATAGCTTCAAAATAGAACCAAGAGAGGTGCATGCAAGGTTTGATGATGCAAGTGTTGAGTTAGCAATCTACGTGATTAAATTTGATGACCAGTTAGCCATTGGCACAAAAAAAGATGTCATGTGGCACACCATGTGGCAACAACTAACTTGATAGGTGACATGGCAGGGTCCACGTGGCAAGGTGTCATGTGCCACCCAAGCCATGTATCACCCCCACTGTGCCAAGTGGCAACTACTAACTAGTGCAAAATTCAAACTTCGCTATTGACTATGCAAAATGTTGCAAAGGTGGTGCTGACAACAGGGATGGGTGGTAGAGCTGGAGTGGCATGGAGGTTGAGCAAAGGATAGGGGAGGCTCCGTTGGTATTGGAGAGGTGTGGGTAGAGCACTAGAGGCATGCAAGCCACGTCAGGGTGGCTCACCAGTAGTGCGGTGGTGGCGCACATAGTTTATGTTTTTATTTTAATTTTTCCACCAAGAAATCATTTGTACAACTATATGAAAGGGCTTGCAAGAAAAAAAATTTGCCTCCTCGAGCTCTGTCTCAAAAATTGACAAGTTTTATATGAATCCCAACTACAAAAATCCTTTCAAATCTAATGGCAGCATCTATTTGGGCTGAAGTGCTCTGAAAAATTGCTGTCCCCCTGATTTGAAGAAAAATGCATAAATAAATTAGGGTTTGTGACTCCAAATCATGACTTCAAAAATCTTCAACGAATCAATAGTAGGGAGGCTCTGATACCATGTTGGGGTTGACGAAATCCAACTCTAAAGATGCCCAAGATCACCTACATGCGAAAACCTATCAAAGAGAAGCCAAGGAGTGAAGAGCATGGAGCAAGGGAAAAACCCTAAACGGACATGAGAGAGAAAATATGAAAACACAAGAAGAATATGCATTTAAAATATGCCTTGATAATACAATGAGGGAGCCCTAATATAAAGAGCTCCAATAATCTTTCAGAACAAGCTAGAAGATGCTAGGAGATAAGTGTGAAAACTAAGCATACATCCACATAAGGTGGAAAGTCCTCGAACAATGTGAGAGGATAAGTATGACTTAGGAGAGAAAAAAATCTTGTATTGTCAACAACTTATAAAAAACTCCTACAGTACAACTAATTAATAAAATCATTTACCTAAGTAAGCTTAAGTAACTAGAATAAATAATTAGTAAATTAATTATTTACTCTAACAAGAATTCTAAAGCTTTTGGTAAAAATTCACTCAAATCACTTGAATGCTCTTGAAGATCACTCTCGATAATAGCTCTTAAAAATTCATGGTGAAAAATGACTTCAATTTCATTCCTTTTATCAAAATTTTCTATAAATTCCTAGTACGAATGTTAGATTAAATTTAACAGACTGTCATCCACTTCATTGGCATTGAATATTTGATAGAGTCTTTTGTGACTTGGTAACCATATGAGACTTAGTTAATCTTGACCTTACTGAATAGAGTATGTGGTCTGACCTTACTCCATAAGGAAGGTAACTCGGTAGCAATTGGTACTTCTTACTCGATGATCCCTTTGCATCTTGAACATTGATATGGATCTTTTGTCCTATCAACTAAAACTAATTTAGATATCTTCTTTATTATCCTAGTTCTAGTTCTTATTTTTGAAATCAAGTGGAAATGGTGGAGTCACCCAATTCTTGAGTGACTTGACCAGTATTGCTTGAACTTTCATTCTTGATAGACCTTGAAACCCATTGGTGTCTCATTCGTATTTGATGTTATCAGTTTTTTCCTTCTTTTCATATTATATTCTTCTAGTATTCATACAGTTCTTGGCAAGATGACCAAGCTTTGTATAGAAGAATCATCCTTTGTTAGTATCTTTCTTCCTCATGTGATGTTTTACACAATTCATTTCAATGTGTCCAAATTCTCCATAGTAATGACATTTGCACCAAGTATTATATAGTCCCAACCAAATATAGCTTTTCAATTTATTGTTTTGGATTCAATATCTTGGTTTTTCATTCTGATGACTTGTGTCCATGTTTGTAACATTTGTAACATTTTGCTTCAAATTTTGGTTTCTCTTTGTATTCATTTTCTCTATGACCATGCTAATTATAATTGTAGCATTTTACATTAAATTTTTCTTTCCCATTGCTCCAACACTTGTTTGATGTATACCTTATCTTACCATAGTGATTACAAGTGCATTTGTTCTTTTGAGCTCCTTGCTTGGATTTTTCACCTTCTTCTATATATTTAATTACTGCTTTTCCCTTTTTTCTATAGAGACTTTGTTCATTTAGTTGATTCATGTTTTCTTGGGGTTTCATCATTCTTTCATTGGTTTGTTTTTCAATGTTTAGATCATTCTGCAATGTTTCATTTTTTGACCTTAGATTCATGATTTCTTCATTTGCATTGGTGAGCTGATTAATGAAGTTATCCTACTAAAGGAATAAATGTTTAATCTCATTATTTTTTCCTTCTATTTCTTATTTTATCTTGTTTTTCTCTTCCATAACTTTACATATCCTTGGTAACTAAATTTCTTTCTCTCTTCTTAGTTTTCTCACTTCTTCTTGTAGTGAACCATTCTTTTCTAATAGTTCTTTGATTACTTCAATGAGTTCATCTAAGTTAATTGTTGGATGAAGGTCTTCAATTATTTCTTCAATGTAGAGATGATCATTCATTTGAATTGCAATATCTTTTCTTCTTTTTAGAGATTGAGAGAGTTGATCCTTTGCTTTCTTGAGTTGGGCAATAGCCATTTCCAAATCTAGCTTCTCATTGTCAATAGTGTTGTCAAGTCTAAATATATCCATAGCCTTTGATCTTTTCTCAAGCTATAAAACTTTTCTCTAAGAACCAAAATATCTCTAACACCAATTGTTGGAAATATTATGAAAGGCTAAGTTACTAAGAGGGGAGGGATGAATTAGTAATAGATAAGACTTTTAACTTCAATCACCATTTAATCCTTTACACATATTCTGATCTAATTACATCCATGAGAAATTGAAAAAACATGAAAGCATACACAACATATTAACACAAGATTTGGTGACAAAGAAACCTACCAAATAGAAAGTAAAACTGCGATGGGGATGATACCCACAAGCTTTAATAATGCAACATAAAATTGTCCTTTTAAGTCTTACAATGATTACTTTTGATGATCTTCCCTATTCAGAGCAATATAGACTATTTTCCACCTTGTTAAAAGATTTACAAACATACAATGAAGTATGCACTTGATAAAGAGATTTACATAAGACTATTAGGTCTACCTTGTTAAATGATTTGATTAATCCATGTATTAGGATGAAGTAATAGCTAATGTCTGTTCTACAACTAGGTTTTTTGAATGAGGTTCCTCTGAGTATATAAATCACCTTTCTATGATAGGTATATATTTGTTACTCCTTATACTACTATAGCCTTTGTAATTTGGTCTTTTACACTTCTCTAATGATTACATTGCTTCAATTCAATGATTGGATGTGATACAATACATTACATATATATCAATGCAATTACAAAGGTAGCCAAAGTATACAAACTTAGGTCCTAAAGACTGACTTGGTGAGGTGTTGATACTTGGTATCCACGTTGGCATTATGATACATTTTTGTCATTAGTTACAACACTTATTGGATTCTGAATGCTTACCGAGCTCACATCGGAAACCAAGCTTTACCTAGTTCTCAGTGTTTACCGAGTAATCAAGGTGAACAAAGAAGTCAGTATTTATCGAGTAATCAAGGTGAACAAAGAAGTCATTGTTTACCAAGTAATCAAGGTGAACAAAGAAGCTAGTGTTTACCGAGTGATCAAGGTGAACAAAGCAATCAGTGTTTACCGAATGATCAAGGTGAACAAAGCAATCAGTGTTTACCGAGTGTTCAAGATAAAGAAAGGAATCAGTTTTGACCGAGTAAAGATGTACTAAGATGTAACCGAGAACTTCATGATAACCGAGCTCCTGAGGTTATCAAGGAAATTAATTTTTACTGAGCTCAGACGGATATCAAGGAAACTAACTATCACCGAGTCACAAGGTTCTATCAAGTATTTCCTTTGATCACCGAGCAATAGTTTAGATAAAAGTATTCACCGAGTTACATCTCTTCTACCGAGTCTCCAGTGGTTACCAAGTTCAAAACTATTCGAAGTGTTTAGTATGAACCGTGCCTTCACTTCTACCGAGTGCATGACGATACCGAGTAACGTAGTGGATGCCGAGTATCAGAAGGACACCGAGTCAGTTCAGTGAACCCGAGTTTTTACCTTGGGCCGACTTTGTATAGAGATTTGCACTTGTTGTTTTAGCCAACCTTGCATGTATTGTTTAGCCAACCTTGCATGTACTATTTATATGGATAGTATATATATGCAATGAATTGTATCATTCAAACAACAGTTATGGCAAATGGTAATAAGTGGAAATGTGAAAGTGTGAATGTGTGAAAGTGCGAAAGAAATACATGCGTGCGAAAGTATGTGGGCTGAATTGTGAAGATATTCAGTAGGTCAAATTTTGAAGTAGAAAAGTTTTATCTATCACATCAAGGTGAATCAGAGCATAGTGGATCTTATCAGCAATCAGTTGTAATCAGATCCACTGTTTCATTCTAACAGGTGAATCAGTTTTTGCAAATCCTCTAACAAGGTAGACTTAACAGTCTTTTGTAAATCTCCTAACAGAGTGCATACTTAATTGTATGTTTGGAAATCCTCTAACAAGGTGGATCTAGCGATCCTTTGTGCTCCTAACAGGGCAGATTACAATAGGTTACTTGGATGAATGATGAATATATCAGTATACAGTTTTATTGTTTGAAATTTTAGAAGTTACTGATTCACCCCTCCCCTCTCAGTAACTTGTCATATCTTGAATATTTCCAACAATCCACTATCAATGCTTAGCATCATCATGCACTCAATAGATGTAGAAGCTTGGTTGATAGTGATCACTTTCAAGTAGTCTTGAATTCAATCTACACTGGTGAGTCAATGAATACTATGAAACTTGGCATAAAAATTGAATCACTTGATTCACATAGCATAGCTCAATTAATGATATCACTTCAAGCTTGGTATAAATTGAATCACTTGGCTAACACTAATTGGCTTGGTCAACACTAGATTCACATCACTTGCAAACTCAGTAAGCACTACACACCTTGGTTTGTACTGCTAAACTTGGCATACACTGAGATGCTCATTTTACACTATTGATCACCAAATTTGTAGTAACTACTTGACATAAATTGAAATCTATCCAAAGGACTTAGTAGAAAGTGTAGAACTCAATAATAATTGAAATGCTTGGTTACCACTGTTAATTGTACAATATGCTTGGTATAAGCTTAAAATCTGAATACTTGTATGTCACTAATAAAAAAATAATTGGAATGTCAACACCTTGTACATCTATATGAGTGATGGAGGGATTATGAATCTCTTTTTCATTTTTGATTAGAAATTCTTCATCATCTTGGTTATATCTTTAGTGATTATTTCCTCTAATTATCTCTTGTAATGATAAGTGATCAAATTCATTGTGCACTTGTTTCCATTACATTCATGGTCTAGCATACCTAGAAATTTTTTGATAACTTGGAAGAATAGGTGCATGAGCAATGATTCAAATTTGAAAGCTACACTATTTTTCCTTTTTAGTTTTTGAATGTTGTCAAGCAACTATTACTTAACAATTTCATACATATCAAGATCTTTTCTCTTTTCACTGTCATCAAATATAGTATATGGATAAATCTAGAAGGTACAGAGTTCAACCTTGATCTATGGTTCATTTTATAACCTTTAATTTTTTTGATGATTCTTACATCATCTTCCTTAATTAGCTCAATTCTCATGTTTATTTCATCTAACTTGATCTTCAAATTGGTTTCAACAAATTTCTTAACATTTTTTTCATTCACTAGATTTCTCCCTTCATTATTCAATCTAGTAAGCATGTGGATCATATCATTGTCAATCATGATAGGGATGTCTCCTACCCAAAAAATTCCTTCATAGTTTATGCTCAAGATTATTTTGCTCCATTTATGGTTATCAAAAGCTATATAGAACATCTACTTGATAATATCTAGTTCTTACAAATGTTGAAAAACCTATTTCAAGGATAAGTCATTGTTACTTACCAAATCCAAATCCTTGTGAATGTCACTATCACCAATGGTATAAAACTTGTAGTGAATATATTCCCTTATATCCTCTATGTACAATACATTCAACAAAACTTGCAAAAATACTCCTTAAAGATCATCTTCCAATGACACATATAAGTGTTTCTTGAATGTGTACCTTGGCCTCTCATTAACATCACAAACAATGGGATTTTTCATCTTTTACAAATTCAAATATTTCAAAAACACAACTAAAAAATTGCAAAAAATACTTTAGATTCATGTAACTAGGGCTTTATTACCTCTCACTTGCAAATGTTTCAAATTCACCTTTACTTTGTTGTCATATAACTCTTAATTTCTTATTAATTATTCACACGATTGAATGGTACTCATAATCTTGTCTCCATCCTTTAAATCTTTTCAAATTGTACTTTGCATTGATTTCAAAACTACCCAATCTATAAAAGATGTTATATATTATCATCTAAAGTTATTTTCATTCTTGTGGTCTCATATGATCTTAAAATGATTTACAGTCTTAACCAGAGCTTCCTTACAATCTGCTTTTCTTTTTGTTAACTTTGCACCTTCTAACTCAATCTCTAATCTCTAGTCTACCTTTTATATTTGATAAAAAAATTCTTAATTTAAATAAGTTTAATCACACACAATTACTGACTTCAATCTCTCATTAAGTGCATTGAAATATTATTCTTCTAAAACCACATGTGAACTTGATGGATCATTTTCCTTTACAAATACTTCCTTTCATTCTTTAGCATGCTATTTGGGTGCTTCTCTTTTGTTGTTATTACTACCATCATTCCTTTTTCCATTTCTTTTTTTGTTCCTTCTAAAGTTTGGGTTCTTCTTGATGGTTTTGAAGTCCATTTTGCAAAATCTTGCAATGTGAGCAAAGTAATTGCATAACTAACATTTTGTGTACTCCTCTAATTAGGTCCATTCTAAATTTTTGGTGCTCTGCAATTCCTTGCAACAAGTCTAAAGTTATTACACTTGTAACAAACAATTTTTTTTCTTTTCTTATTAATTCGTTCTCCTTTCTAAGATCTCCTTGATGATATCCTTCTTTCATTACTTGTAGGGTTAGTATCCCTAAACATTCTACTATTGTCATTATTACTATGAAACTTAGGTTTCTTACAATCTACTACTTTATGTCCAAAATCATGACAATTATAACAATAGAAATTAGTATTAGGTTTTAAATACTTACCTATAAAATCTCTCTTCATATGACCAACTTCACTACATATATATCATCTACCTTTACATTCATATGTTACTTCTTTAGATTATTCAACTTGCTTTATTTTTTTAGGTTCATCATATAACATTCTTAGGTTGACTTACTTGCTCAACTTGTTTAGTTACTTCCATAGAATTTCATGGGTTAATCCTATCCTAATAATTCTTCTTAGGTTCATGGGTTTCAATAATTGGATCTATTCCTTTTCTAGCTTCATGTTTCTTTGCTGATTTTTCTCCAATAAGATATCCAAGACATGTCTTTTCATAAGAAGATCTTAGATAAACTAGTTGCTCATTAATTTTCTCACCACTAGAAATTAGAATATAACTTCTCTAATTGTTTCTTATCTTGATTCAATTATCCTTTCACAATAGTGTTTTACTTCTTTAATTTTGCATGCTCTATTTTAATAGAATCTAATTTAGATGTCACTTGAGTTAGATGGGATCTTAGATCTACATTTTGAAATTTTAGATCTGATTTAATCTTGATATCATCTTTATTCAAGCTCAAATTAAGTTCAAAAATATTCAACTCATGTTTCAAAATCTCATTTTATTTATTTAGGGTTGCTACATCATCACTATCATTAGTTTTCTCTCTAGGTTCTTTTCTAGATTTGAGATGATCAATCTTATCTTTCAATTATCTAATGTAATATTTTGCATCTTTCAAGTTGTCTCTTTCTTCAATAAGAAGATCAAACTGATCAAGGGCTTGTTCAAGATTCATCTTTAACTATTCCATATCCATGGGGATTGTTAAGCCTCTTCTAGGTAATTGCCCTCAAATACCAATTGCTACGAATAGATAATACTAAGAGGGGGTGAATTAATATTCTACAAAATTTTTCCCATAACTAAATATTTTTAATTACTTTAATGCATGTATATGAAAGTAAACCAAAAATGTTGAATAATAAATAGTTCCAAATACAAAGAGAACTCATAACACCATATTTTTTAACAAGGGAAATCTTGTCCAAGGGAAAACCCCTATGGGGATAGCACCCACAAAATGATCCACTAAACAAAAGAATCTTGTTAAGGATATTTACCCTATTAGGAGTCTATGAAATTCATATATTTTCATTGGCATCTTCATGAGGAAAATTAGATATTTTGGCAAGTAAAGGGATTTCATCATTAGGCAGAGATATTTTGCAAGTCAGTAATAGAAATGATGAAACAAGATCAGATCAGAATGGGAGATGGAAGGAAGAAGTTATTTAGTTATAGAGGATTGCATTTCAAATGGACACTTTTCACTTGGAGATCAGATCCAAGATTCTTTCCTTTTCTATATATTTCTATCTTTCATTCTTTCTGGGGGTTCTAGTTTTTTGTAATTAAGAAACCAGTAGGTTCCAATCTTGAGTTCTCTTAGATCTACGATACCATTCTTCAGAAAATTTCTCATGTAATGAACAACAATAAATAAGAATATAGATATTTTTGATCTATTAGGTAGCTTTGCATTTAAATTTCATGCATCTTATTGTAATTTGTTTCAAAGAAATGAATGATAAGGCAGAAGCAAGTCAATCTTCATTTTGATATCTTTTCTCCCATTCATGTTGTTTGTGATCTTTTGTGTTTTTTAAACAAAGAATATGAAACTTAGTTGCAACCTATTGGTTGTGTATGTTGATTTATTTTTCTTATGACTCAAAGAGTTATGTAAATTCTTGATTCATCATCATAGGATTGCAGATTTCATGAAGGGATAAGTCAAGTATGAGGTTGAAAGGATGCAGATGTCTAATTCATAAAGTGGATAGATAGATCAAGAAGTCCTGATGTATGACATATGTTAGTGACTTTCAAGGATGTGTATTAGGGTTTTGTGTGAATTACCCAATAGATAAGGCACTTATCATTTTGAAGGATCATAAGGTTGTGTTGTTCATGTCATGGTTTGCTGAAAATCAACATTATTATTCAATTGTATTTCCCTTTTATGTTAAAAGAGCTATAAAAGTTGAACCCTCACTCATCTTGTGAGATTCCTAGATCTACATTTAACTACTAGATTGATGATTATTTCATGAGTTATCAGGAGAAATAAGGGTTTTATCTACTTCATATTAGATTCAATGTATGCTTTGATAACTAGTACCATATAAAGAATCTATAGGTCCACCTGCCTAGGTTTTACAGAGCCTAAAGAAGAAGAAGGGTCAAGCCTTATAGTTGGCTTGGTGTTTGAATGGGCATGTTGAAAATGGGAGTTAGCTACCCCTAGATGTGTTTTTTTTCTCATCAGGGTACTTGAAAACAAGTAACATTTTCAAAAACCAACAAATGGAGAGCTAAGGAATGATAAATCAAAAGAGAAATAGACATGTTATCATTATTGAAATCAATTATTCAATTTTATATTGTCATTGATGTTACACAAATTGCATGCTCTAATCAAGTATAGTTAGTGTTAGCCAAGCTTAGTTGGGCATTGAAGAAGACTCTAGTATTAGCCAAGTTAAATTTAGAAGGAACCAAGTTCTATTGGTCATTGAAAAAATTCAATATAAACTCAGTTAGGTTGGTAAGTGAAGAGTGTTAGTATTAACCAAGTCACATTAGTTACCAAAGGAATTCAGTATTAACCAAGTGACTCATTTTAGTGTTAGCTAACTATTAGTAGAATACTTTTGTTAATTAAATGGTTAATGCAAGCTGACCTAGTGTATGTTTAGTTTTTGTTTGAAAGGGTATGCAAGCCAACTTGACATTGGGTTTCATATATATGAAAGTTCAACTTGTGGATTAAAATGTGGAATAAGAAGAATGAGGAAGATGAAAAATAAGAATGATATTTGAATGAAGATAGAACATCTAAGGAGCTGGAAACAATATTTTGATCAAGGAGTATCAAGAGGTTAAACCAGAATGGCAATCTAAATCTACAAATTTAGTTGCTTCATTAATTAGGTCATTCATTTTTAGTCTCTAACAATTGTAGTAGTGAAGAAATTTCTTAACAAAGTTGACTTAATAGTCATTTTGTAAATACTCTTACATGGTAGTATTTCTAGATTGAATTTTTTGAAGACCTCTAACAAGGCCACTCCTAACAAGGTGATTCAAATCCTCTAATAGGGACACAAATAACCATTTTTTTTGCTAACCTTTAATAGGGTTGGCTCCTAACTAGGCTCACTTTAGAAGAGTGAAATGTAGTAACTAGCTGCATTGGTGGCTTTTCCAAATTGGGTATCCATATTAAATCTTGTTGTCTCATGTGTTCATGTTATTTTTTTAATGCTTTATATTTGTACAACTAAGTTAGTAAAGGTTAATAAACTTTAATATCTTAAGACTACTTTGCTAACCAAGTTATAGTATTGTTGATTAACAGTTTGTCCCTCTTTCTAACTTGGTTTTACCTTGACTCTAGATGCTCAGAATGTGAGGAAAGAAAAGGATGTTAACAACAAATGGGTCAATGTATGTATTATATCACTACCCTCTAAATTATAAGGTACATCTCCCTTATATGCAATATATGCAATGAATTTTATTTTTAATAGATCATTGGGATGGGGTGTGATATATAATCATATAACTATATGTGTATATAATATATATATATATATATATATATATATATATATATATATATATATATATATATATATATATATATATATATATATATATATATATCAACTATTGACAATTACATCTTAATTACTTATTAAAATAGTATTATTAATAACAAAGAATGTGATTTATATAATTAAATATAATATACAATCATATTTAATATAATAATATGTAGTATAATTATCTTATTAATATAATTAACATTAATAAAAGGGCATGACTCTTGGAGATGTAAGGAAACTTGGCAACAAAGAATATAACCGTTTCCACATAACCCATAATAAATTTGAAATAATCACAGAATTAAAATCCACATGCAAGAGAATAGACAACATACCCACAAAATTTCGACACAAGATATACCCTGGGAAACCCTCATTGAGGGAAAAACCCAGCCTCCAAAAGCATCCATCACCATGTATTATTCAGCAAAAAATACCATTGCCATACAACCATGGAAGCCTTCATGGCCATAGCCACAACCAAGCAAACTATGTGAACAAGCATGAATCCACACATCCCATGCCATGCTTTCAACCTTCACAAATGCTCCCTTGGCTAACCTGTCAAGCCTTGTCCCGCTCGACTCTTGCCTTTTGTCTTCTCCTTGTCACTCTCTCTCTCTACAACAACTACCCTTGTGGCTGCTTATATAGTAGCAAGTCCCACAAAACCACTAAGTGGTATTATATAAACCATGTGCTAAAACCATGTGCTACCTAACCCATTGACCCCACATTTAATATTGGGCTTTTAATTCTTTTCCCCAATATTAAATAATTACATAAAATATTTTCACAATGTTACAATACAACTCATCAAGAATATTCCATGGGAATCTTTACATGTTGCACATCTATCTAGGTACAACATTAGATAATAAAAAAATAAAATAATAAAATATAACAATATTATGCAATGTGTGCAACACCCATTATCTCAACAATCTCCCACTTGTTGTATACATTGCATAGGGTCAATCTGTAGCCACATAAATGAATAAGGGAACAATCCCTCCTAGCACATCCACCATCATGGATCAGAATACACCAAGTGCTCCATCCTAGTACCTGCAACAAGATCAAAGTATCCAGCGTCTCAAACATGAATGATCTCACCTCCTATTATGCCACTCCCACTGGACATACATAGAAGCCATCCAAAGAGAAAGCCACCCAACCTATTGCATTAGAAGATCATAAAATTCTATACCAACTAAAAATTTTGAGCACAAAAAAAACCCTGATCCAAAGGTAATCACATGTATCCGTAGTTGTCAAAATATCCATAGCTGAAATAGCACCCACAGCAAGTGCCAAACCCATCCAACTATCCATACCTCAAAGGTATAACAAGTGAATCTCATATCACTGACATATCCAATCTATAACCTGCAATCACAAGCCTCAAGAGCAATACCTGCCATATATATACCAAGAAGCTCCCACTGCAAAAGATAATGTCAAATCTATAACCAATCCACTCACAACATCTCAAAGAAGTGAATCCATGTAGTATCAAGGACATCCACAATATAGAAACTGATATCCTGCAAGAACAACTCTCATAAAAAGTCTCCAATAGTCTCCCAAATTCTCCACAACCAACAAAGGAAAGAGATAAAGAAATAACCATGTCATCTCTCACATGACATACATGAGCATAAACCAGTGATCACAATCTCCAACCAATCTCAAATCCAATGTAGGCAAAATTGAGCATCCAAGAAGATAACCAAGACCAGATAAACCATGCAAATCATAACCTATATCATGTCCTTCTACACACACCTCTAGATTTAAACTGTGCAAGTATGATCTCCTCCATAAAACCCCAACAAGAAGCCTCAACAACACCCAAACCATATCATATAACTAATCATGGATGTAAGCCTCTCACAAGAAGATCAAACTCAATAAAACCCATTCCTAAACCAAGGAATAACCATTCCTAACCCAAGGAAAATGCCCAAATATAAAACCATCTCCCAAATTCAACCAGCATAACAACATATGCACATGGAGATAACCAATGCTAAACCATCTCTCAAATGAACCCTCCAGAACTAACTCATGTACCATAGCTCAAGATCCATATCCATGAAAGACAAGCATAAATATAATGCAACTGAGAGAAACAATGGGCTATACCTCTCAAGTAGCAAACTGCCGAGTAGACCAAGAGTGGGGAATGAGAATTCTCATCAAGATACCCAAGTCTCCAACCAAGACTCATATAAGAACAATATCCTCTCAAGTCCATATCAGGTGACTGCCCCTCGGACTTCCTATTGAAACCATCAACCATCCCAACAAATACTTCTCTAATCCAAGAGAAACCAGCATTACCACCGTCTCTAAGTATCCATGAGCACCAATAACCAATCAATCCATGCCAACTCCAAATGCAACATAGCAATATCATGAAGTATCCAGCTTATGATCAGTGTACTCAATACCAAGAAACTAAACCAAGATCAATGTCAAAGTTCCAACCATGGCCTCAGGAACATAAACATGACAACATGATCTTACCATCTCAACTAAAGAGATAACATGCTCCACATGAACATACTATAACATGTCACAACTCTAAATGTGTATCAAGAGTATACCATAACATAATAATAAAACCATCCTCACACCAAGGATAACATGCCAAATAAAAAGCATAAACCACACCTTTGCCAAGAACCCTGTGAGTCCTCAATATGCAACCATCTCCACACACCATGAAGAAAACCATCTCCACATACTAGGAAGATCCATCTTCACACACCATGAAGATAACGAAGAACTCCATGAGTCCTCAAGATTTAACCATCTTCACACACCATGAAGATAACAAGTGCACCATGCAAATGTCAAAGACTCTTCTCTAGCAACAGGATCTAAGGCAAACCTCCAACATCTACAAACACTTAATATATATATCAATGCCAACAAAAATCCCACTCAACCATGGTACCAAGTCACCTATGGCATCATAAAATCCATCCTCTCCAAATCAAGAAGATATAAACCAAACCAGGAACTAATCTTGCACTGTCACCATATCACTGTCATAAGCTCCCACTAAACCATGTATCCAAGCTATCCATGACATCATGATGAAAAACCATCCTCTAACCATGAGAATCAACCAAGGCATCAAACCATCAAAGAACTCAAAGTGCACATCATGAGCTCCTCAAAAGAAACTAAATAACCATGATCCTCAACCAAGAAGATATACCACCATAACTAAATTAGAAATCCAAGCTAATGAACATCAAGGATGTACCTGTATAACCAATCATGTCATGCCAAAAATCTATGGCACCATGATCACATCCATGAACTGTGCATCTGGCTCTCAAAGTGTCCAACCTGTCAGCATAAAATAGTCAGCCACAATCCTCCACCATGACTATCCCTGGTAACAACATCTCATCCCTTCTACATGAAGAAAATAGAAAATCATGTGACTTAGGGCATAGACAACCCAAATCCAAGCCACCAATCTAAATATGAATTAATAATGAAAGATCAATGGGCAAAGACAACCCATAACCAAGCTATAAATGCAACCTGTAAGTATAGACCGCTTACAACACTGCACAACTTGTAGACCCAACAAGTCATCATGCATATCCAAACTAAACACTAATAACCATATCATCATGAGACCAATCTGAATATGAACTAAGTATCTTCCAATGCCATAAACTCACAATGTTACCATAGTCAAAATATACCTATAAACTATTCAGATCAATATATCAACAAACAAATCATGCCAAACCTGCACCAAATCTAAACCAATGTGTAGAGCTCTCTAAGAGCTTTCCATTGACTACTTGAAGTCCAAAATCTGACTCCGTATGCCCAAGTTATGCCCTAATCCGTGCTTAAAATAAATAACATCTAAATTTAGGGCTCTTAAAACTTGAAAAAATCTCAAAATCATAGAAACAAACCTACACCATCTTGTAGTGCTCTAAATTAGCTTTCCAACACCTAGAAGAACTCTAAAATCTGATATTTTGAGAGAAAGTTATGGCCATTTTACTAAGACAGTCTTTTTACCATTTTCAGTATGATTTTTTTTTTTTTTCAGTGACAAAAATTTTGACGGGATTAAATTTGACAGCCACCATGGGCTGAAACCAAAAAACTCTTTCATTTTCTCTAAACATGGCCAAACTAGGGCATATTATATATCAAAATTTGTGGAAATGTCGACCCAGATCCAATGGTGAGGTTTGTTTTTACCTAGGAGGTCATTTTTGCAAGCTATCCCCCAAAAACCCTCATTTAAATGAAACATCCAAAAAAATTATTTTGTCCAACAATTTCACATGCCCAAATATTTTAACATCCCATCATAACAGGAAACCCAAAACCTTCAGATCTACAATAAACCATTCATATATCTCACCATTTCTTTTATCCTCTCATGCATTCTCATGGATTCAATCTAGGGTTACAATAATAAAACAATAGCTCTGATACCACTTGTAGGGCCCATTTGCCATTGTACCAAAAGCCATGACTTTTAGTGAACATGGAACACCAAATAATTAACCACCAATGGGCAGGGGAGCGTGTCGCATCACCCAACAATCTCCCCCTCGATGCGCATACTAGGTGCTTATGCAGGTCGAGAAGGCACTGGGGAGATTTGAACCCATGACCAGGCTAAAACCAGGCTCTGATACCACTTGTAAGGAAACTTGGCAACAAAGAATATAACCGTTTCCACATAACCCATAATAAACCTGAAATAATCACGAAATTAAAATCCACATGCAAGAGAATAGAAAACATACCCACAAAATTGTGACACAAGATATACCCTGGGAAACCCTCATTGAGGGAAAAACCTAGCCTCCAAAAGCATCCATCACCATGTATTATTCAGCAAAAAATACCATTGCCATACAACCATGGAAGCCTTCATGGCCATAGCCACAACCGAGCAAACTATGTGAACAAGCATGAATCCACACATCCCATGCCATGCTTTCAACCTTCACAAATGCTCCCTTGGCTAACCTGTCAAGCCTTGTCCCGCTCGACTCTTTTCTTTTGTCTTCTCCTTGTCACTCTCTCTCTACAACAACTACCCTTGTGGCTGCTTATATAGTAGCAAGTCCCACAAAACCACTAAGTGGTATTACATAAACCATGTGCTAAAACCATGTGCTACCTAACCCATTGACCCCACATTTAATATTGGGCTTTTAATTCTTTTCCCCAATATTAAATAATTACATAAAATATTTTCACAATGTTACAATACAATTCATCAAGAATATTCTATCAGAATTTTTACATTTTGCATGTCCATCTAGGTACAACATTACATAATAAAAAAATAAAAATATAAAATATAACAATATTATGCAATGTGTGCAACACCCATTATCTCAACAGGAGATACGCAAATAAATATAAGATACCAAATAATGAAAAAGGGTATGAGATAAAAATATTATGAAATTGATACAAATAAAAAAATGTCCTATAATGAGACATTACAAGTGGTATCAAAGCTAATTTTCCTCCTAGCCTGTGTACAAAAATAATAGTTACATTTCAAGTTGATTTGGAAATAAAAGTTTTCATTAGATGATATTAATGGGTGGATTTGTATGAGTACTTTGAGAAATATTTCATTATTTTTAGTGTTGCCATGAATAAAGATAGAAAGGACTTTGGAATGATTTAAATATTGTGATCCAAAAGAAAAGGTTTCCCATCAATAAATGCTTGAATAAATTGATAAATGCTCTATGTTCCTCTACAATATTCCTTCAATGATTCACATATCAAATCACATTTTATATTATGGTTGTCATTAAAGATCAATTTTTTAATTATTGCATATCATATCCAAGTAATTCAATATCTATATTAATACGAATCTCTCAGGTAGATCAATCATAATATAGGTCCCTTCTCATATTGCAATCAATACATATTGTTGATAGAATTATTTGTATATTGAAGATCAAGATATTTTGCAAATTAGGTCCCTTCTCATATTGCAATCAATACATATTGCTGATAGAACTATTTGTATATTGAAGATCAAGATATATTGTAGATCATTTCATCATATTAAACATTGCATGTATTCATCTTGATATTACAGAACTAATTGTAGGAATAGACTTGTAGAAATGAATGGAGAAAACATGACATCAAATGTCATTTGTACACATGGTATTGAATGTTGATTAAGTGGAAATAAGAAAGACATGGTGTTGTGGGTCTCACTGCATTCCAAGAAAAATATGAAGAAAACTGGATTGAAGGATGAAATGGGGATATTTGTATGAAATTGATGATAGACTTATATAAATGATGAGCATCACTCAAAGCTTGAATATCATCTCTAATATTTTATCATGAGAAATCTGGGCATACTTGTAGAGATCCATCAATTTAGCAAGTCTCTGCAATATCTACATTCATTATAGAAATTATTCTTCTCTAACTATGGAGATTAGCCTCCCAATGGTAAAAACATGCTACATGTTTTGACATGATAAAGCCAAACCTGTTGTGAAGAAGAGAGAGCAAATTCCTTGAGTGGTTAGTCTTCTTGAATGTGTGCCTTAATATCATATACTAGGCATGATGAAAAGATTGAAGTACAATATTCTGGTAGGTTTCTCTCTTTTAAATATGTTAGATATCCTTGTAGATGATTTGTATCATGATATGGAGTTTAATGAACTAATATTCTAACTCTCATCATGTGGAGTCCTCAAATGGTTTCTTAAAGCAAAGGGAAGCCTCTATATTGTTGCTTTGGGATATGTAGGATAGTATTAGATTTAAATTGAGGAGAGTTTGTGTATGAGCTTGAAAGAAACAATGAATGAGAATTGTTGCAACTATTTTGGAAGTTTGAGATAAAGGAACCATTATCACGATTCACAAGAAAGGATTTTTAATAAGAGTTCATTTTTCACAAAAGGAAAGTAAGGAAGCCCATTGTCACTAATGAAGAAGTTGATGTGGATGTCAATGGTAAATATTGATAAGAGCATTCGCATGTTACACCAATAGTAATGAGAAGTTTCCAATGATTCCATAAGATAACTCAAAAATGAATCAAGCAACAACCATAATATAAGTGCAATGATAAATTTTGAAATCTTGAATTCTTATGCAATAATGATAAGTATTGTATACAACAATTAAAGACTAGATGATATAAGATGATATACCATCAAGAGTTCTTGACCATTAGAGGGTAGTATTCATGATATCAAATTCCAACACAAAGTATCAAGTTTGAACAATATATCATTGTAGATCATAACTAATGAATCAATCACAATGATTCCATGTCACTGATGTCATGTGAAGTAGTCAAACTCTAAACTAAATAAACTCAAATTTACATGTATAAAGGTGCCTCTGACCAATAAATAATCTACAATAAATAACGATCAAGGAAGATAATTGGATGATGAATTAGGGGTTGTAAAATAATATTTGATGAACTTCCTTTGAACATCCATATTTTAATGAAAGGGGTAGACTATTGTAAGGATGAAAGACAAAGGTCATTGAATATAACAAAAGACAATATATTAAGGAGAGATTTAATAAATTGCAATTTAAAAGAGGAATAGAAGTAAAAATAAAAAATAAAAAATAAATTTATTTAGATAGCATGAAATTAAATCAACATATATAGGTGGAATAGGTCCCATTGATCTATATGACGTGGAATGGGATGTGCAATCAAATTGGTGTGATGTGAAATATCATTCTTTAACTTGGAAATGGAAATCATTGGGAAAACATGATTCAGTAAACACATCAAAATCATCAAATGGTAGGAGGGGTGAAAAGTTGCATTGGAAAATTATACCATTGATCAAAGGGAGTCCATGGCATGGGCTATGTAAGGCATTAAGGTCTACATCTAACTATCATGACTAGGATCAATGAATGATCTCCATGTGTCAAATATTCTATTGAATGTGTAACATAAGGACATACATTTAGTAATCCCAAAGAAATAGTGGATCATGTTCTATAGTACCAATGTAGGAACCACATTCATCTCTATATGAATGCTTGCATGTAACTATAAAGGTAATGAGGTAAGTTATTTATTTTATTCATATATTTTAATATGTTATAATTATTAGTCCCCTTCTTATTATTGACACATTTTGTTATTCTGAAGAATATTGAATAGTTTATCAATGATTCTAGTTATAATGAAATAAAATTGATTTTTAAGTTGGAAGGTATTAATCAAAGAATATTGTTATGTAAAATTGATAAGATTATCTAAGGTCATCATCTTCTAAGATAAGATAAGGTTGGTGGTGGAATGGGTAGGGTGACACCACTCAGAGGTACTAGGTAAGGCCTATGGTGAGACGGGACTTGGGTTGCATCATCCAAGGGTACTAGGAAAGGCCTATGGTGGAGCAAATACCTTGGGGTACATCTTTGTAGATGATGATTGGAGAGAGATAAAAATAATAAGGAGAACAGGGAGGCCCATGATTGGGTAGTAGGGCACCCTATTATAATTTCTCCTCCCATACTCAGGAAATGATGATTTAATATTATAATGAACTATACTTTTTGAAAAGTTATTGTAAGATCAATTTCTCTAAATTGAGACTATAAATACCTTGTCAGGGAATTGATATAAGGAAATACTAAAAGGGAAAATTTATAAATAAATGTGTACTAATGATTTTTTGTTGTTGTAGGTTCACAATCAAGGAATTGCATAACATGTTTCTTCATCTATCTACATCATGTTTGCTTCATGTCTTCATCTATTTGCATCATGTTTGATTCATGTCTTCATCTATCTACATCATGTTTGCTTCGTGTTTTCATTCATTAAGCTGTATATTTCATAAATCTTTTAGTACTTTTGTATGCAAATATGTTTGTATCTATGAAGGAGTTTGTTTATAATTGATTTTTCTTGAGGATGAGTAAATTCAAGAGGGGAGGATTATGATATCCTTATTTCGACATATAAAATAACCAATAAAGAAGTATTGTACAAAAGGAGTATAATATTAATAATTTATAATTTATATAAAATATTATAATTATAATAAGAAAAATATATAAATTATTATATATATCATAAATATTATCATATAACTATATATATATATACACACTTATATATATATATATATATATATATATATATATATATATAAGATATTAAAATACTATATTAATTAATATGTATACACATATATCAATTATTGACAATTACATGTTAATTACTTATTAAAATATATGATTTATATAATTAAATATAATATATAATCATATTTAATATAATAATATATAATATAATTATCTTATTAATATAATTAATATTAATGAAAGGGCACGACTCTTGGAGATATGCATATAAATATAATATACCAAATAACAAAAAATGGTATTAGATAAAATAATTATGAAATGGATACAAATAAAAGACAAATAAACAAATGCCCTTAAATGGGACATTATATGGGGGTATGTTCTTAACCTAAACGTAGAAGAGGATAAACTAGGATGCTAATAAATACAAAAATTGTTGGTGTAAATAGGTATTTACTATTTACACTTTACTTAAGTTAACTTAGGTTAGTGCATTATTTTATTATTTTTCATTATTTTATTATTTCTTTTTATGAGACACTTAGGAGTTTGTGCATCTTCTATAGTTGTCATGTAGACAACATAGAAGTACGCCACTCTATTTATGCACATGGTGTCTACACCACAGGAGTTTGCATCATTCCCTGAGTTGTCATGTTGACAACACAATTTTCCGCACTCCTAATTTAGCACATGTTGTCTACAACACTGATGTGCGTGTTTTCACCTTTGTAGGCTTATCCTCACATCATCACACTTACTTTAGTGCATAATGGAGGATAACCCATATCTGGTGGACATGTGCCTAGTTGTTGGACTTATCATGGTGTTGATTCCTAGGCACTCTAGATGCATCTCAGAGGCCTTTATATTGAGGCACTCCTAGTGTATTTGTAAGTGAATTGAATAATATACAGTTATTCTGATCATACTCTGGTCTATTCTGTGCTTGTGTATTTGAGTTCCTTGGTCTTGGGGAAATTTTGCTGTAATGCAGATTCTTACATGGTATCAGAGCTGAGGGAGATACTTGTCACATAGCTTTTGGAGACCTCATTGCCTCATCTCTTCAAGAGACCCGATTCAGATCCAGAGCATCAGCTGCAATTGGGAGCATCTAGAGCCGAAGCGGACCTCGCCATTACGTCCGAAGCAAAAATTTGGTGAAAATTGACTATAAACTTGCCTATTTTAGGCCATAGTCAACTAGGAGGCAAATTTTTTTTTGCAAATTGGAACTCGAAGGCCCGATCTGCAAATCTGGTATGATCATCTTACGATCTAATTAATTTATTTTTTGGATCTATTTAATTCTTCCAATTTTGGCATTTTTTCTCTGTATTTTTGGATTTTTTTTCAAAAATATTGTTGTCCGAAAAAAAAAAAAAAAAAATTTTTGCGGCACTCCATCTTTACACCCCAGCCTGCAGAATATTCAATTTATCGCAGAATATTTAATAGTTCTACGCTCCCTTAATTTCATTGGGCGCAAACAATTTCTGGCGTCGAGCTATTACCAAATTCGGCAACAACAACCGACCGCGCAGTCAACTCCAGCGGCCTGCTCGCCAATCCGGTGGCCCCTTCCAAAACAGGGCGCAGGTTTACATCTGTATCTGCGGCAGTTTTCTTATACACTGCCGACCGCTCCCACACATCGACGATGTGGGATTAAATTCCCACATCCCGACGGCAACCTGCACACAATCCAGCGCCGACAGTGCGCCATTCTGGCATCGCAATCTCGCAAACCGGTGACAACTTAAACTCTCCCACCCACGGACATGCGGCAGCCACATGGACCCTGCAGTCAGCCCCATCAGAGCCATGTTTCCATCAGTGATCCCGCTCAAGGAAAGACGTGGTATCCAGTCAGCATCCATGCTGTCACTTTCGTACAACACATCATCTGCTGCAATTATCTCTGTCCGCTGACGTTAACCTTCAGAAGTCCTAAACTTGACGGCCATCTGACCATCATAAAAGGGCTATTTTGAGTTGTCGAGATGGCCGTTTGGATGTAATATTTAAGCCCCTAATTTTCTCTGTTCACCCCTCTTCATTTGCAGTTTTGATTTTGGAGCTTGACTTCAAACAGCCATAACTTGGTCATTTGGACTCCAAATCAGGTGCGTTTTTTTTTTATTTTGGGTAAAATTTTCTAAATTTTTTAGTGGTGTAGTTTGTTTCTATTTTTTGGTGCTCGAATTGGTTAGAAATTGTAGTTTTTCACGACTGTACCTATCTAATCTTGAGATTTGCAACTTCAAAAGCATCGTACGGGCTCATCTGGACTCCTTTTTAGGTTCTGTTTTTTTTGAAAGTGGATAATTTTTTGTCTAATTTTCAGATCTATAATCTGATTGTAGTCTTATTTTGCTAGAAGTATCACTTTCAGAGATAGGTCTTATTTTGCATTGTAATGCTTAACAATTGATGTAATTTTCAGCCTTATTGTAATAGTCCAAATTTGTACTCTATACAGAGGTTGTAATCAGAAAAATTAGAAAGTCCACTTTGTCTATTTTGGAAAGTGGCGCATTGTAAACGCACTATATATAAAGTGCCAAAATCATTTATTTTGGGGGGGATTTTTTGATTGAGTAAAAAAGGGGGGTGTGTACTGTATACTGTGTCTCCTTTATCTTGAAATCTTGCATCATGGGTTCTTTTTCAAAGTTAACTCCACATAACTATTCTACTTGGAAAGAAAACATTAAAGACCCATTGGTCGAAAAAGGTTTATGGCGTTATGTTACTGGTGCAACTAGGAAACCTCTTGCTAATGTTGATGAAGCTCATAAAGAAGATTGGGAATCCAAACAAGAGATGGCCTTAGGTACCTTGTTGAAAAATATCTCTGATCTTGTTAAATTTCACATTAGGAAGCTTACAGATCCAATAGAGGTTTGGGCTAAATTAGAAGCTTTGTATGGGACAGTAGATGAAGACATGGCTTACACAATAGAGGATAAACTTCTCAAGTTGGATCCTAGGAATTTTGATACAATTAAAGACTATCTTACCCAAGTAAAAATGTATAGGGCCCAACTAAATGATTGTGGAGAACCTATTAAAGATGGAAAGATGATCAAACACATCATGACTCATCTTCCATCTAAATATGCTCCTTTTGTTTCTAGCTTTAATACACACAAATTAACAATGGGCAGTGCCTATGTTAAGCCTTCATTTGAGAAATTCTCAGAAATGTTGATCCTTGAACATGACAATCTAGTGGGTATGGGAATTCTCAAGTCTTTGAAAACTAAAGCCTTGGTAGCAAATGAAGGTAATTCAAGTGGTAAAAACTCAAACCAGAAGCAGAAGCAATGGAAGACCAAGCAGCAAGACGAGACACAACAGTCCTCCTCAAAACAACAATCTTCCACAAATCAATCTCCTTCTACTCAAAATTCTTCTTCACAACAAGGAAAATCTTCTTCAAAGAGCAATAAAAAAGGGAATAATTCCAACAAGAAGGAGAAGAAAACATGTTCCTATTGTAAGAGGAATGGACATGAAGAACATGACTGCAAAGATAAGCAAATTGATGAATTGGTAAACATTATGAGGAAACACAAAATTGATGTTCTTAATACATACAAAGACAAAGGTTCTTCATCCACTTCAAAAGGCAAGGGCCAAGCTTTAGTTGCAAGTACAAACAATTCGGAGGAATGGATTCTAGATTCTGGAGCATCTCATCATATGGGGGCTTCAAGCAAGCACTTTTCCTCTTTAAACACTTCACCTGTACCCTACATCTATTTGGGCAATGATACTCAAATCAAAGTAGAAGGTAAAGGGAATGTTGAGATAGAGAATGGCATCTTCAAGGATGTACTTCATGTTCCTAGCCTTAGCACCAACCTTCTCTCCATCTATCAAATCACTCACTATGGATGTGGCAACAAAGTAGAGTTCCTCCCCGACACTGTAGTGGTAAAGAATCTCAAAGATGATTCAATGGTGGCGATTGGAAAGGCAAACCATGAGACAAGAATTTATTCTTTCTCCAATTTTGTGCCTAAATCCATGTCTCTTTCCTTGTTGACTCATTCAAACACTCAAAGTAAACTATGGCATGACAGATTTGGACACCTTAATTATCGCTACCTTCAGCAATTAAGCAGCAAGGAAATAGTCATTGGTCTACCTCAAGTCCAGTTTTCAGAGGGAGTATGTCTAGGCTGTGAAGCAGGTAAACATCCCGCAGAAAAATATGACAAGGGGAAGTCTTGGAAAGCAATTGCTGTTCTAGAATTGGTACATAGTGATGTATTTGGCCCCCTTCCAGAACCTTCTTTTGGCAAGGCCCACTATGTTCTCACATTTATTGATGATTTTTCATGGTACACTTGGGTATTTTTTCTTGGTCATAAGAGTGAAGTCTTTGACAACTTTATCACATTCAAAGCTCAAGTTGAAAAGAAATCTGGGAAAGCCATCAAGATACTACGGACAGATAATGGCAGAGAATATGTCAATTCCAGACTTATAGACTATTGCACACATGAGGGGATAGATCTTCAACATTCAGTTGCATACACGCCATAGCAGAATGGTGTAGCTGAAAGAAAGAATAGAACCCTTAAAGAAATGAATACTTGCATGCTTCAACACAAGTCTCTTGATCAAGTGTTTTGGGCTGAAGCCATGTGCTGTGCCAACTACATTCAAAACAGAAGTCCACATAAAGCCTTAGATGGTATAACACCTTTTGAGGCATGGTGTGGAAGGAAACCAAGTGTTAAGCACTTCAAAGTTTTTGGTTCTCCAGCATGGGCTAGGATACCTCCACAAAAGCGTAAGGCATTAGAACCACAAAGCAAACCATGCATATTTGTTGGATATCCTGATCGCCTCAAGGCATATAAATTAATGGATCCAGAGACTCACAAAATATTCTATGAGAGGAGTGTTCATTTTGAAGAAACATGTCCAAGTTTGGCTTCTTCAAATCCTCCTTCTTCCTCCCATGTGGATAGTGATCATAGTGATGAAAGCGACTTGGAAGATGAAATTCCTCTAACCTTGACTCGCAAGACACCACCTTTGTAGGGTCAACAAATAGTTGAGGATATTCCTTCATCTTCTTCCACTAAACCTCGTTGGGCACAACAAACTCTTGATGCTGCAGGTTCAATGGTGGGAAATCCTTCAGATACTCGGAGGACTAGGTCACAACACAAGTCATTTCCACATGCATACATTGCCATTGCTTTAGATCCACAGTCTTTTAAGGAAGCATCAGGGATTCCAGAATGGGATACAACAATGAAGGAAGAATACAATTCCTTGATGAGAAACAACACATGGGACTTAGTCCCCCTTCCAAAGGGAAGAAAAGTGGTTCGATGCAAGTGGATCTATCGAACCAAATTTGTAGCAGATGGTAGTATTGATAAACACAAATCTTGACTAGTTGCCAAAGGTTTCTCACAAGTTCCAGGTATTGACTATACAGAGACTTTTGCACCAGTCGCCAAAATGAACTCCATTCGCCTGACACTAGCAATTGCTGCAGCTCAAGGATGGGTTGTACACTAGATGGATATTAAGAGCACTTTTTTGAATGGTGACCTTCATGAGGAAATCTATATGGAGCAGTCACAAGGGTTCATCTAGGATTCTACTATGGTTTACAGATTAAAGAAGTCTATTTATGGTTTAAAGCAGGCTCCTCGACCATGCTATGCCAAAATGGACTTCTTTCTCCTCTTAGTTGGGTTCAGAAGATGTCATTCTGATTCAAATGTTTACATTCTTCAGAAAGATGACTCTCACTTGATATTAGTGCTTTATGTCGATGACTTGATCATTACAGGGAGCACTGCATCCATCATAGCCAGTGTCAAGACCTCTCTTCAGGACAGATTTGCCATGACAGACTTGGGTTTGCTTCACTATTTCCTTGGCATTGAGATCATACAGTCTTCAGCAAGGATTTCACTTTCACAGCCCAAGTATGCTCTTGATTTGCTTTCATGATTTCACATGAGTGACTGTAAGCCTGCTCCTACTCCCTTCTTATCAGGTGTTAAGCTAGAGGCTAAGTGCGCAACCCCACTTGTTGATGCGACATTATACAGACAATTAGTTGGGAGCCTTATCTACTTGACACACACACGTACTGATATTGCCTTTGCAGTTGGTATGGTTTTACTCTTTATGCAAGAACCTCGTGAGCTTCATTGGAAGGCTGCCAAGCACATTTTGCACTATATCAAGGGTACATATTCACATGGGATTCATTATGCAGTAGGTACAGGGCTTCAGTTGATTGGATACACAGATTTAGACTATGCAGGCAACTTAGATTCTCAAAAGTCTACTTCAGGGTACACATTCCACCTTGGTTCCAGCCCTATCTGTTGGCAAAGTAAGAAGCAGAACAATGTTGCTCTTTCTTCCATAGAGGCTGAGTATCGAGGGGCTATCAATGCAGCTACAGAGGCTCTTTGGTTACAGCATATCTTGGAGGAATTTGGATTTCATCTACCTAAGCCAACAGTTCTTCATTGTGACAATCAAAGTGCCATTGAAATCTCTAAGCATCCAGTTCAGCATCAGCGGACAAAGCACATTGAGGTTCATATGCACTGTATCAGAGAGCTTATACATGAGAAGATCATAGGACTTCAGTACTATCCTACAATAGAACAGGTCGCAGATATTTTTACCAAACCCTTTACAGAGGTTAAGTATTCTCATTTACGAGATCTCTTGGGGGTGCGGGATGTTGCCGATAGGGAAGTCCCTTGACTTCTTTCTTCTTCTTCTTCTTCTTCTGGGAGGGATTTCTTCCTCTTATGAGGTCTTTTTCTCTCTCTATTGTACTTATCTCTCTTTTTGGAGGAGGGTTTTTCCCATGAGGTTTTCCCTCTTTCTCCGCTTTATGAGAGATTGCATTGCATCATTTTAGCATTGCTTTTGTACATGGGTACCTAACATGGCTAGTAGCTAGGACCCATTATGCATTACTGAGCTTAAGTGCATTTCCCTAAGTTGCACTTAAGGGGGGGTGTTGGTGTAAATAGGTATTTACTATTTACACTTTACTTAAGTTAACTTAGGTTAGTGCATTAATTTATTATTTTTCATTATTTTATTATTTCTCTTTATGAGACACTTAGGAGTTTGTGCATCTTCTACAGTTGTCATGTAGACAACATAGAAGTATGCCACTCTATTTATGCACATGGTGTCTACACGACAGGAGTTTGCATCATTCCCTGAGTTGTCATGTTGACAACACAATTTTTCACACTCCTAATTTAGCACATGTTGTCTACAACACTGATGTGCATGTTTTCACCTTTGTAGGCTTATCCTCACATCATCACACTTACTTCAGTGCATAATGGAGGATAAACCATATCTGGTGGACATGTGCCTAGTTGTTGGACTTATCATGGTGCTGATTCCTAGGCACTCTAGATGCATCTCAGAGGCCTTTATATTGAGGCACTCCTAGTGTATTTGTAAGTGAATTGAATAATATACAGTTATTCTGATCATACTCTGGTCTATTCTGTGCTTGTGTATCTGAGTTCCTTGGTCTTGGGGAAATTCTGCTCTAATGCAAATTCTTACAAAAATCCTAGGTAGAAATAGATTTGGGAAAATTATAACAACTAGTGGAATGGATATCACAAGTTACCTTGTGTTCAAAATGAAAGGCTAAATTACTAAGAAGGGAGGGGTGAATTAGTAATTGATAAAATTTTGAACTTCAATTATTAATTAATCCTTCATATGTATTCTGATCTAGTTGCATGCATGAGAAATTAAAAACATGAAAGCATACACAACACTTGAACATACAAGATTTGGTGACCCAAAAGCCTTCCAAATAGAATTTAAAACTAGGGTGGGGATGATATCCACAAGCTTTAGTACTGTAATATAAATTTGGTCAGTTAAGGCTTACAATGATCACCTCTAATGATTTTCCCTATTAGGAGCAATACGAACTACTAGGCCCACCTTGTTAAAGGATTTACAAACATACAATGGAGATGCACTGGATAAAGAAATTTACATAAGACTATTAGGTCTACCTCATTAGAGGATTTGACTAATCTACCTATTAGGATGAAGCAATAGCTGATCTCTGATCTATAACTAGGTTTTTTGAAGGAGATTCTTTTGAATATAAAAATCACCTTGTTGTGATAGACGAATTTTTGCTACTCCTTATAATGTTGTAGCCTGTGTAATTTTCTCTTTTTCTTTTCTCTAATTGCATTCCTTCTATTTTTTTTACAATTACACACTTTGGATGTGATACAAAACATTACATATATACCAATCCAATTACAAAATTACAAAGTTATCCAAAATACAAGTTTACACAAATATTACAAAGTAGGCTCATACTACAACAAATCAAGTTCTGAAGATTGAATTGGTGAGGTTTTTATACTCAACATCCACTTACAATTCTTTGCATCTTCATGCACTTGGTAGACATAGAATCTCAATTCATACTGATCACTTCCAAGTAGTCTTCAACTTGGTCTACACTAGTGACTTGGTGAATATTGTGAAACTTAGCATATATGTTGAATCACTTGATTCACACTACATAGCTTGGTCAATGCTTTCACTATAACCTCGGTATAAGCTGAATCACTTGGTTAACACTAAGTGGCTTAGTCAACACTAGATTCACATCACATCAATTCTGAACTCGATAAGCACTGCTCAACTTGGTTTGTATTTATAAACTTTGCATACACTAAGATGCCTAGTTTACATTGTTGATCATTATCATAGTAGTAACTACTTGGCACAAACCTAAATCTATCCAAAGGACTCAATAGAAACTGTAGAACTTGGTAATAGTTGAAATTCTTGGTTAACACTATCAACTATACAATAAGCTTGGTAGATACTTGCAATCTGAATAAGTGAATGTCACTAATAACAAACTTAACTATAATGTCAAAAATATCCCCCTTTGGCATTAGTGACAAAAATAATTATTAGTCAAAATTGAATTCAAAAAGATTTCATTTAAAACCTTTATCTATCACCTTATGATTCCAACTCAGTAGAGTATACTATTTTTGAGATTTTCCAAAATTGGTTTTGTAATAGACATATTTCTGTACATGGTAATGTTTCTCCATACTTAATATATAGTGTACTAAATATCTAATATGTACACCTAAATACACCTTTTCCCTTTTATACAATATACATTTTCAATACAATCTTTCAATCTTCTTTCAAGTTTCTCCCCATTTCTTCTTACAACTTCTTACATAGTCTCCCCCTTTTGACATTAATGCTAAAGATTCATATGATATATTTACATAGTGATGTTAGAATTCTTTTAGAATAACTGAGAGGGGAGGTGAATTAGTTATTCAAGGTCCAATAATTTCCAATACAAATTTTTTAATAAAATGGGGGTGAATCAAAAGTACTAGCCTTTTTACTTTCTTGTCATGCATGCATTTAAACATTAAACAATCATGAAAAGTAAACATGCATCACCACATAACACTTGAGATTTTGGTGACCAAAAACCCTCCAAAAATAAGAAGGTAAAATTGGGGTGGGAATGATACCAAAAAAATTATTGTGCAATAGATTTCAACCACTTTTAATGGTTTTCCCTGTTAAAGGCCTACCTTATTAAAGGCTTTACACACTATCAGATGTGACCCTATTAAAGGATTTTTACACCCTACTAGGAGTGTACCTTGTTAGAGGACTTAAGAACATTCAACTTAGAATGCCACCCTGTTAAAGGATTTACATAGAGATGTTAGGCCCACCCAAGTCCATGGGATTTATAGTCACCTTCTCAAAAAAATCTTTTATCCCTCTCTAAGGATCTCCTATCCTTCTCTTGAGGATGTCTTATCCTTCTCCTGGGGATCTTCTATCCTTTTATTGAGGCTTATCCACCTAGCTATTAAGCTAACCTAGCAATGTATGATTTCAATATCTAATACAATGGTAAGAAAGTATTAGAAATTTTTTGACCTAATAAAGATTGCAACACTGACCTTGCAGATTTTAGATCACTTTTCAATTTTTTTCTTTGCTTGGCATTTCTTCCTTGCAGTGCTGATAGCTTGTCCACCCTTCAAGATCTATCTCTTTGAGTTCTTCCACTCATTATGCCAATTCAATCTATGGTCACTTGATCAACTCAGAGTCTTGATGCTATGTGCTTACTCCTCACTGTGTCCTCTTCTTGACACTTCACACTAGCCTTCTCTTGGCTTAAAAGAAAAACCACACTTATGACCAACTCCTTCTACACTCTCAATCTCTGACTTGTAACTCCTTATAAAGGAGTTTTTTAATTTATTTCTCACTCAAATCTTCCCACTCATCAATTTGATTTGATCTGAGAGAATGATATTATTTTCCCTCCAAATTGTTTCTTCCAGAAACTTCATGATAAGTCCATCAGTATTCGCTCAAAACTAGTTTTCGTGGTTTACATGAACTTCTATGACATCTACTCATCATCCTGATCATCCAACTAATTCAAAAAAATCAATGTAACAAACTTATCCTTATTGATTTGGAAAATCTTTTTGTCTTAATAATGCAGTAACTTGGCATCATTGGTTTATTGATGCTCGACACCTTCTATGTTACTCAACTTCTACTACATCTGCTGATGCTCAGCACCTTCTATGTTACTCAGCTTCTACTACATTTATTGATGCTTTACATCTTCTATTTTACTTATACCCTAAAGGATTTCTCGACACCTTCTATGTTACTTGGCACCTGAAGGTTTTCTCAGCACACAATGAAGTTGAACTTGGTTATCTTTAACTAGCTTACTCAACACTCACAAATGAACTTAGTCAAGTTCTACAAATGACTTAGTTAAACCTTACATCTTTGATGTGTCTTAGTGTGTCCATTCTCTATGTCTTAGAGGATGTCATCAATACACTATTTCATCAATGGCTTAACTGATCCTTATACTTCATTACAACATCATAATTTCAACCTTTCTCTAGATGCTCTAGTTACATCTTATTGATTGCCTCCTCCTTGTCAATCAACTAATTGCTAGTATTCAGATCACTTAAGAAATTTTCATTCCTACAAGTAGCAAGTTTGACATCAATCACAAAACAATGATTGAAGGCATTATTTACCATTTCCATCATTCTTCATTTATGATCTTTTCAATCATTTCCAACAATCTCTATCTTTGGCATTGATGGCAAACCAAACTGATCAATTGATTGAGCTAATCAACTTAGTTACCACCAAAATTATATACCAAATAGAAAACTTGTTATCATTACATGTTCATTTCATATCTTCCTTTTTATATCATGTCTCCCTCTTTTGGTGATGCGAACTGAATCCTTTGTTCTACTTCTCCCTCTTGACTGATGTATCCTTACTCTATATTCCTAATCCTTCATAGCTTCTTGCTGATTAGTTTCTTATCTCTTCTGAATCTCCCTCTTTCATCTCTCTTTTTTTGGGTTACTACTAATCTCATACATCTCCTTCTTACTTTTTATTGATCAGTTTCTCATAAATCTCCCTCTTTGACATAAATACCAAAGGTGTAGCATCTTCAACATGTTTGGTGTAAGCTTTGCATCTTATGTCATTTTCCTCTATCACCATGCTTGTGACTAATCTGGAATTTCTGTTCCTATTGTCATCCTCTACATCATTTTGCTGATATTTCAATGATCTACTCCTATTGATGCACGACAACTTCTTTTTTGCTTTAGACTACTTGAGTTAGGGGCTTTACCCCCAACTTGCCTCTAAGATATTCATAAGTATCCTTGGGCAATATTTTGGTGAAGATATATGCAATTTTTTCCTTGTGTGAATGTACTCCATCTTCACTTGTTTGTCTTCCACCAATTCTCTGACATAGTGATACTTGATTGCAATATGCTTGGTTTTTGCATGCATTACTGGACCCTTGGATATGTTTATAGAACTTATATTATCACAATACAGTATCATAGATTTGGTTACCACTTCTTTCATTCCTTTCAATAGATGTTTAAGCCACACAATGTTTGTGCAATTGACTACTACTGCCACCAATGCTTGGCATCTTCTATGTTACTTAGCACCTAAAGGATTGCTTGGCACCTTCTATGTTACTCGACACCTGAAGGATTGCTCAACACACAGTGAAGTTAAACTTTCTTGGCTTTAACTAGCTTATTTGGCACTCACAAATGAGCTTAGTCAGGTTCTACAAATGACTTAGTTACACCTTACATCTTTGATGTGTCTTAGTGTGTCCATTTCCTTTGTCTTAGAGTATGTCATCAATACACTATTTCATCAATGGCTTAGCTGATCCTTATACTTCATTACAACATCATAACTTGAACCTTTCTCTAGGTGCTCTAGTTACATCTTATTAATTGCCTCATCTTTGTCAATCAACCAATTGATAGTATTTGGATCACTTAAGAATTGTCATTCCTACAAGTAGCAAGTTTGACATCAATGATAAAACAATGATTGAAAGCATTCTTTACCAGTTCCATCATTCCATATTCATGATATTTTCAATCATTTCCAACAACTAATGCCAAAATGTGACAAGAAATTTGAATGTTCCTTTAGGATAAGTGCCAAAGTCTTGACCCAATTCTCTTGCAAGACCTTGCATGTCTGCAATGCACCTTCACTTCTACTAATAATTCAATCATGTGGTCAGTAATGGAGAAGTTATAGTCATGGATGAGAATTTTTGAATGTGCAATGTACTTTTGTAGTGCATCCATGTTCAAGATAATCATGTTCTAAATATCTATCAATGTAGATCTAATTCTTGCCTCTTCTTTAAGCAATTCTACCTACACATCTATTAGAAATTTGATCTTATTGAAGTGAATAGAGCTTAAACTCAGGTCAAGCAGCAATTGTTATGTACTTTCCCTAAGATTCTCATTAATTTTATACAATTTTTATTTTATTTGCTTTGTGAAATTTGAAATATCACATAATTTACCAAAATGTAAAGATACACTGATGCATGAGGTCTCTAGAGAGCCTAGAATAATAGATAGTTCTACTTAGTGAATGGGAATTTGTTGAGAAATAAGCTCTAGAACTTTATTCTCAAACTTTTTCTCAAATTTATACAATAATTTTTTCTATCCATCTAAATCTTCATTATATTTATGGACTGCCTTTTCTAACTAGTACAAAATTGCTTGAGAAGTATCAACCTCTATGCCTAGAGCCTCTACTAGAATATTCTTAACATCCTAAATAATCTTAAATTTATTGTTTCTTTCCTCTCTTAGCCTTTGTTTCTTGGCTTTATTTTAGAGTATTTCTCCGAAGGTTTTCATCTAATTAGGATTGAGATTGGAAATATCTCAATTAGGAATCACATTATCCTCATCAAGATCTATGTCCTCTTCCTTTTCTTTGCCTTTAACAAAAATGTTGTGCTTGGTTGAGGCTTGGTCTCAACTGTCTTTGCACTTATTTCTCACTTACTAGGAATGGAGACAATTATTAAAATAGTAGGACTCACTACAAAAATAGATACTACATTCATTGAAATACTAGAAGTAGAAATACTTAATGTATCCAAAATTGATGTAGAGGGAGGAGTCTACAGCTCGATAGATGAAGCGTTTGGCACTTTAGTCAATGTAGTACTAAGCTAGACAAGTGCAAAGATTGATTGAGTGCTTGTGCTTCTAGTCTTGATCATAATCAATCCTACTAAGGTTATCTCTAGGCTTGATGTTTTCAATATTTTGTTGGGAGAATGAGGAAGTGAGGCTATGACCACTATAGCAATCTTTATTGTATGTCTCCTCTATATTTTGTGCATCTTCCTTGGTAGCTTCCTATCCTTGTTCCTCTTCATCATCTATATGATCAAAATGAGTCACCTATTCATCATATTTCTCTTTATCTTTCTCATCTTAATCATCATCATCATCCTTATCACTTATAGTAACAAAATAATCACTTGTCTTATAAAGAAGATATACACTATTCCATGTGTTTGTAGCATTCTTCACAACATGCTCAATTTATTTCAATAATACAAGACAAGTGTTGAATCTCAAGGTTAATTTTTCCTCAATGATTCCTTGACCTCCTTGTCAATTAAGCTTAGCATAATCTACCCTAGGATTTTCTCATATATATATATTTTTTAGTTTTCATGGAAATTTCTCATCTTGAATTTATCTTATCCATCAAAACACTAGGAATCTAAAGTGAAAGCTAATTAGGTGAGTATTTCCACTTACCCATCTTGGATATGACCATATCTTTAATTTTCTTTTCCTTTTCTTTAGTACTGATTCATATTTTAGTTCCTTGAAGTTTGTAATTCTGGAACCTAATTCCAAATATTTCAATCTTTCTTGGAAGGTGGGTGGAGGTTTCTTCAAATTATGTCTCATTCTTCCTTGTTTGATTTCATCTTTGATGCCCTTCTTGTGAATACAATAGTGGATGTCTTGGCAGGTTTGGTAATAATTACCTTACCCTTCTTCTTTAGTGGATTTTCTTTCTTTGACTTTTCTTCACCCTCTTCTTCTTCATCTTCACTTTTTCCCTCAGTCAATAGGAGAGGAGTGTTGGTTTTCAACTTGGCAATTCTCCTTTTGTCTTTTTTACCACCTGAGGTAGGTTAATCTCCAATTCTATCCTAGCCTTTGCCTTATCAAATGTACCAAAATAGGCTACTTTGAGATCAACTATTTCATTAATCAATGCCTCAATTATATCTTTTGTTTCATCAATATTGACCTCATATCCTAGAGGTTTTACCCATGCCGTTCTTGGCCTAACTAACTAAATATATACCTTATCACTATCTAGCATGAAACAAGTATCATCCTTGTACTCCTCAAAAAAAAATTTGGAATCCTAAATCAAATATTCATTTTCTCCTTAAATGCATCAAAATAGTTGTCCATAATACTTGTATAATTCTCTCCCATTTCAAAAATGTAATCATTAATGTAGTAAAGGACTGGCACATCTTTTTTCCAAACAATAGTACCTTTTGATGGGAAGAATTTCTAAACATAGAAAAATAAACATGTCAAGATTAAACTGAACTTATATGAATTATTCTTTAAGGTCCTTGTTGTAGTGCCTGCCCCTAGTTTACATTTTCGAGCTACATTTCTGATATCATTGCCAAACTCTTTTAGGCCAATTTAGGTTTGATGATTAGTATTATTATTTTAGAGATTATCAGATGATGTTTACACTCAGTTTATTATATGATGAGATTACTTGGTACTCTATATTTCATGCATGTATGATGATTATTCAATGGTTTCAGTTATCGATGATGATTAGTTAGATGGTTAATTATTCCATGTGCTTCTTATGGATACTTACCCCATACTGCATGTGTATGGTGTGCGTGTTGTTTTATTTATGTATGGTGTTTCTGATATGGTTAAGGAAGGGAGTTGTAGTCACCTGCTAGTCAGGATCTACATGATGCACCACTTCCCGCCATTGCCTGTTTAGCTTAGAATATTGTGTTTGTACATGCGTGGATTTTATGTAGGTTGCAGGTACTGGGTATCGACCTCCCTGAATTGTCAAAATGAGCATACCCTATCGCACTGTCTCAATGGTAAGAGAGGGGAGATAAACTCTTAAGTCCAAATCCTAAACCCTTTAGCCAATTGTCCTAATTGATAATTAGGACAAGTATCTGAGTTAAGTACCCTCTGAATGCATCAAATGATGTAATTTTGTGATTATAACCCTTTTGTTTGATTTGGTATGTATTTTTCTATGATGGGTTTTCGTATGTTGCTTTATGAGTCCTTGGTGTATTTTCTATTAATTAAGTCTAATTAAATAGACTAATTAATGATTTAATTTAATAAGGAATTATTATGATATCTTTATATTTAATTAATTAATTAATTAATTAAATAAAAGAATTAAAGTTGGAAATTAAAGTTCAAGATATATTTAGAACCGGATAATATTTATTTAATTTAATAATAATATAATTGGAGTTCATTTTAAATAAATGCTAAATACTATTTTTATTTAAATTAATTAAATATGTTATCAATTAAGTTCTATAATAAATTAAAAAGTTGAAAGATATTAATTTATTAAGAATTCTAGATCGCATGATCTAAACATGAGTTAAATATAAGAATTAAATTAAAAGATTAAATTATAAAAATTAATAATGTTATTTTAATTTCTTAAAAGTGCACATAAGATTTAAAGTAATAAATTAATTAAGAATTGAAGTCAAGTGAAATTTTAAATAAAGTTATTTAATAATTCAACTTAATGTGCATGAAAGTTGAATGCAAACGAATTAGAAAAGATAATAAAAGTTAATTTGGAGTTAACTGAGTGGTGCAAAGAGTCTTCTCAGGTAAACACACAATTAGTGCCCCGAATTGAGGAGAATTTGCTTATCACAACTTTGGGGGTTCATTTTTGTGATATACGAAGTTGGACGAGAATTTTTGGGGGAAGACAATTTTGGAAGAAAATTTCAGAAAGCTGATACCAAGAAAGTTTTCCAGAGGAAGGTTATTGAGAGGAGCGAATTCTTTTACAGTTCCTGGAGATTGCATAATAGCATCAAAATCAGGTAGGGTCTGGTGTTTTCGATTATCAACTTAATACGCAATTATCCTTTCCTGTCTTCTTCGTGTTTGGGGTTTGTAAATCTGAAATTCCTTGTGAAGAATACTTAAACATTACGATATTGGTATTTATCAGTTACTTGTTTATAAACTTCTTTATACATGAGATTTAATTGGGAAGGGTTGAATTTAATACCGAGATTCTAGATTAAACGTTTGGATGAATGACTATATTTTCTATATCAAGATAGAGGAGGAAACAATCTTTCAAGGCATATATTTATATATATTAAAAAAAAAAAAGATTAAAAAAAGATTAATTAATTATTTTAATATATATATAGTTTAAAAATGTTTATATATATATTGATTGTACCCCTTTAAAAAAAAAAACAAATTAAATATAATAATTTTTATAAGTTTGGGGGGGGGGGGAGGGAATTACCCCGTGCCCACCCCCCACGGTCGGCTTAGCCGACAGACCTGCGTCGCAGGTACTGCGATCGCAGGTACGACGTACCTACTGCCGCAGGCCCTGCGTCCGCAAGACTGCGGTAGGCCATCGGCTTATAAAAGCCGGCGATTTTATTATAATAAGTTTGATTTTTATTTATTTTTATTATTATTTTAAAAATATATATATATATATATATAGTTTGTAAATTCATTTTTTCTTTAATATATTATTTACAAAAAATGATTTTTATTAGTAATTAAAATTTTTAATTAATAACATTATTATATATTTTTATTTAATAAAAGTTTTATTTTATTAATACTTAAATAATAAATATTAAATGTATTTCACATAAATGGTAAATATTAAATTATTGATAATTTTGGTTAAATATTAATAATTTAACAATTAATGGATAGATTAAAATAAGTAATTAGATCAAATGATTATTGATTACTTTAACTAAAATTAGTTTAATTAAAGTTAATTAATAACGAATACTATCTGATTAGATAGTAGATTTGGAAGATTGACTTAATGGAAGTTATTATAGAAAGGGTTAATCATAAAGGGGGTTAATATGAAAACTTTGTTACTTGAATTCGACATTAAACTAAAACATAAACCTTACCTTAACTCAAATAATATACTTTCAGATCCAATCCCTGAGACTTTGATGTTGTCTTTGTACTTTGAATGTTTTGGGGTCAGTTTAGCGTCGACCAGTTTAGATTGTTACCAGAGGCTCGGGAGTTGTGAATGTGACGTCATGATGAATTAGTCTCGATCTTTCTAAACCCGACCATGGTAATGTGATGAAGTGCTCTATGACATGATTGTGTTACGGTTTGTTATTGCTTTCCAGTTTCCTTGTGTGAAGCTGAGGTGTATGTATTTGAGAATACCTAACTTAACCATTTTTGAGTCTCGATCAGTTATATTTGATAACCATATCTGAGTCTCGATCAGTTATACTTGTATTAATTTCTGGTTGCTCATTAGAGAACCATTGGATTTTGTGACTTTTCATTGATGCCTTTAGTTGCTGATAGAGAACTGTCGTGATTACATGATTACTATTTGATGTTATCTGTTGCTCATGAAGAACTGATATAATTTGTGGATTATCTTTTGATGATGTTTTTTAGTTGCTCGTATAGGACTGAGATGTTTTTATTATGATTCTTTGTTTTACGAGTTCATGAGCTAGGGTAGGTTATCTATGTGTAGAGTCGAGAAGTGGCTTGCAATGGGGGTCGGAGCCCTAAGAGGCTGCCTTGAGAAACCCATTGTAAGTCATTTTTAATAAGTGAAAACATTTTACACTAAATGAGAGAAAATGAACCTAACAAGATAATTGTATGTTCTCTCCCATGCCATGAGTGCTAGTACAGACTAGGATGGGGTAGAGAGAACGCTTGGTTACGACCTTGCATTCCATAGTATGCCTCGTCAGTACGAGAGGATACTAGTGGCCGCAGGATCAGTAGGGACCCGGGATTCCTAAGGGATTGCTCGGGTAACTTCTACGTGACTTTTGCGATGACACTTTCCCGCTTGCATATTAGGTTTCCTACGTGTCTTGTGGTACCTCTGGGATTTAGATGTCAATCTTTTTAGGAACCCTTGAGTTAGCATACTTATAGGATTTCCTGGACTTAGAGAGTAATTTTGATTATAGGTTTTTGTTATCCTATTTGGGACTTGAGACTATCTCCTCAGCCCGATGGGAGTGGACCATTTAGGTTCCACACGGTCGGGTGGTAGTGCTTTTACTCTTACCATTGAGATCCGTTTCGTGGTCACCGTGGTTGGAGATTTCGTGATTGGCATTTACCTACACTATGTTCTTGGATTAGTATGATGGATGGTTAGATTTTATGATAGATGTTTTATCATTATGGATGTATGGATGTATCATGTATGGTGAATAGTTTCATATATTTTTACTATACTTTGTATCATGGATTTGAGGATGTTGTATCTTGATCTTTACATATGTATATTGTTTTAAGCCTTTCACACCCTGTGACATGTACAGTGGATGATTGAGCATTCCAAATTAATTTGCCAAGGAGCATTCGGAACATATGTATATTATGGACATTGGAGTTTCTGATTATTCTTTTATATGTATGTGATAGTTGTTAGACTTAGAATTAATTAAATTTAAATGTGACTCAACATCTTGGGATCTTTAAGAAATGTAACTTGCAATGTATGTTTGTCGATGGTTACATGTTATTGCTTCCACTACTATTTGTTTGGTGTGTATGTCATACTTTCTTACTTTAAAAAAAAAAAAAAAAAATGTTTACCAAACTTAGTGAAACTTTAGGTTAATTCTTTTGGATCCCTTGGTGGGGCGTTACACTTGTGTTCTCCATGTCCTTATTGAATTGGTTCAATAATAACTCAGAAAGGTCAAGGGAAAGGTTATTCTTGACCACCTTGTAAGCCAGGTCCATAGCTTCACATGACACACTATTCAACCTACTAGAGTTGTATATCTTGTGTGCTATGATGTGAATATTGAACTTAAATTCCATATCAGTCACACTACTTATTTTCATGCCCCTTCCATCCCACTTGGTAAGGGGTTTCTTTTCCAGTTCAACATGACTTGGGGTTTTAGTCATTTTGGCTTTTGCTAGCATGAGGAGACTAATGATCTTGTGGATCATCTTTTTTGTGATAAAAATGGTCGCTCCAACCACAATTGACTCTTATGCAGACGACTAAGGATGTATCTTATCTATTTAAATAATTTGCAAATCTTGAGGCATGTGAGGAATATGTGTTAAACCTTTTGCTTCCAAATGTTTGCATTATGATTTCAACATGCCATTAACACATAGCTTTTCTAGGGTTTCATCTATTTCTAGAGTGCCAATGTCATGAATTATGCATTTAAAGTGAGAATGAATATTGTTGATTAAGAGTACCTCAGGTGGAATCTGAAATTGTGCTCCACATGGATCTAGGTTTTTTGCAATGGTAGGAATTAGCTTGAAATATAGTGCCTTCCATTCCAATCCTCAAATCAACATATCTAAATCTTTCTTCATTTTTCTACTCATGGCTAGCATCTTTCCTTTATAGGGTTTGAAAATATTTCAACAATTAATAGAAATCACTTGAATGCTCGAAAATCACTTTGAACAAATAGCTCTTGAAAATTTGAACTATGAAATGACTTCATTTTCACCCTTTTTATCAAAATTTACCATAAATTCTTGGTATGAATGTTTTTTCAAATTGACAGATTTTCATTCATTTCTCTTGCATTGAATGCTTGCTGAAATATTTCATGACTCAGTAACCACACACACTTTAGTTACTCCCAACCTTGCTCGGTAAACTTTGCAACTCAACCTTGCTCTATAAGATAGTAACCTGACCTTACTGGATAGTAACTTCTATCTTTTATTCTATGATTCCATTTGCATCTTGAATGCTGATTTGGATCTTTAATCCTACTAACTGGAATTGGTATTAGATGTCTTCTTCAATATCCTAATTCTGGTTCTCCTTTGAGAGATCAAGTGGAAAAGGTGGAGCCACCCAATTCTTGAGTGACTTGATCCTCACAGCTCAGACTTGCATTCTCAAAAGATTTTGAAACCCATTGTTATCTCATCCTTTTTCTAATGTTATCAGCTTTTCCCTTCTTTCATCTTCAATTATTCCAATATTCATATAGTTCTTAGCAAGATGACCAAGTTCTATACAAATAAAAAGGATGAGATAACAATGGGTTTCAAAATCTTTTGAGAATTTTCAATTATTCCAATATTCATATAGTTCTTAGCAAGATGACCAAGTTCTATACAAATAAAAAAATTTCTATTAATATCTCTTGTCCTCATATGATGCTTTACACAATTCATTCCAATGTGTCTAAATTCTCCATAGTAATGAGATCTACACTAGGTGTTACAGTTCCAACCAAATATAGCTTCTATAATTTGTTCTGCTAGATTTAATGTCTTAGTTTTGCATTCTAATGACTTTTGCCCATGTTTTTTGCTTTTGTGACATTTTCCTTCAAACTTAGGCTTCTCTTTGCATTCATTAGCCTTATGACCATGTTGATTGCAATTGTAGCACTTTCCATTGAATTTTGCTTTCCCATTGCTCCTACGTTTGTTTGATGTATAACCTATCCTACCATAGTGATTGCAAGTAGGTCTTTGATTCTTTTGAGCTCCTTATTTGGATTATTCACCTTCTTATATATATCCAATTCCTACTTTTCCTTTTTGTCCATAAAGACTTTACCCATTCAATTGATTCATGTCTGCTTGGGATTTCATTATCCTTTCATTGTTTAGATCATTCTACAATCTTTCATTTCTAATCTTAGATTCATGATTTCTTCATTTGCATTGGAGATTTGATTAATGAAGTTAGCTTGCTGAAGGGGTAAATGTTAAATCACATTATCTTTTCCTTCTATTTCTTCTTTTATCTTGTTCTTCTCTTCCATAACTCCACATAGTCTTATTGATTGAATTTCTTTCTCTCTTCTATGTTTTCTTACTTCTTCTTGCAGTGAACCATTCTTTGCTAATAGTTCTTTGATTTCTTTATTGGCTTCATCTGGACTACTTGTTAAATGAATCTTTTCAATTATTTCTCCAATGTAGAGATGATCATTCATTAAAATTGCAAGATCTTTTCTTCTTTTTGGGGATTGAGAGAGTTCCTCCTTTTCTTTCTTGAGTTAGGCAATAGCTATCTCCAAATCTAGCTTTTCATTACCAATAGCCTTGCTAAGTCTAAATATCTCCATAACCATTGATCTTTGTCCAAGTTGTCAAACTTTTCTCTGTGAACCACAAAATCTCTAATACCAATTGTTGGAAATATTATGAAAAGCTAAGTTACTGAGAGGGGAGGGGTAAATTAGTAATTGATAAAATTTTTAACTTCACTTATCAATTAATCCTTCAGATGTATTCTAATCTAGTTTAATGCATGAGAAACTAAAAACATGAAAGCATACACAACACTTCAACACAAAAGATTTGGTGACCCTAAAATATTCCAAATAGAAAGTAAAATTGGGGTGGTAATGATACCGACAAGCTTTAGTATTGCAGTACAAAGTTGGCTAGTTAAGGCTTACAATGATCACTTTTGATGATCTTCCCTCTTAGGAGCAATAAGGACTACTAGGTCCACCTTGCTAAAGGATTTACAAAAATACAATGAAGTATGCACTCAATAAAGAGATTTACACAAAACTATTAGGTCCACCTCATTAAAGGACTTGACTAATCCACCTGTTAGGATAAAGCAATAGCTGATCTCTAATCTACAACTAGGTTTGCTAAATGAGATTCCTCTGAGTGTACAAATCACCTTGCTATGATAGATAAATCTTTGTTACTCCTTATACTAATGTAGTCTTTGTAGCTTTTCTCTAATTATATTCCTTCTATTTTGATTAAAATTACACACTTTGGATGCGATACACAATATTACATATATAGTCCAATTATAAAATTACAAAGTTGGCCACAATATAAGCTTACACAAATATTACAAAGTTGGCTCATACTACAAGAACTTGGGTTTTGAATGCTGACTTGGTGAGGTTCTGATGCTCAACATCCACTATTAATACTTGACATCATCATGCACTTCACAGACATAGAAACTTAGTTCATACTAAGTACTTCCAAGTACTCTTGAACTCAATCTACACTGGTGACTTGGTGAATATTGTGAAACTCAGCATATAAACTAAATCACTTAATTCACACTATATAGCTTAGTTGATGCTCTCACTATGCACTTGATATAAACTAAATCACTTGGTTAACACTGAGTGGCTCGGTCAACACTAGATTCACATCACATCAATTATGAACTCAATAATCATTGCTCAAATTGGTTTGCACTAGTAAACTTGGCATACACTAAGATGCTTAGTATACACTATTGATCATCATCATAGTAGTAACTTATCAGTGTAAACTTAAACCTATCCAAAGGATTCAATAGTAACTATAGAACTCAGTAACAACTGAAATAATTCGCTAACACTATCAACTATGCAATAAGTTAGGTAGATACTTACAATCTAAATAAGTGTATGTCACTAATAATAAACTTGACTATGATGTCAACAACCTTGAAGTTCTTTTAACATCTACTCCTACTTATAAGTGCATATTAGTCCTACAAAAATGCAATCTAGAGATAGAGCAAAGATGCATATGAAGGAATAACTCTCCACCAAAATGGAATCTAGTAAGATATCATTAGCTTCAAATACATCTATCCTACAATCTCATAGAAATTATTCTAAAATGTAAGGTTAGCTCGGCTAAAAGACACAATGAAAGAAACCTAGGCATGCTAGTTCTAAATGGCATTAGAACAATCACATTATCTAATTGCAAACATTATACAAATCCTTCATTCCATTTAACTTTTTGATTCTCAAAAATCATCTGGAAATGTAGGGGGAAAATTTAGATAGAAATGTTGGTCCTTTTTTATTAACTTAGAAATTACATATATAGGCCCCCTCTTAAGGTCCATGGCCAGTTACAAATTCATCAATTACATTATTAGAACACTTGAATCACTCATAAATCCAATAGCCAATAGTTATAGTTCAATAGATCAAGAAAATATAGCAAAAGTGATTAGAATTCCTTGAAATGGTTCACATCCTCCTCTGATCACTATAGTAGTCACATTGGTGCCAAACCCATATAATTCATATTCCAATGGTCATTACAGTTTTGAATTTTGACTATCAATCTTAAACTAATGATCATGACTAACACATAATAGACTTCCTTATTTTTCATTTCTAATCTTTCTATGGGTCCCTTTGTGCAAATGAGTTTAATTGTCATTGTGACTCCATAATTAATAGTCAAGCAACTTTCCATAGCAACATAACGACAAGCTTTGATTTCCTTTTTATCTAAAAATGGAAATTAAAGATACTAAATTTTTGTTTTTCTTTTCATTGTGGGTCTATTTTCAAGCTATGTACATCGTGGAAAATAGGTGGCATTATTCCATTTCTTAGAGAATCTTACATTGACCTATTTTTCTTTGTGGCACTTCATGACTATGTTCTAATTGTATCTTGTGGAATGTAATGGCCCACATGGATATATGTTGTTCTATCATTATGTCACTATAACTAACACTTGAGAAACTTTCTATAACAACAAAGTGAAAGTTGATGACACCAAAATATGGTCTATTTTTTTATTTCATTTTTAGTTTAATTCTCAAACTTTCTAAAGACTTTGATATTATAATACATGATGCTTATGATGATTTTAGACAATTATGTGCATAATTACCTTGTAGGATCAAAATGAATATGTTATGAAAAGATATGTCATTTAAGTACAAAATAGTGTGAGAATGATGCATTCTCTTCCTTAGCTAGGTTGGGTAGTTCTCCTACAATAACGTGACATAAGATAAACTAATTTAGATAACATGTTTAGTAGTCTTGATGTATGTTATTGTCTTTGAGGTACTAATATTTTTTAGATATAAAAGTGGGGTCAACTCAACCAAGCAAGAGTCAAAGTGGTTGCTTGCATTACTAGACCAACACCAAGTAGAGGAAATTTAGGGTCGTGAGCTCCTTGATTACTATTCTTTTTGGTGCCAAAATTAATGAACTGGTTGTAATAATCAATACCATTATTTGCTTTGATATTTTATGAGTCTAAAATCTAGGAATTATGTTCCTAGTCCATGTATTTAAATAACTAGAAGTTTGTGTTCCAAAAGGTTAAGTCTTTAGTTATTTTTCTATAGAAGAAGTTGCTAAGTATTGAATACAATCTTGGTGTTCATCAGTATGTACATTTTACCATTTTTATGAATAAAAGGAATGTTTTAAGTTTTCATCACTAAGTTATTCTACTTTACTTCTCTATGGAGGCCCACATAGGAAGTGAACTAATTAGTTAGCATAGGATTTACATTTAGTTAGTAGAACTAAGGTAGACTCTGTTGTTCCTACAACCATTAAAAATAGAATTAGTGGACTATTCCTACAACATAGGTAGTTGAAGTAATTCCCAATTGTATTTTCATAATTTGTTAAAATAGATTTGATTCTGAATTTTAGCTTAGATTGCTTGTAGTTTAAGCATTTGAATTTCCTGAGAGTAGTTCTTAAGTTGAGATAAGTTTGAAGCATATATTTTGCAAACACCATTTCAAGTTTATATCCCTAGTTGACAAATTAAATGAGTCCAAATGAGTTGGGTAAGAACCACTTGAGATGTCCAATCTTGGGTTAAGAAATCCATTTATGTAAGATTTTGATCCCTTTCTTTGGCCAAGCATTTTTGGCATCGTTGTCAGGGATGGTGTTAATTCAAACTAGTCTTTATAGTTGTATTGCTATTCCTTAGATAATAAACTTTAGTCATAAATAATCATGTTATGCATAGAAGAAGAGACCACTTAGGCAGATTTCTTCATCATAATAATCAGGAAGAGCCATTCAATGATCCTCAAACTGAGATAGATGAACCTCGAGGAGGGAATGACAAAGACAAAGTCTTTGAAACTCTATTTGCTGAAATTGATAATGAATCAAAAGAATCACTCCACTTAAATAAATTTTTTGATGATCCTAAATATCAAGATAATTTTTACTAGCCATTGTTATCTATCAAGCACCACCTCTTCCTCCAAGAATGGCTATGCCTACCTTTCCTTTTCCTATTCCACCTTAGAAAGGGAACACAAATTTGAAGAACATACCTATTGCTGCACCTTCAAAAATTTATGGCCTTATTATAGAAGACCCTGAAACCTTTCTCCTTGAGTTTGGCATCCTCTATAGGAGTTATGACTACACAACTAATGCTCATAAGTTGAAATTGTTTCCCTCTACTTCAAAATATGTTTCTCTTCAATGATTCATGGGGTTGGGTGCAAATGTTATAGAAAATTGGACTAAAATGAGTAATTTGTTTCTTCAAAAATATAAAGAATATTTTATAGGTCAAAATATGAAGGGGGATGACAATTTTAAAATATCACAAAAGGAGGGTGAAACTTTGGAAGACTATGTTTCCAGATTCTTGTTTAATGTGCAACAAAATACATAACATAACCTAAATGAAGAATCCAAAAAGCATCTTTTTCTGAGAGGTGTATAAGAAGAAAGCATGGAAGCCCTAGATCTAATGGTTGGAAGAGACATTACACAAAAAACTTGGAATGACATCAAGAAAATATGTTAGAACTATTCAAGAGCTACTATGAAGAAAGGTAGAGGACTAAGGAACGTACCACATAAGACCAATGGTGGATTGAGAGTGTCATAGATGGAATTATCTAATCCACTTTCTGAATTCAAGAGAGATATCATTAATGATGTTGCTACTCAATTGGATACGATGCAATTTTAAAGGAAAAAGGATGAAGCTAATGCCACGTTGACTGAATTTTGCTCTCATTGTAGAGAAAGAAATAAGAACTACACATGCAAGACCATTGCAGTAGTAAATGCACAACCAATGCACACTAAGTTTAAAGTAATTGATGAGGATATAGGAGAAGTGATTTATGTTTCTCAAAGGCAACCATGGGCTTAGAGACAGGGTATACCTTAAGACTCTCTAAATAATTTTGGTTATAATAGTAATCAGTGGCAAGGTAATATTCCCCCAAATTTTTTCCCTCAAGGATAGAATTGGAATAATAATTGGCCCAACTAGAAACCTTAGTATAATCAAGCATACCATCAATGACCTCAGTATCCCCTAAAAAATACTCAATGGCCTCAACAAAACAACTAGTATCCTCAATGGGGCCTGAATCAGTAACCTCTATATCAACAGAATTGGTAGCAACCACCTCAATGGGGGCCGAGCCAATCACCCTGCAGCAAGCCTTGATGCCTCCACCTCAACAACAATCCCTGATGCCTCTACTTCTTGCAACTAATGCTAGCCCATAGAAGCAACTACAACTTCTTTTTCAGCCTACACCAATTCCCAACAATAAGTAGCAAGCTTATTCTTTGCAAATCAATGATATTCATCTCAGGTCACTAATACTAAGAATGGTCTAGTAAGTCAACTAGTCAATGTCCCAACTTCCCCATCTATTCAAGCACCTAATCCTCCATTTCCACAAAGGTTAGTTCCAATAGCTCCATCCAAACCAAACCTTGTAGCAACTAATCTCCTAGACTAGCTTAAGCAAATGACTATACAGATTCCCTTATTAGATGCACTTAAGGAGATTCCCCTTTACAATAAAACTTTAAAGGAAGCATGTGTCAAGAAATCTTCTAGAAAGAAAAAGTATCCTCATACTATCCATGTGTTGGGACAACTTTTTGATTAAATTTTGAGCAAAGCCCTAACACATAAATATTCTAATCTAGGAAGTCCTATTGTTACCATATATATAAATCACATCCAAATTCAAAATGTTTTGATTGATATAGGAGCATCAATTAATGTCATTACTAGAGAAGTATTTTTAAGACTTAGTATTATTTGATTAAGGGATACTCCTACAATACTCCAGTTGGTAGACAATTCAATTATCTAACCTAGTGGTATGATAGAAGATATCATTGTAACCTTGGATTCCCTATATTTTCCTTTAGACTTTATTGTGTTGTCACCAAGAGGCACCCTTGGAGGATATCCATTAATCTTAGGAATACCTTGGTTGGCCACTGTAGATGCATGCATTGCATGTCACTCAAGAAAAATGACAATATCAGATGGTACCAACACTAAGAAGTTAACCTTGTACTCTCCTACACAACCTCAACTAGATCTTCACCAAGTTTCTTGGCCAGACCTTAGTGATGATCCCCCAAAAGTTAATTTTGTTCAAAAACTCATGATGCTAGAAAGAAACCCATTTTTTTTTCCTAGGAAGAAGATGATATATTAGTAGCAATCCTTACTAATCAGTATGAGGTTGGGGAGTCTATCTTTGAAAATCCTATCAGCTCCTTGCAAATTGTATTGCCTAGATATGGCACACCTCAATCTCCTATAGCACTTGATTACCTTCACACATTATTACCCCATGAAATTAAATATCCATCAATAGTAGAGGTCTTAATGATGGAAAAAGTGAAGAAAGTAGAGATAGCTATAGGAAAAGAACTAAATATTAATAATAAACTTACTGGATCTCAGATGACAAGTATCATTAAACTATTACAAAATATTCAACAAGCCTTTGCATGGGACTATAATAACATGAAGGGTTTAGATTCTAGTCTTTGTACAAATAGGATATTCATCAAGTTAGAGTGTAAGTTAGTAAGATAACCTTAGAGGAGGGTAAACCCAGCATTAAAAGATATAGTCAAAGAAGAGTTACAAAAACTTCTTAATGCTAGATTTATTTATCCTATTTTTGATAGCCAGTGGGTGTCACCTCTTGTTATTGTTCCTAAAAAGGGGGGAATGGAGAGTATGTGTGGATTACAAAGAGTCTAATAAAGCCACTAAAAAGGATCACTTCCCTCTACCATTCATTGATCAAGTATTAGGTAACTTAGTATGAAAGAGGTATTTCTCATTTCTAGATGGTTTTAGTGGCTATAACCAAATCCTGATCTCTCCGAAAGATCAGGATAAGATAGCATTCACCTATCCATTGTAGTAATTAGCACATTTTTTGACAATGTTGTAGATTGTGTTGAAATTTGTTTAGATGATTTCACGACTTATGGTGACACATTTGAACAAGCCCATGCTAACTTGGAGAAGGTATTAAAAAGGTGCCAAGAATACAACCTTTCTCAATAGTGAGAAGTGTTATTTCATGATGGAAGGAGTTGTTCTTTGGTACTACCTTTCCTCTTTTGGAATTCAAGTGGATCCTACAAAGATTGTTGTAATTACTAATCTACCAATGCCAACCAAGTAAACAGATGTTAGAAACTTTCTTGGACATGCTAGATACTACATGAGGTTTATCAAAGATTTCAGTAAGCTTGCAGCTCCTTTGTATGACTCAAGAAGCAAGCTGAATTTGAGTGGACACAAGAATGTGAAGCAACATTCTTACAATTAAAGGATGTTTTGACAATAACACCTATTCTAAGAGGACCTGATTGGAACCTACCCTTCCACATTCATACCAATGCATCTAACACTAATTTTGGGACAATTCTTGGACAAAAAGAAGGTACTCTTGAGCATGTCATTTACTAAATTAGTAATAATTTGCAAGATGTTGAGCTAAACTATACTATTATTAAAAAATAATTGATTGTTGTTGTGTATGTACTTAATAAATTTCAGCATTATATTACAAGCTATGTGGTTTTCGTCTACACTAACCACTCTACTATAAAATACTTCATGAATAATCCTGATATTTATAGTAGATTAGCATGTTGGCTACTCCTCATGTAGGAGTTTAATGTGAAGATAATAGATAAACCAAATCGAGCCAATATAGTAGCAAAATTTTTTATCATGACTTCAAGTACCTAATGATCCTCTAGACATTGATGATAACTTTCCTAATGAGCATTTATTTCCAATAGAAATTTATAACCCATGGTTTATAGTTATAGAAAATTACCTTGCTACAGGAAGAACACCACCACACTTTTTACCCAAGCAGCACCGTCTCCTAGTGGAAAAGAGTTTCAATTTCTCATGGATAGCTAGACTGATGTTCTACACCAAACCAAACCAAGTAACTGGTTGGTGTGTAAGGGAAGATGAAACTTATGAAATCCTATGGGCATGCTATGATGAACCATGTTAGGGTCATTTTGTAGTAAAAAGAATAGCCTACAACTAGATACTACTAGCCTACTCCTCATAAAGATGCAACAAAGTATACAAGATGATGTGATCAATCCCAACACATGGGAAGACCCACTAAAACTAATGAAATGCCCCTTCAACCACAAGTGGTAGTCACACCTTTTGAAAAGTGGGTTATATATTTTGTTGGTCCAATAGACCCCTCTTCTCATGGAAAATCATATATCTCAGTATGTATCGATTATGCAACTAAATGGGTTGAAGCACAAGCTATGGTACATGCAAGAGATCAAAAAGCAACAAATTTTCAATATGAATGCATATTCACCAAATTTGGAGTACTCAAACAAATTGTCACAGATCAAGGAGCTTAAGTCACATCAAACTTGATTACAGAACTCATGAAGAAGTACATGATCCATCATGGTACATCTTCCCCATACAATCCTCAAGCTAATGGTTAGGCAGAAATCAGAAATAGAGAAATTGAAGCTATCCTCACTAAAATAGGTCCTATTCACAAAAGGGACTAGGTTACTAGGCTTACTAAAGCAATTTGGGCTTACATGACTACATGGAAGAGCACAACTAGATTTACCATATTTAAATTACTTTATGGTAAATCTTCTTCCATGCCTATCAAATTTGAACACAAGACTCTAAAAACTTCTTTAGAGCTAGATGTTGATCTTTTTAGAGCTCAAGAAGATAGGTTACTATAGTTGAATGCCCTTGATGATTACTATAAATCTATCATGTACAATATAGAGATAATCCAACAGCAATGAAAGAAATGGCATGATAAGTTCATCCATGACAATAAGTTTTCTATTGGAGACTGGGCCCTCCTATATGATTCTTGTTATCAAAAAACTCTAGGAAAATTCTAAACCCATTGGCTATGACCATATGAAATCATTTTTGTGTTTAAAAATGGTCATGTATAGCTCTCTACCATTGATCTTGTTCACTTCAAGTTACTTGTTAATGGACACTACTTAAAACTTTACCATAAATTGGCTAGTTGTGAAGAGTTCTTGCAACAATTCTAGTCACTTTCTAATCCTCCAATTCCTACAGCAACTACAAATGAGTTTCCCACTCATCTACCATCCTCTCCCTAAAATCATTTCTCTCAAAAAATTAAACTACTTTCTTTGTAAAAGAATTTTTTCTATAATAGTTCTACCTCACTCCACTTTTTCTCATCTTCCACCTCATCTCACCCTTCATCCACTTACATGACGGTATCAAATGATAGCACAATTCAATAGGTCCATATGCATACTCAAGTTTAAACTTTTTCTTAGCATGTTGTTCTATTTTTAGTTACTTTTGTCACTAGCAATTGTAGGGGCTATTGCCTAATTTAGTTGGGGGGAGGTGTATTATTATCTCATTCATTTTTTTTGTGACCATTAAATGTTCATTATTCTTTATATGCCACCATATGATAAAGAGAATAATGTGATGTGACAGCTATCTTTATGTCACACATTTTTGCAAATTGGTAGGTATGTATTTAATGAAAAATTAAGTTATCTTTAATGCTAAAAATGTCAAATGCTTAAAAAGTACTTTTAGTTGTTTTCTCATCTTGTTACAAGTTCTTCCATTTTTTTTTGAAATCACTCCTATAATTACTTCAAAATAACAATGGGGTGTGGCATGTTGAGAAGAGAACCAGTTGACCATACAACAATGTTGGGAGACCTAGTTTGCTTGCCTATATTTCAAGCTAGGGGGTAGATGAATTACATTTTCAAATTGTCTACATGGAATGAAAAGCTTGCCTTAGAATTCTTGTGAACACTGAGGGATGGTTTTTCTATAGTAAAAGGAGTAAAGGTTATGTTTTCACCTAAAATTTTAGTAGATGTAATGGAATTTCCATTTGAAGGAGAACTATTTTTAGATATATTGGATGCAATTTCAACTAGAGATCAATTTATAGTGCCTATAGACCCATAGCTTCAGATAGACCGAAAAAAAGGTATAGTCCACACATCTTTACCACAACTATTTATTGAATGTGTTATCTATGTTGTGAAATATTTTACTTGTGAGGGGAGACATTCATATTTGCATTCTACACATTTCAAATTTTTGAGTTTGCTAAGACATGATGATTACCCTTTGAATGTTCCTCATTTTATGTAGCACATTCTATTAAAAAGACCCACAATAGTATAAAAAGGAACCCCAAAGGATGTTTCACACCATTGTTTCATTAAGTTTATCATAGAAAAAGCTCTTAGGGAACAACTGGGGATATCTTGGAATGATTTTGTTGAACACAAAGTGAAAAACCCTGTTAGGCAAATTGTGGAGGAAGTTAAGGAGGAAACATAACCTCAGGAAAATCCGAAAAACTTGGCTCTAGGATCTTCCTCAACTAGACCTAGAAGGTTACAGAGAACCTCAATTTCTACTCCCATAGCTTCTACCTCTAGGTCAGCTCTAAAATATAATAAGGGCAAAAGGAAAGTTAAAATTTCCCCAAATGTCAACCCTCCTACACCTCCTAGGGTTCATAAGAGAAAGAAGAAAAGGAATGTATAGGATATATCTTCAGAACTTCCTATAACTTCAAAAGCAACAAAAGTACCTCTTAGGCATAGGACTCAAAGAGGCCAATCATCTATAAAACCCAATGATGATGTGAATTTTCAAACCCCTCTATTCAAAAATATTGTTATTAGAAAAGAGAAATCCTCTTCTTCTCATAAAAATAAGAATATCATTGAGGAAGGGGAAAGTATAGAACACATACCTACAGTAGCAAGAATATCATCTGACCAACCACCCATCATTTCCATAGATTTAGGCATTGAATTTAGTGTACCTATTGAAGTTCTAGATTCTCCTCTACTTCAAAGAGAAAAATTTCATGAAGAGGATATTGGAATCCATTTCAATGCAGATAACACTGTTACTAAACAAATTATTTTGCAAAGACTTGATGCTTTAGCATCTACAACCCAACAAGCTATTCCTAATGATCCTTCACCTAAGACACATGTTACTTCTAGTCTTGGTTCCAATATTTTGTTGTTAAGCATCATTTCATAGTTATCTAATTAGTTAATTTAGGAGAGGGAAGAATGGAACACAAAGAGAGCTTAGAGAAAACTATCTTCAATCAAACTCAAGATTTGACTAAAAACGATGAGGAGATTGAGCAATTAAGTTGTAAATGTACAAAGATCACTGCCATAATTCCTAAATTAATTTATTGTCACTCTCCTTCCCCTATTTATGCTCTCTTTTTGAAAGAAAAATTTGTTAGTTATCAAATGACTTGTGCAATTAAGGGTAAGAATTTAACATTGAATACTCCTGATGAATTCTTCTAAGCCATCCATACTACCCCTGTAGCTGTCAAAAATTTTCTTTGTGAACTCTTTTTACATAATTTAGTAGTTCCTAACAATAGAGATTTGAACCCTCTACCTTATGTGGGTGATATTCAACATAGGGCACTAATGTCTTGGATCCAAAATGAAATTAGCAAAGAACTTTAGGCCCATCAATTTATAAAATTAGAATATGAGACTCCACTTCTTCATAGGCCTCAAGCCAAGGATGCTAGAACTATGTACTATGAATGGATAAAAAAGTGCTTACTCAAAACTTGGAAGCTAGATTATCCCTCCTTTAAGGGACATAACCTATCAAGAATATAAAACAATGGTAGAAATAGATATCCTTGTAGCAAAGTAAGGGAATCAATGGTGATCGATAGGATTGAATGAAGACCTGCACAAGAAAGAACCTCATTCTCCATTGAATTTTATCATGGCTACTTGGTGAGCACTCTAGTATATCAAGTTGGGTGAAGAAATGAAAAATGATTGGATCCCTATAACTTTTTAGCCTCCACTATTATTATCACTATTGCTTCCTAATCAGCAAGACTTAGAGATAGTTGATATGACAAAAGTGCTTCATAGATGGGAAAGGTACAAGGAGAATAAAAGTTTTTATCGGAACATTGCTACAAGAGGTAAAGAGTAGAGTATTGCTTCAGATTTTAGGATTGCTGTAAGGGTGAAAATTTTTATGTTTTCTTGAGGACAAGTCAAATTTTTAGTTGGGGCGAATGATGAGACCAAAATATGGTCTATTTTGTCATTGAATTTTCAATTTAATTCTCAAACTTTCTAAAGACTTTGATGTTCAAGAACATGATGTACATGATGATTTTAGACAAATGTGTTCATGATTACTTTTCAGGATTGAAATGAATATGCTATGAAAAGTTATGTCATTTAATTACAAAATAGTGTAAGAATGATGTTTTCTCTTCCTTAGCTAGGTTGGATAGTTCTCTTGCAACAATGTGACATAGGATAGACTAATTTAGATTATATTTTTTGAATAATTCTTGATGTTTGTTATTATCTTTGAGGTGCTAATACTTTGCAAATATAAAAGTTAGGTAAACTTGACCAAGTGGGAGTCAAAGCAATTGCTTTCATTGTTAGACTAGCACCAAGTGGAGGAAAGTCAAGGGTTGTGAGCTCCTTGATTACTATTATTTTTGGTTCTAGAATTAATGAACTAGTTGTAATAATCAATACTATTATTTGCTTTGATAGTTGATGAGACTAAAATCTAGGAATTTTGTTCCTAGTCCATGTATTTAAATGACTAGAAGTATGTGTTCCAAAAGGTTAAGTCTTTAGTTATTTTTCAATAGAAGAAGTTGTTGAGTATTGAATACAATCTTGTTGTTCATTAGTATTTACATTTTATCACTATTATGAATAAAAGTAATATTTTAAATTTTCATCTCTAAGTTATTCTCCTTCACTTCTCTATGGGGGCCCACACAGGAAGTGAAATAATTAGTTAGCCTAGGATTTACATTCAATTAATAGAACTAAGGTAGACTTTATTGTTCCTACAATAATTAATAACAAAATTAATGGACTATTGCTATAGCATAGTCAAGTTAAGTAATTACCAACTGCATTTTCATGCTTTGTTAAAATAGATTCGATTCTTAGTTTTAGATTAGATTTATTTTAGTTTAAGCATTTGAATTTCCTTAGAGTAGTTCTTAAGTTGAGATAAGTTTGAAACTTATATTTTTCAAACACCATTTCAGGTCTAAGTCCCTAGTTGATAAATTAAATGAGTCCAAATGAGTTGGGTAAGAACCACTTGAGATGTCCAATCTTGGGTTAAGTAATCCATTGTTGTAGGATTTTGATCCCTTTCTTTGGCCAAGCAATAGTCATAAATCTATCTTAAGATCAATGATCCTCATTATTGTTCTTAATTTTTGTGCATGATCGAAAGAAGGTTGCACTTGTTTCATGTGTCACACTATTGTTATGTCACTTTGGTTATTCTTCATTTCAACTCATTATAGTGATATAGTGACAAGTGTAGATCCTTTAAGATTTGATAGCCATAGAAAGGGTCTTATTTCCAAGGTGAATTGACTATTCAACTTGATGACATAGACATTTATATGTGTTTTGGACCATTTATTTGATTTTAACTTAGTGTTAGCCACTTTTGACCGTGTTAATTTCTATTTATGCATCAAATTCAATTACTATTGTTTCTAGCTTGTTCTAATGATCTGGATATCATCTTTTATCCTTAGTATTTGATGTTCTCCACTACCATATTCTTTGAATATTCTTGTAATATATTTTAAATTTATCCTTCCTTTTGATGGATACATTTGACCATCAAGTCAAAAATTCTCATAGAATCGGAACTACTTCTCTCTCATTTGAGAATAGATTGATGCTTACCCTCCCACCCAAAACACCTAGTAGGACTTGAATACACTTTAAATTGATTAATTCCAACCAATATAAATGTAGGGAAGATATGAGAGAAGAATCCCTAAATGGAAAACTAGAAACAAACAAGAACCTAACCCTAGACTTGATATCATCCTTAGAAGCTTAGGAATAGGGTATTGAAATCATGGAAACAAGTATATATCTAGTTCTAACCAAGCAGTGCAAGGATTTGGACTAGTGAGAATTTTGTATTGGCATCTAAAGAACTTGGAATTATTTTTTTGGGGGTTGATTCACCCCTCCCCTCTTAGTTACTCCTCTTATATTTCCAACAATCATTATGGTAAACTTGGACATAATGCAAATATTTGCAGAAGAAAGAATGGTATGCTAAACCCTAAACCTAAGTTTTTAGGTAACTAATTTTATTGTAAGAAGAAAAAAAATTAAATACATGAGTGAAAATTAAGAATGAAAAATACACCAACTACACCTATATTTGAGGGATACTAATGTAATTGTCAAAATTTTGGACATAGAGCATATGAATGTAGATCATAAGGAAAACCTAACTAGATAAATAGAACATAGAACAATTCACCGAAGAAATTTTTTCTAATTGTCACAAGGTTGGACATTTAAGGAAAATTGCATGACTTGAGGACCAGCACCAAATAATGATCACATAAGGGGTAAAGAAAAAGTAGATGTTGAACAAACAAACAAAGAGATTAATCAAACCTAAGAGAAAAAGGTGGAAGTTGAAAGTAGTTAAACAAGTAAAGTTAAGATCATCCAATCCAATGGAGAAGGTGACCACATCCTCAAACTAATAAAGAATACTATTTAAGGAATTGTATACTTAATGATTTATCTTACATTATCTCCTAACTTAAATTGTGCAAAAGTTCATATCTGCATAAGAAACAATGCATTAGAATATATTTGTTGAAAGATAGTGCAAAAGAATACTTTATATGTTGGATGTTGAGCATCAAAAAAAATTTCTATATTGACTAAGCATTGCAATATGGATTGAATACCCCAAATGTCAAACTGATGTATAGGCTAAGTTAAATAGAATTGATCGAACTATATAATGTACATCGAGCTCATATTTCATTATTGATTGAGAGAGTTGGATTCCAACAAACAAAGGATACAATGTTAATGGAGACACTAAATAGAATACCAAAAGTATATATATTGATAATTTAAATACATTAGACACACCTTGCATATATATTGATCAAGCAGTGATCTCTAGTTGTGTGATGTAGAAGCATCCAGAGGTATAAGGAAAATCCTGTGTCACCCAAAAAAATGTACTTAGACTTATTTTTTATTTCATGTGTTTTCATTTCTAGATACCCATTTCGAGCAAATAAAGGTTCCAACTCTTACAGTTCCACTATCAGTGTTCTAGGATAGAGTATTTAAACACCTTGGGATACGTATAAATGCCAAAAAAATAGGAGTATGTAATTGAGCCATCATTTTAGTGAAATAGGAGGTGTAAATTGGCTAGATGAATGTAATTGTAATTTAGAGCATTCCAAAAAAAGAATCAGGTCAAAAGGCCCCACAGTTTGAAAGTTATCATAGTTTTTTGGGTTTTGGAGACCTCCTAAGAATGCTTCAAAGTCAGGATAGGGGCATTAAATGACCTCAAAAAGGGCCAAAAAATGGGGGAAAAGAGAATATTTTCCATAGGGCTATAGAGTTCTTTGAGATCTTTTCAAAAATGTAAACGGTTCGTCAATCGGAGCTACAGTTCAAAAATTATGCCTCCCAGAAGTTTGGTTACCATTTTTAGATTCTTCTAGATCTCTGTCGACTTCTAACGCAACTTCTGGAGCCTTCTATTTGGTTGGTGGATGCAAACTAACACTTTCTAGAATGTATTCCTAGTCCTTACCTTGTGGGGTCTATTTAAGGACATTTTTGGCATTGTAAGAGGCAGTTCGGAGCGGAGTTTGAGAGGAGGTACTGAAAGGAGAAATTATCTCCAGATTTATGGCATTGTAAGCCCATAGGGCATGTTTTGAAGTCTATTTTCTCTGTACTAGATGTATTAGCTTATTTAAAAAGTTAATAAAAATTCTCTTTCCTGTTGTGTCCATTCTGCACTTGGGTTGTGTCCCCATCAAGTGGTATCAGAGCCGATTTTCCTGAGTGCGTAGACAGAGCAGCAACTGTGAGGCAGTTTGCACTAGGACTATGTGGTTGTGGGTTTGAGTTAAGAAGATGCCTCCACAAGGAGATCATGGTGGGAGGGCCAGAGCTATTAATCCTAAGGAGGTTAGAGCCCTCAAAAGGTAGGTACAAGCATTGCAGGAGGAGCTCCGTAGAGGAACAAATTTTGCCGTAGGTGACGACAGTGAGGATGACAATGAAGAAGAAGAAATTGGATTAAAAGGGGAATTTGATAGGGAATTTTTGAATTAGGCAAAGGAAAGGCTTTTTAGGGCCATTACTAAGTTTGGGAAAAGGTCTACAATTGAAGTGGGTGTATTTTCAAGAAATTTGAAACAAATTGAGTTGATCGATTGGATCAATGAACTGGAAGAGTACTTTGAGTATGATGATATCAAGGACCTAGATAGGGTTAAGTTTGCAAAGGCCAAACTAAAAGGCCATGCCAAAATTTGGTGGCAAGAGGTCTAATTGGAAAGAAACAAAAGAGGAAAGGAGAAGATCACAAGGTGGGATGGCATGGTGGACAAATTGAAGAAGCAGTTCATTCCTGTGGACTGTGAGCTTGATTTTTTTAAGAAGATGCATGGATTAAAGCAAGCAGGAAGAATAGTCCAAGAATATATAGAGGAGTTTTATAAACTTTTGATTAGAGCAAGGCATGCAGAAGAAAATAAGGAGAAGGTTGCTCGTTATATCAGTAGATTGCGACCTAGCATCTAGGAGGAATTAAATCTGGTAAGAATGACCAGCATTGAAGAGGCATACTAGTTTTCCCTATGAGTTGAAGAGAAGCTGAATAAAAGGTTTGAAGGAAGACAAAGAGGGTGTGGTCAAGGAGGAAGGGGAAGCAGTAGGTCATCTGGAGGCTGAAATGAAACACAAAAGAAAAATGAAGATATGGGTACTAGCAAGAACCAAATGAATGAGGGTTTCAAATGCTTCCATGATCAAGACTTTGGAAATTAGAGAGGAAGAGGTAGAGGACATGGACAAGGAAGAGGAGGCTTCTGTGGTACCTATTTTCATTGTAATAAAGAAGGTCATTGTGCCTTTGAATGCCCTCAATGACAAGGAAGGACAGATAAGAGAGCTAAGGGATAAGCTAGGGTTGCTCATGTGGATGAGGATACACAGTCATCACATTCAGAGGATGAAAAAAGAGGAGAGACCTTGGTAAATGAAAGGGTCCTACTAAGTGGTGAGATTGAACTAGGACAAAGGAGGAGTTTGTTCCATACCGGATGCAAGTGTGAGGATAAATGTTGTGACGTGATCATTGATGGTGGTAGCACAGATAACTTGGTATCAGAGGAGATGGTCTCTAAGCTAAAGCTCAAGAGGGAGAGACATCCCCAGCCCTATTGGATTGCTTGGGTGAAGGATGATCATAAGGTCTTGGTAAGTGAACAATGTTTAGTGAAATTAAAAATTGGGAGTTACCATGATGAAGTTCTCTGTGATGTTATTCCAATGGATGTTTGCCATCTATTATTGGGTAGACCATGGTAGTTTGATAGGCATGCAGCACATGATGGTCATGCAAAAACATACTCTCTAACAAAGGATGGAGTTCACCACAAATTGAAGCCCATGAAAAAGGAAGGCAAAAAGGTATGTAGCAATGCTAGGATTTTTCTTGTTGATGGAAGGAAGTTTTTAGATGGCATGAAACATCAACATATGTGCTATGCTTTGATTACTAGGAAAGATAAAGAAGGTAGTAGTGAAATACCACTTGAAGTTTCAGATTTACTAGGTGAGTTTGGAGATATTATCTTTGATAATGTTCTAGAAGGATTGCCACCAGTAAGGCAAATCAGTCATTAGATAGATCTAATTCTAGGAGCTAGTTTTCCTAAAAAGGTTGCTCAGAGGATGACTCCTATTGATACAGACGAGCTATACAGACAGGTGCAGGAGCTATTGAGGAAGGGCTTGGTTTAGGAGAGCTTGAGTCCATGTGCAGTACCTGCAGTACTGGCACCAAAGAAGGATGGAGAGTGGAGGATGTGTATAGACTCTCGAGCTATAAATAGGATAACCATCAAGTATTGATTTCCTTTGCCAAGAATGGATGATCTTATGGACTGCTTGAGTGGAGCTTAGTACTTCACAAAGATAGATCTCAAGAGTGGATATCATTAGATATGGATATGAGAAGGAGATGAGTGGAAAACAACCTTAAAGACCAAGGAGGGTCTTTATGAGTGGTTAGTCATGCCCTTTGGATTGATGAACGCCCCAAGCACCATCATGCAGCTCATGAATGAGGTACTTAAGAAATTCTTGGGAAAATTTGTTATTGTCTATTTGGATGATATTTTAATTTTCAGCAAGACTTTGGAAGAACATTTATTGCATATTCATAATTTTCTTGAGAGGTTGAGGGAAGAGAAACTATTAATTAATTTGAACAAGTGTATCTTTTCAAAAAGGGATTTAGTCTATTTGGGGTTTGTTATATCATGTGAAGGTCTTAAAATGGATCTAGAGAAGGTAAAAGCCATCTTCAAATGGCCTACTCCAAGGTTTGCTACTAAGGTAATATCATTTCATGTTCTGGTTAGTTTTTAAAAGAAATTAATTAAGAATTATAGTGGCATATGTGCACCTCTAACTGACACAATAAGAGGGGATAGAAAAGAGTTCAAATGGACTGCGGTACCTGTGAGAATTTTTGAATTACTGAAGAGGAAGGTGACACAACAACCTATGTTGGCACTTCCAGATTTTAGAAAGGTGTTCCAGGTGGATTGTGATGCTAATGGCAGTGCTATTGGGGCTATATTAAGCCAAGAATGTAAGCCTGTTGCATATTTTAGTGAAAAATGGAATGATGCAAAGAAGAAGTATTATGTTTATGATCAAGAGTTCTATGCAATAGTTCAGGCCTTAAAGAAATGGAGGCATTATTTCTTGCTGAAGGAATTTGTTTTGTATACTGATCACCAGGCATTACAGTACCTAAATAGCCAAGGTAAATTGAATCAAAGGCATATGAAGTGGGTAGAGTTCTTACAGAGCTATACATTTGTGTTGAAGCATAGAAGTGGAAAATCTAACAAGGTTGCAGATGCACTAAGTAGGAGACAGTTGTTGCTTACAGTAATGCAGGTTGAAGTAGTTGGGTTTAATGAACTCAAGAATCTATACCTTGAAGATCCTGATTTTGCTAAAGCATGGAAAGCTTGTAAAGAGCCTATTGCTGTAAACAAAACTAAATGGTTAGACTATCTGATTCAGAATGGTATGTTATTCAAGGGCAGCCAATTATGTATTCCAAGGAGTTCCATGAGGGAAAATTTGATTAAGGAGAAACATAGTGGAGGGATGGAAAGAAATTTTTGTCAAGATAAGACCATTTCCATTCTTAGAGAACATTATTTTTGGCCTCAAATTTCACAAGATGTGAAGAAGTTTGTACAGAGTTGCCAAGTTTGTCAAGTTGCCAAGGGATTTAGCCATAATACTAGACTATATCAGCCATTACTTGTTCCATCAAAGCCATGGGAGGACATAAGTATGGATTTTGTTCTTGGATTGCCGAGGACACAAAGGGGTAATGACTCAGTATTTGTGGTGGTTGATAGGTTCTCCAAAATGGCACATTTCATTCCATGCCACAAAACTTATGATGTTGTCCATATTGCAAACTTGTTTTTTAGAGAGGTGGTAAGACTACATGGTCTTGCAAGGAGTATAGTTTCTGATAGAGATACTAAATTTGTAGGGTATTTCTGGAGAAAATTGTGGAAGAAGTTGAGAACAAACTTGAAGTTCAGTTCCACACATCACCCACAGACAGACGACCAAACAGAAGTGGTAAACAAAAGTCTGGGCAATTTGCTAAGATGTTTAGCTGGGGATAAGCCCAAGGAGTGGGATTTGATTCTACCACAAGTAGAGTTTGCTTACAATAACTTGGTATATAGGAGTACAGGAAAATCACCATTCCAAATTGTATATGGAGGCAGCCCAAGGACTGCACCAAAATTGAGGAAGATAGAGCAAGGCAAGAGGACAAGTGTTGAAGCTGAAGAATTTTCTAAACATATCAACCATCTACATGAGGAGGTTCAAGAACACATTAACAAGATGAATCAAGAGTATAAAACTAGGGCTAATCAAAGGAGAAGGCATAAGGAATTCCAAGTAGGGGATCTAGTCATGGTGCACTTATGAAAAGAAAGATTTCTAGTCGATACTTACAACAAGTTGAAAATGAAGAAATTTGGTCCTTGCAAAATTTTGAAAAACCATGACTCAGGAAATGCATATGAGGTGGAGCTTCCAGATGGTATTCACATTTCTCCTATTTTCAACATTGTAGACTTGACAGATTATCGTGATGATGGTGTAGATGAGGAGGTGGTGTTAGAGCCATGTCCAATTCCTACTTCCAAGAAGGAGGAGATAGAAGACATTCTAGATCATCATGTGGGTAGGAATACCAAAAATAGGTAGTATGAAGAGTATTTGGTTAAGTGGAAAGGATGGCTGATCGAGGACTCAACTTGGATTTCAGTAGCTGAGGTTTCCCATTTGGGATTTCCTCTACCATTCATAAAGTGACAGTGTTACTTTTAATCTATGTTGGGTGTCTGATGCAGGAGCATCCAGATGTATAAGGGCAATCCTGTGTTAGCCAAAAAAATGTACTTAGACTTAGTTTCTATTTCATGTGTTTTCATTTTTGGATACCCATTTGGGGCAAATAAAGGTTCCAACTCTTACAGTTCCACTATCAATGTTCTGGGATAGAGTATTTGAACACCCTGGGATATGTGTAAATGCCAAAAAGAAGGAGTATGTAATTGAGCCATCATTTTAGTGAACTAGGAGGTGTAAATTGGCTAGATGAATGTAATTGTAATTTAGAGCATTCCAAAAAAAGAATCAGGTCAAAAGGCCCCACGGGTTGAAAGTCATTGTAATTTTTTGAGTTTTGGAGACCTCCTAAGAATGCTTCAAAGTTAGGATAGGGGCATTAAATGACCTCCAAAAGTGCCAAAAAATGGGGGAGGAGTGAAGCTCATCCATAGGGCTATAGAGAACTTTGAGAGCTTTTTGGAAATGTAAACGGTTCGTCAATTGGAGCTATGGTTCAAAAGTTATGCCTCCCGAAAGTTCGGTTACCATTTCTGGATTCTTCTAGATTTGTGTCAACTTCTAACATAGCTTCTGGAGCCTTCTATTTGGTTGGTGGATGCCAACTAGCACTTTCTAGAATGTATTCCTAGTCCTTACCCTTCGGGGTCTATTTAAGAACATTTCTGGCATTGTAAAAGGTAGTTCGGAGTGGAGTTTGAGAGGAGGTACTGAAAGGAGAAATTATTTCCAAATTTATGCTATTGTAAGCCCATAGGGCATGTTTTGAAGTCTATTTTCTCTGTACTGGATGTATTAGCTTATTTACATAGTTAATAAAATTTCCCTTTTCTATTGTGTCCATTATGTGCTTGGGTTGTGTCCCCATCATTGTGCCAAGTTGTTTAGAGAGAAAATTCTCTAAACCCTAACATGAGAAAATGGCATCTTCATCATCTATAATGAAGAATTAAAGAGAAGAGGTAAGAAATGTTCAATTGGTGAAGAGTGACACATGTCCTCGACCTAAGTTGTGTGTTATTCCTCAGATTCCCATGAAAAGAAATTCAATGGGTGCGTTATCATTGATACTACCTAAATTCATTATGATTCACAATGTGAGGAGTTGTTACACGTGCAAAATTAGTGAATTTTTACACTATGATATTCATGCAGCTTATGAAAAATTGTGTGATAAAGGAATATTAAATAAGAAGTTTAAAATTGTTGAGAGGAAAGGATTAACTAGTACCCTATATTTTCTGAGAAAGTTCAAAATCAAATGGATTAAATTTGTGCTAAGAAGATTTTATGATATAGATTTGTGGCTAGAATATTGACAAATTAAGATTATAAAGAATCTAATTCATGTTATTATTGGTTATCAAAAATTTGAAAAGAAGAAGACAATATTCTTGGAAATATAAGAAGAGTAACTGAGAGGGAGGGGTGAATCAATTACTACTAAAACTAATCTTAGGTCCCTTAGATGTCAATAAAAAATTACAATCTAAAAAATTGAATACTATTGATCCTTGGTAAACATATAAAATATTGTAACTCAATAAATACATAATGTGCTAACTTTGCAGATCTCAGTGATTAGTTAATATTAATTGCAAGCATGAAAGTAATAACATGAACACATATGACACCAAGATTTAACATTGAAACCTAATATGGGAAAAACCACCAATTGCAACTAGTTACTATTTTTCACTCTTTTTAAGTGAGCCCTATTAGGAGCCAACCCTATTAAATGTTACAAAACACACTATTAGATGTGACCCTGTTAAGGGATTTAATCACCTTGTTAGGAGTGGCCTTGATAGAGATCTTGAAAAAATTTAATAGAATTGCCACCTTGTTAGAGGATTTGCAAATGGCTATTAGGCCAACTTTGTTAAGATATTTTGGATCACTACTACAATGGCTAGAGAATAACAATAAAATGACTTGATTGAGATGCAATTGAATTTCTAATTACAAATCTCTATTATATCTTGTGCTAAATCCTTCTTGATCAAATATAGCTTTTTTTCTCCTCAAGGATATTTAGCTTATCCTTCAAATTTTCCTCCTCTCTTCATCACTTGTAATTCATTCAATACAACTTGCACACTTTGAAATCACAACTTGACCTTTTACCTATACCATCCAAATTGTCAAAGTTGGCTCAAATACAAATTAGAATAATTAATATTCATCATCATAGTCAGCTAGAATCTATAGATAAAAAAATTAACTTTCACATGCCAAATTAAGAAAATCCTTCGTTGCTCAACCCAACTCAATAGAAACTAACTTAGAAGCAATTTCCTATATTAACCAATAGAGACTGAATTGACACTATGAACTTGCAAAAATCCTTTGGTAACTGAGTGAACTTGGTCACCACTGATTCCATCCAACTTTCCTTTATTAACTGGGTTAGCTCAGTTAGCACTCTTTTTCTACATGAATTCCTTCGATGCTTGAGTGAACTTGGTAGACACTATCTTATTTATTGGGAAAACTTAGGAATGCTTGGTAGATAAGGAAAATTGTCTCTATTGACCAAGTGAGCTCACCATGCACTAACTAACAACTATCATGACATTTGTGTAACATCAAAGACAACACATAATTAATCAATTGTATCCAACAATCTCCCTCTTTGGCACTAATGGCAACACAACATATCATAGTAGAAAAAATTTGAGAACAAGACTCCCTCTATTAGTAAGCTTCTATGTGCAACAATTTTCTACCAAGTTCATTCAGTTTTAATGTTTCTCCCTCTTTTAGAATTCTCCTTCTATGAGATAACAATTTTTTTAGAGAGATATGATAGTAAGCTTCTCTCTCTTTGATAATGCATGCCAAAGACAATAGTTTAGTAAAGTATCATTGTACCTAGAGTGTTGGTTCATCTGTGATATGCCCTTGACAATACTACTTCAACTAATTGATCTTCAACTTAGTTCTTATTGATGCATCACTAAACTTTATTTAGTGAGCTTTAGATAGGGGAATGACCCCTAGCTTACCTCTAGGATACAAGAAAGCATCCTTAGGTAATGGTTTGGTGAATGTCTTCAATTTGTTCTTTCATATTCACATATTCCAATCTGACTTCTTCGTGTTGTACTAATTCTCTTACAAAGTGATATTTTATATAAATTTACTTTGTTTTGGAGTGCATCACTAAATTCTTTGATATGTTGGTTGCATTGGTGTTACCACAATATATGACTATTGGCTCTTTGATTTCAACCTTCATTCCTTCCAACAATTGTTTGAACCAAACAATGTTAGAATAATTTATTGTTGCTACCACATATTGTGCTTTTGTTATGGATTGGGATGTGTAATTTTTCTTCTTGCTTGTTCAAGATACCAGTGTTTTACCAAGAAAGAATGTTCCACCACTAGTGTTTTTTCTATCATCAAGACTTCTTGCCTAGTCAACATCAGTAAAAAATTTTTTGTCTAGATTGCCTCCAAGTTTGTACCATAAGCTATAATCTTCAATTCCTTCAAATATCTCATGATTCTTCTAATTTCCATTATGTCATTTTCTCTAGGTTTTGATAAGAATCTTGCTATTATCCCAAATGTTAAGGCAATGTCAAGCCTTGTATGTACTATATATTTTAATTTCCCAATCACTGATCTATTTAAGGTCTGATCTACTTCTTTGAAGTCATCATTTTTGGTAATCTTATGTCCAATAGTTAAGGGAGTTCCAACTAGTCTTGAATCTTCCATTCCAAATTTCATTAGTATCTCCTTCATATACTTAGATTGAGTGATATAGATACCATTTTTGTTTTGTTGAATCTACAATCCAACAAAGAATTGTATCTCACCAAACATGGACATTTTAAATTCTTTACTCATTTCTTTTGAAAATGCTTTCCATAAGTCATCATTTCCTATAAATAGAGTATCATCAACAAATTTGTTTGCCAACACAATATTCTTATCTGTTCCTTCCTTGATACAGAAACTTCTATTATCATTTTTTCTTTAAAAAAAAATCTATATCAAATAGTTATGTAGTCTTTCATACTAGGCTCTAGGAGCTTTTTTAAGACCATATAGTATTTTGTTTAATTTGCAGACCATTTCTCTTCTATTATGATCTACAAAACCTATTGGTTGTTCAATGTAAACTTTCTCATCAAGAATTCCATTCAAGAATGCAGCTTTAACATCCATTTGATATACTTTAAATCCTTTGTGAGTTCCATATGCAAGTAGAGCCCTAACATCTTCTAATCTTGCAATAGGAGCAAAGGTTTCACCATAATCAATACCTTCTTCTTGAGAATAGCATTTACATACCAATATTTCTTTGTTTCTAGCAATTTTTCCATCTTCATTTAGCTTATTTCTAAATATCCATTTTGTGCCAATAACATTTTTTTTTTAGGCCTAGGAACAAGAGTCCAAGTATTGTTCTTCTCTATCTATTTTTTTTTTCATTCATAGCCTCAATCAAACTTTCATTTTCTAGGGCATCTTTAATATTTCTTGGTTCAAATTCAGTATGTAAGCATGTACGTTTCAATTTTCTTCATGTTATTGTTCCATATGATTTGTCTCCAATGATCTGATCAAGTGCATGATGTCTTCTAACATATTTGGCCAATACAGGTTCTTTGACTTTTGAATGAATTCCACTTTCTTCATTTTGAACCTCAACTTTAGGCTCATGTCCTTCTATTTGTGGCTTGGATTATTTAGACTTGGTTTGAACTAGCGTGGAAGCCTCTGAATGTGACTTGGGTCCCTATGACTCAGTTTACACTTCCTACAACTCGATAACCATTGGAGATTTGGGGAGCTTGGGAGATGAAGTCTACTTTCTCTCAAATAAATTTGGCAGGGTATTAGGTTCATAGTAGATAAATCTTCTGTAATCCTCTAGTTTCTTTTTCATTTCTTCTTCACTCCTTTTGGCAAACTTGTCAATTCTTACATGTGCACTTTCAATTATCTTATGAGTGAAAAATTCAAACATTTTTATGCTTTAATTCTATAGGAGTGTCCTAGAAATATACCTTCATCACCTTTTACATCAAATTTTCATTTTCTAGATTCTTTCAAGATATAACACTTGTTGCCAAATACTTTCAAGTAACTTACATTAGCTTTAGTTCCATACCATAATTCATAGAGAGTTTGGTTTGAGTCTTTCTTCAACTAAACTTGATTTAAGGTATGAACTATAGTGTTGATAGCCTCCTCCCAGTATTTGATAACAGCATTCTTCTCATTCATATGTATTCTAGTACAATCCATGATGGATCTATTTCTTCTTTCAGCTATTCCACTTTGCTCAAGTGTACCAGGGGTTGATACTTGTCTCTTGATTCCTCTTACAATGAAAAAAATATTTAATTCATTGGAGATGAATTCAGCACCTATGCCTAATCTTAAACAATTCAATTTCTTTCTAGTTTCTTTTTCAACTCTTGCTAGATACCATTTGAATTTCTCAAAGGCTTATGATTTTTCTTTTAGATGCATTATAGTCATCATTATAGAATAGTCATCAACAAAAAGGATGAAGAATTTTTCTCCACTATAAATTTCTATTCCAATGGGTCCACATAAGTCATTATGCACAATTTTCAAGACTTCTTTTGACTAATAGTTTTTGCTCTTAAACCTAGTATTTCTCATTTTACCAATTTGGCAATTTTGGCACAATCCAACATCAGGTTTCTTAAAACTAAGAATGCCTATTAATCTTTTATGTTTTCTTATCTTGATAAGATTATCAAAATTTACATGACATAATCTTTTGAGCCATAAACAACTTTCTTCTACTTGAGCAATAAAACATGAGCATTCACCAAGATCAAGAAAAAATAGATTATCCTTAGTTTGCTTGCCTGATCCAACTAGATTCCCTTTATTATCTAGTAGTCTTGCCTTTACTTTCATGAACTCTACCTTGAATATAATTTTTTTTTGTTGTGCCACACTTTGTAGATTATGCTTTAGTCCTTCAACCCAACAGGCATTATCATAGACAAGTTCATTGGTTAATGAGATATGACCTTTTCCCTTTGATGCAATAAGGTTAATTGTTTACAAACCTTGTACTTACTCCATCATACTATTCAAAATTTTCAAATTTTGTTTTATCACCATTCATATGGCGTGAACATCCATTGCCAATAACCCATGTATCATTTTTTCTAACATGAGAAATAACTGTCATCTTATCTTCTTCATCATCAGATTCATCTTTCATAGCAATGTACATCATTTCATCTTCATTGTTATCATAATCTTTAGCCATGAAACAAGTTTTCTTACCTTTGTACTAGTAGGATTTATGACCTTTGAATTCCTTCTTTCGTTTGTATTTGTGGGATTTATTTTCATCCTTGCTTTCTTTTTTTGGATACCTGACAGCAATATGAAAAATTTCTTCACAAGAAAAACAAATTATAGGGATTTTACCTTTGCATTTTCTTCTGCCTTTTGAGTATTACTTTGCAAGTAGGGCTTCAACAATTTCAAGATCACTGTCAAAACTTTCTTTAGTTTTTTTGGTGTTTGAAACTATAGAACAACAAAATATTCAATACTAGAGTGATATTACTCATGTAATCCAAGGAATACCTATTTCCTATTCACAAGTACATGTGTCAATCACTTTGACCCAACTTCAACAAAACTGAGGATGGTTTTCTACTCTTTAGGTTCTGTTAAACCAAGGTGGGAGTGCCTAGGGGATGATTTACTAAGATAATTGTTGTATGAAACTTAATTTAGCTTCATTCTGATTCTATTCTTCTATCCTTGTCACATATACAATTTATCCATTTGTTGATATTCTCTTATTCAGATGCTTCCATCTTAAGTAGATTTGGTCACAATTCTCCTTGAGTTAAAAAAATATTCCTAGTAATAGCAACTACCCATAACTCAAAAATAATGTATAAATGAGTGTCGACCACCAATACAACCTTGACTGAAAATGACTTTGAATTTAAAATTAATTTGGAATTTAGAATTAAATTTTACTCTCAACCATCATTTATTTATGTAACCAATTCCTTATCCATTGGGCAATAGAGTCTATTAGTGGGAGATCTAATTTTGACAACTTGTGAATGAACTTATCAACAACAATCACCCATTCCCATTCTTATTAAACATCCTTTTCGTAAACTCATGAGTTATACTGATCTACTAAAGCATTTATATAATTCATTGAATTAAGAGCAACAATAGAACCACTACACAACCCATACAAGTTGGATTTATTCACATGAACCTTATTCAAATGACCTCAAAATAGACAAGTTCATAAAATGGAGACAAGAAGTGATGACACAAAAAAAATTGTAAATACCCCTTTATATTATCCTTTTTAAATGACTAATACAGTGACCAATAGAGTTTCCACAAAAGCCCAAAAAAATTCAACTCGTTATGTCATATCTCTATATTAGAAAGTATACTTGAAAGTATCTTTACTACTACATATAATAGGTCTAACTATACCATTTCTTGACAATTCCAAAAAATACAACAAAATTTGGGCCATCCCATTGTGTTGAAAACTCATTTATATAGGCATGTGTTGCAATAAGAAAAGGGAAAATGTGATTGATAGGTGTCCTTTACAAAAAGATATTTACATACACCTATCACAAAAAGACAAAACTATGAGTAATAGAAATATTTATACACCAAACATTCTTTTGTGGGTCCCTTTTTGTTACATCATTTGGAAATATAAGAGTACCATGATTTGATTCTTTTATGATTTTTAATCCTTGGAGTAAGTGGCTATCAAGCTTGAAAGCAATGAATCATCTTCAATTACCTACAAAGTTACTTTAACCTGATGACTCTCCTTGTCTTCATCATCAACTAGAAGGGTGACAATTACCACATCATCATCTTTTTTCTTGTCACCTTCTACCATCTACTCTATAGACATGAATTCATCCTTCCATTCATTATAGGTAGTGTCATTAGGCCAATAAAAATTTAGGACCTCCCTATGTGCAGTTATTAAAGAATTTGCAACTGCATCTATATCAACAAGATCTTTTCTGATGGCAGTATAGAGTAATTGTACCTTTACTAGCTCCTCATTAGTCATTGCCCATAACAAGTGGCCAGTTTCATTTATGATTTTATTCATCCTCTCACAAAATATCTCATCCAACTTCCTTTTCCATTCTTCCTTTTCCTTCACTTTATCAATAGTCTTTAAAGCGCAAGGAAATAAATCAAACTTTTCAGCAATATACTTAGATAAACAAATTTTTAACCTCTTCTAAAAAGAATCTTATTTGTCATCAAAACCATGCAATTTATTTAACAAATCAAAAATATTTTCAATTGATGATAAGATAACTAGATGATAGATATACACATTGTAGTGATATATTTATTCCTTTCTATCCACTTCTGCACAAGGGGTCTAAAATTAATGTCACCTCTCTTTTTTTCATCCTTGATGGCTGCAATCCATTCCAATAGGTCCAAAAATGATGGCCATTCAATTTTATCCACTAAATACATTACGCCCTACCTCAACTTTTCTTCATATTAATTATTTAATTCTACATACAGTGTATACAACTTATTCTTCTCCTCTTTAAAATCCTATGCAGTGTAGAACTAAGGCCTTTTTGGGCTATCTGGTACCTCAATAATAGGGGTTGACTTAAAAGGTTCAATGGGTGGCCATGAGGGGTATGCAATTCTGGGTTTAATAGACTCTCCCACTTTTCTTTTCCCAAGTATCTTCTCCAACTGAGCTATTTGGTTTTCTAATGATTGTATTTGCATACCCCTGTCCTCTTATGCTTTCAAAACTTCTTCAAATCTAGCATTGAGTTGTGCAAATTTATCCTCTTCCTACCCAGACACCACACTGCCAAATTTCAGCATTTCTAAATCCATTCCAATTATTTGCTTGTTTCCAACCTTACCAGCCCTAAATACTATTAATGCACTAGTATTCTCTATAGTATAAATTTCCTGCATTTTGGTCTTATCCCATTTCTCAATTGACCAAATAACAAGGGCTTCCTTGTCATCACTAAATTTGACTCCTCTATGAGCCTCTAATACCTCTTCTTCAATCTTAAACTGAACACCCTTTTCTTTGCTTATTGAATCAGAAACCATGGCATTAATTATATCCCATTCTGGTAAAATAAGGACTCCTAACTATTTAATTATTTTCCTTTTGGCCTCAGGTGTAAATTTAGTAACATCATTCAAAAACTTAGATTTTACTTCTTCTTTGATAACAGAGTCTAGTTTATCAGGTTTCTCTATCTTCATATTTTCACATGTCCTTTCAAAATTTCCTATGTTTAATCTCTACAAAAATTTTATAAAGGCTCTAGACTTCACAAAATTTTCATCATTAATAAAAATTTTAGAATCTTGGACAACTATAGGATCTATCTCCTTACATTGGTAATCAGCAACAATGAGATACAAGGAGGGTGCAGGAGGTTCTTATGGTTCCCTAATCTATGAATCTATGGTAGTAACAATTGCATCCCCTTCTCCACCAATTTTTCTAGGCTACTCCCTCCAAGATGCTTCATTATCAATTTAGATGATGGTTTGGCTTGAGTATTATTTCTCTACATGAGAGGAAGAACCTTGCATCAACTTCTACCTCTTTGGGGCACTAGTTGTAGATGGACTTTATGGTCTTGGTCTTTTCTGAAAGGGAGCCTATTGTACACTCTGTACCATCACATAACCTACCCTTTTTTGCAAAGTATACTATTCAGGGGCTATTATGTTTTTGTTATTTATCCTCCTCTATACCTCTACAATCCTATCTAGATAGATCTTAACATATGTATCTGTCTTCTCATTCATGGTTTGTATTATCACAACAAAATTATTCATCATTGCTTGCATCTTTGTTCCCCAATATTTTTAATCTTTCAGTGGATCATAATTGGAGTCAAAAGCATTGATGAATTCTAGAGTCTTACTAAATAATATCCATTTTTCTTTTCTTAGCTCCTACTCTTGTAAGAAAAAAAAATTCTAATAACATCCTCAGGGAAACACACCTATTGCACCATGCAGGCAGCTTTTGTCCTTTCTCTTAAGAGATCATAGAATCCTTCAGGGTCAATAAATCTAGCATGGGACTCTACCATGTTGTATCTATCTACAAATTAATTGAGATGTTTCCACCCTTTCCTTACAAAGACAAAATCATGTACTATAGTAACAACTAGAATGAAAGTACCTTTCTTTGGCAAATCTCTCTCATCAATGGTGCCTATCTGCCATAACAACTCTTCTATCCCTATCTTCAGAGGCACATGGAATGGTAGCACATGAGGCTTTCCCAAAAATCCATATACTCTTATTACTATTGAAATATTATAAGGGATTATATCCCCCCAATTATGATTAATTAGTAGCCCTTTTGCATGGTCCTTAGGTCTAACCAATTCTAGCAGTGCTTGTGGAATACTAGGGCTATCTCCTTTCAAGATCAATCTAAGCTTTGATGCAAAATATCTATCAAACCTTACAAAATTGGCATCTCTAGCCTCTAAGGTCATATGAACACTCAACAATTGGACTTGATTCCCTGCTCCATCTTTGGTCACTTCCAACTCAATGCCCTTGGAGAAATAAGTGACTCCTTTAAAAAAACACACATGCATGAGCAATGAATACCAACAAAATGGGCTTTTTACTTTCTGTTGATATATCCCTATCAAACCATTGTGAATTTCTTGTGCAAGGAAGGAGGCAAAATCAAGAATAGTGCTCATCCCGAATTGTAGAGTCTAAGCCATAATAAGGACAATTGAGCCTAGTATTTTTTCTACTTCATCCATCCCAAAAAAATTGTAGAGAGAGAAATATAATGCTTGAGCCCTAAAATTCAAATCTCTCCAATAATGGCTATGGGGTATTGGTACTAATTACAAAAAATGTACCAATCTTGGTAGCATGTTCTTGCAGTGGCCTTATCCTTAAGTAAATCCTTTGTGCATCGTACCTTACTTGAAATTCATCCACATTGATGATCTCATGCATAGTGTGGTTAGGGTTGAGGTTGAAAACCTCACTCATCAATTTAGGGAAAACCCTAAAATGATTCACTCTAGCTTGATTCTTCACCCACCCCATAATCAGATAATACTTCTTGGCTAGATTAGTCAGTAGATCACTAATAAAGAAAACTACAGGGACTATTAATTTTCTAATGTCAAATTTCCAAACATTGCTCATGGGGGCATCTAATTTTCCTTCTAAGAAGCACTTTTTAAACAATTCTAAACCTCCCATAGATACCTGGGCATCTCTTTTCCAATGTGCCCTATCATAGAAAACTTCAGCTATAGCTACCCTAGGGTTCTTAGGAGTGAGCTCCCTTTCTTTAGTTATTTCATTCACTAATAAGGGGAATTGTTCCAGGAAATCATCATGCACAACCCTCTTTAAGTAATTAGTTTACCCAGAGAATTATTTTCATGGAGTATTTTTGAGAAAATCCTAAGAATTACTTAACAAAAAATGCTTGGATTTCAAGATTTATAGAGTACTTTCCCTTTAAAATTTTCACTTCTTCTCTATATAATTTTTGCTGCAACTCACTAGATCACTGGATAAAATTTATATACCATGGCTTTGAAAATTCTTTATGCTATGATAATCTCTTGTAATTATGTGGTTCAATAATGGTGAGATCATGAAGTATATTTGAGCATTGAAATCACATGAATGACCTCTACACCATATTAACTCTCAGTAATCGTTACCTCCAAATTGCACCTAGATTTAAATCTTATCTCTAGATTTCACTAGATTAGACTTCTTTAATTCAAAAAGCAATGATATTTATGGCTTTAAAAATGTGACCACGTGTTGTATTACCTCTTACATGCATTCCTTAAATTTCTTGCATCTTGAAATTATAGGTAAGCACCATCTATTGTTCAAGAAAAGATCAACAATCACACAAATTTATAATTGAATAAGGCCTAGTCAATTGTACTTCTCCAATAGGAAGTATTTATGCAAATCCATGCCTCCTAACAAACTTCCATGTGAGTGGGTCCCATATCATCTTCTAAGCAAGTGAGTCCTTGATTTAATCTTTACCATGCGTCAGGCTGGTGCATTCCTGCTTTACTTAAATTTATTTTAAGTTCCTAATGAGGGCATGTGCCCTTCGTCAATCTGATCAAGATTGACAGTAGGTAAAAATTTCTCTGTTATGATCGCATCATGCATTTTGACTAATAAAATAATAAATTTTAGCCACATCTTCTGAAAAACTTAACTACCACATCGAATGTTAAAATGTCTACACCTATGACATTAGCATTTCCAGCTAGGCACATGTATTAAATAGCATGGCATGATTCAACATAATCTCTAGATCCTAGCCCCACTATGACACACAACGCAAGATTGCGTACCTCCATTTCTTATTTCTTGATAAGTGTCTTAATTCAAGCATGTGCTATCCACTCATCTTTGAAAGATCTATGGTTGATAAAAAAATTATCTTATCTGATAGAAAAACCTCTTTATTGGCACAACTGGTAGTACACATCAGCAATTTCTTTATAGCTTGGCACACCACAGCACATACCCTACATTCTCTTGCCCACCTTGCTACATATCAAAATACCACTTGCCCACTTTATTTATCTCTCGTGCAACTTGAAAATGTAGGCATGTGTTCGCCTTTGATCTCACATAGATCAAAGGTCATAAAATCATGCATCTTAGAAACACCACGTCAGCCAAATTGACAAGTAGAATACTTCCTTCTAGTCCAACTCATCTGACAAATGCCACAAAAGAAAGCTCAATATTATCCTTGGAAATGGCAAGTCCATGCTTTCAGAGTGTGCTACATTTCCTATTTGTGCTTCCCTGTATTATTTAATTCTCGTGCAACTTCTAATTGCAGGAAAGTGCTAGCCCTTGATCTAAACAAGATCAATAGTCGATGAATCTTTGTCAAAAATTGATACTTCTGTTAATAAAATCAACCAATGACCTCATGCATTAGAGGTATTGATAGGTCTACAAAAGATTTTGACAAATTCTGACAAATCAAAATCATTGTGGTGCACTGACATTCTAAATAGGTAAGGGCTATGTGTCATCAAGGTGCATGCCTGCTTTGTTTAAAAACCTTGCATTTTAATGTTGTAGGAATGCACTATCCATTGATCTTAACCAAGATCAACTATTAAATGTAATTTGTATTACAGAGGATACTTTTCAAAAAAGTAATTGAGCCAAATGCAAACAAAGCATGGTCAATAATGTTTTTCTTTTTAAAGATTTTAATGAAATCACACTTGCGTAAGCCCAACCTTAGGGTAAAAGTGATATGCCTTAAAAAAAATTGAGGGGGTTGGGGGGGGGGGGGGGGGGCTCTCAAAGATTTTTCAAAGGCTAGGGTAAAATAATATAGCGCACTAGGGTTTTTTTTTTTTGAAATTTACCCAGGGTTTTACCTAATTTCAAAAAATTTAAGTCACAAAATTAGGGTTTTTCTTTGCTAAATGCACACACTAGAAATGGTGAAAAACTAGGCCAACAGTGGCTCCATCTGGGGATGATAGACTACTTGAGTCTATGCAAGAATTTAGAATCTATAATAGAGTAGACCACATACTTGACTTTAAAATGACAACTTCTTCACAGAGCATAGAACAAAACATAGAAACAAGAAACCAAATTATATAGGGATATTTACATGGTTTTACAATAAACACAAAATTTCCAAGGGAATGAGAAACTCTAAAACTATTGTTCATGGAAAAATAGATACTTTAAGAAAAGTATCTTTTCAAGAATTGTCCATGAACTGGCAGTTCAAGAATATTTTCTGATAAATCCTTGAGGATATAAGAATCTTCTCCCCATGCATTTTCAATTAAATATGGACCTAGCTAAATATGATCAAATTTACCATGTTTTCCTTTATCCTCAATTGTGGCATTCCACATAAGGACTAAATCTCCATCTTTAAATTTTTTACCTACTGTCCTTTTGTCATATAGTATCTTAATTTGTAATTGTAACTTTTGATTCTTGAGAGATGTTTCTCTTTTGTTTTATGCTAAGCCTACAAGCTCATCTGGCCTTTCTTACATATCATCTGTAATATCTTCATCATACAACTAGATGTAATTTTTGAGTCCTACTAAGTTATTTTGAGGTATCCTTGCCTAAATTCCATATACCAAATCAAAAGGGGCTACTCTAATGGCTTTCTTCATAGTCACTCTGTCAGCCCACATTGCAAGTTGTAACTTAGAATCCTATGCCTTCTTGTTATCATTCAAGGTCCTCTTAATGACATTCAACAAGCTCTTATTTGTGGATTCAGCCTATCTATTTCCTTGTGGATGATATGGGGAAGATGTTGATTTGGTAATTTAATATTTATCATGGAACTTTATAAATTCCTTAGACCAAAAGTGCATTTCATTATCTATTACAATTCTCTCAGGGCAACCAAATCTAGAAATAGCATTACTTAGCAAGGAATTGTTAACAACTTTACTTGCTGCATTTCTTATAGGGAGAGCTTCTACCCACTTTTTAAAATAATCAGTAGCAACTAAAATCCAAGAATAGTGAGTAGTAGATTTAGGAGAAATTTCACCTATGAAATCCATGCCCCATAACAGAAATGGTGCTTGAACCTCAACTAGCTTTAATGGGGTATTACCTGAAAATTTCAGTTTTCTAGAAAACCTTTGACAAGAGTCACATTTCCTAACCATGATTTGAGCATCTTTAAAAAGGGATGGCCAGCAAAATAAAGCTCTCATTACCTTGTGCATAGTGGTTTTAGCCATATAATGTCCCCCACACACTCCAACATGCATTTCACTTAGGACTTCTTTAGCCTTTTCTTGATCAACACATTGCAGTAATATTCCCTCAAAATTTCTCCACCACAACTACCCCTCTACTATGACACACCTTATAGCTTGCAACTTTAAATATCTTTTTTGGTTTTCTGTTAACTCTAATGGAGATGTTATTTTTTTCAAATAATAGATCACATCCTTATACCAGTCAGAGGTATCCATATCACAAAAATTTTCTTTGTAACTATCATCTAGTTGATTGATTTGGTTTGCATCTAAATTGTCTTCTATCATTAATTTGGCCAAACCTTGACCCTTGACCAGCTTAGTGATTTGAATATCAATATTTAATTCTTGTATTCTATTGATCCATCTACATCTTCTACCAAATACCTCATGTTGTGAAAAAATATCTTTTACAACACCAATAGGAAAAAATGCAACAACAGTGGCTCCCATTAAATAAAATCTAAAGGCCTTCACCCCTTTCACTAGTGCATATGCCTATTTCTTAGTTATATTATATTTGAGTTCTACTACCTGCAATGACTTGCTAAATAATGCAATGGGTTGTTCATAACCTTCTTCAACTTTTTGTAACAATATTGTAGCAATAAGATGAAATGAGGCAAAAGAAAATATATGCATTGGCTTGTCACAATTTGGGGCTCTAAGAATAGGGACATCTTTAGTAGCTTGCTTAATCTTTTGGAATGCAGTATTAGGTTCACCATCCCACTTTATCTCAAACCCTTTCTTTAACATCCTTGATATAGGTCTACTAATTTCTGAAAAATTAGTCACAAATATCCTAGGAAAATTAATTTGCCCAAAGAATGACTAAATTCCCTTAACACTCATAGGTTTCTAGATCTTGTCTATTTTTTCTACCCTTTCAAGGTCAATCCTCACTCCATGTTTACCAACTAGATTTCCTAATAACTTTCCTTCAGTAACACCAAAATGACACTTTTTGGGATTCAAAGAAATTCCATACTTGTGGGCTCTAATAAATACTTTCTCTAGATGCATGCAATGACCATTTTTATCTTTAGAGTAAGTAGTTAAATCATCCAGATACACAGCTAAAACTTTATCAATAATATCAACAAATGCCACATCCATTACACATTGAAAAGTAGCCTAGTATTAGTAAGCCTGAAAGGCATCCTGACATATACATAAGTGCCTCATGAGGTAGTAAAATAAGTCTTGAATTGTTTTGATTCTTTGACCACCACTTGATTGTAACTTGAAAATCCATCCATCATAGACATGACCTCTGAGCCAGTGACCTTTTGCATCATGGCCTCCATGTTTGGTAGACCATAATTATCTTTTAATGAAGATATATTGAGATTCCTAAAATCAACACACAATCATATATCTCCATTTTTCTTTTTGACAAGGACTAAATTAGACACCCAAGAAGAATGTCTGATAGGCTTCATGATCCCAACTCTCTTAACTTGATCAATTATTCTTGCATTTTGGGAGCCAAGATTAGATTTATTGTCCATTTTTTTTTTTCTAAAAGGCTTAGCATCTAGTTTCAAAGGAATTTCATGCTGAAACAGGTCCTGTCTATAAGCCTTTAGGTCATCATATGACCATGCAAAAACATGCCCATATTTCTTTAGTAAATCTATTAAACCTTACCTTATTTTAGGAGATAACTTCTTGCCAATATATACTTTCTTAGGTGCCTCTATAGTTCCTAAATTTATCTCCTCTAGATCTTTAGCATTATATTTATTGGTATCAACTTGTGACCTATCCTGGTTGTCAAAAATAATTTCTAAAACTACCAAACCTTTTGGGATCTTATTAGTCCTTAGTTGCACAACTTCTTTCCCAAAAATAGTATCTTTTCCATTTATACTTTCCACATAAGCTACACAATCAATTCCTTTTCTTGACAACATATTTTCACAATTTAGAAATCTCAGAATGTCCTTATCACCTAAAAATACTTGTCAATTGTGGACATTATCAGGAACAAAGGGCCTAGTTTGAGTCTCAATTTTAGATATACCAGAAAATGTAATATTATTAGGTTTTATTGCTATTTTTTCTAGAAAATCTGCCATCTTATTGTTAGTTCTACCCTTCCAAACTATCCCAAACGCATCAAAACATTCAATCATGTCCCATATAGCATTTTTGTATTTTTTTAGCCTTTTATTTTTTGACACATAAGAATTTCTTACTTGGGACACAACAGATTTAGAGTCTCCTATAACATGTAAACACTTTATACCATGCTTATGAGCTAGTCTAAGTCCTAATATCAAAGCCTCATATTCTTTTATGTTCTTAGTATAGGAGAAACTCAATGTAAAATAAATTTTTTTATGTTACCCCAGTAGGAGAAGTCAATAAAATACCTACACTTGCTCCATCTTTGCAATAACCACCATCAAAGAACATGGCCCACAAATCACCTTTATCTATCTTTGTATCAACTTCTACTTCTATCTAAGATTTATGCTTGCATTTCTTCAAAGTTAGGACCTCAACTCTGAATGCATTGATATCTGTATCCACAAAAAATTCATATCATCCTCAATTTCTTCTTCTATCATGTAGATGCTCTTTGGTTCTCTATTTATCTTTACGAAATTCCCATCAATGTTAAAGGTAGCAAATGATAGATCACATTGCAAACTTCCTCCCATGGAAGCACTCCTTTTTCTAGATAATAGCATACCATACTAAGGTGGAATATAAACAACCAATACACTCATACTTCTCTTTTATCCATGGGACAACATCTTCCTTGAGTAGTTTCAACTTTCAATCCTAATTCTTTAATGATTTCAAAAGGCATAATAGTATTAGAAGCTCCAGAGTCAATCATGCAATTTTTCAGTGTTTTACCATTCACTAGGATACTCAAGAAAAATGGCTCTATAGTCCCTAAGCATTCATTGATAGAGCTATCCAAAAACATCTAAGGGATCTGAGACACAACCACTTTAGCTTCTTTGTCTTCTACCTCTTCTTTTCTCCCTTCCTTAGGATCATGATTCCCACTACAATCTTGACATACATCTACATCAATATTCTCCAACCATACTATGGCTTTATTTTGGTGTTCAAGGATTCTTAGTAATTCAGACAAAGGAACTTTTACAATTTTCTAAGATAAAATAGCAAACATATCTATAGAAGAATCAAAAGGGTTACCACTATTCAAATTCCATTTTTCATCATGTTCAGAGCATTTTGACGACTCTTGTCTTATTTAGTGATAATATTTAATACCTCCACATCCATTTTCTTGGGGACATTATTTGAAAACTCCAAATCATTAAGATTACGCCCTTTCTTTGGTTCCCACCTTTTATTGGTATATTTAACCTTCACAGTAGGGGCTTCCTTAGGCTTCACAATTTCCCCCTTCTTATGATCATTTCCCTTTATGAAAATACTAGATACCTTGTCCCTCTCATCCCTTTGAGCCATGCTTCTAGTTTGAACTTGGGCTATCATTTTAGTAGTAATTAGATCAATCTCTTTTTGAGAAGGTTTTCTTAAGGTGACTTCCTCTTTTGCATTTACCATGTTACACACATTGTCTTCAATATCAGTCTCATCAGACAATACTTGTTGTTGTATAACATTCTAAAACTATCTTTGGTCATGTACATCTCTACCATAATCTTCACAGTTAGAATAATGTGATTCAAACATATTACATATTACATCATTACTATTTTCTTCATTCTCATGATATTTTTCTATTACAATTTGATTTCCTAAGAATGACAATGCTACTGCACAAGATTTAGGAGAATGGGGTAATTGACATGCAAAATACCATATAGGCTTAGCAAAAAACTCAGGATCATCTACCAAATTTACAAAAAAACAATTTATAGAGGTTCAAGGGTCACTTTGTTTTTATTATTCTTAGGAGGAGGAACATTAGGTTGGCCATCTTTCCAAGTAGTTTTGTAGGGGAAGTTTTGCAACCTATTATTTCTAGTAAAATTAGATTAATAAGGGATCCTATTATCAGTGGTATTCCTATCATTCTTTTCCTGAGGAAGATTTAAATTCTTTATAGTGTTGAGAACTTGACTTATCTCACTAGACTCTTGCTTCTTTCCCCCTACAATTTAATGATCTTCCTTCCTATTTCCCTTATTACCAAACAACCTAGGGTTATCTCTTTTACTTTCTAATCTCCTAGAGATTCTCAAGCTATTTTCTACATTTATAGCCATGGTAAAATAATCTCTTGAAGTCATAGGCTCCTTTTCCCTAAGCCGGTATGTTGTTTTACCATCAAATGCATTTAGATAAGTTATTAGACATACCTTGTCATCAATTCGCATGAATTGCATTAGCTTGTACATTCTCTTCTTAAACCTAGTATTGAATTCAATGGTAGACTCATTAGGTAACCTCTTGATGTTATTGAATTCACTCAAAATGTAGCTTTGATTTTTCTTGTCACCATACTGCTCTTTGAAACAATATTCAGTGTCTTCCCAATCCATAATGCACAATTCAGGAAGTCTCTTGAACCATTCTCTAGCATCTTCAGTTAATGATTGAATAAATAATTTCATCATAACATCTTTAGCTTCAACCTCATAGTTACTCATCATTTCTAGAAAACTTCTTAAGTGATCCTCATAGGTGATAGCATTATTCCCAACAAATTTAGGCAACCTTTTTCTCATTTCTTGTGGGATGGGGTTAGAAAAACTAGGAATTCCATCAAAACATATCTACCTATAACCCTCTAATTGGACATTCTTCTTTGCAAATGAATCTTAGGATGATAGGGAACATTTCTCATAACATTATCAATGGTATTACTAGTACTAGAATCATCAATAGGCTTATTCAGATTTACTTTTTGTGAAAAATAAGACAAGAAAGAAGTAGGTACCTAAGTGCTATTTTGATTTGCATTATCAAATCCACTATCTACATTACCCTTAGACATAGCTATAGATTCCTTCTTAGCCATTTCTAGGAATTTGATCTTATTGTTCATCTCAGCTATAGTGGCCTCACTTTCTGTAATCTCTATTTTTTTAGCTAAAGCATCCCTTTATTTTCTTCTCTTTTCCAACCCAATATCAGAAGGTGACATGGAATCATAGATCTGGACAACTTTTGTTGGTTCATTGATCTGAATACCAACTTCCTTTTGTTTTCCTTTATCTTAAACATCAACAACATGTCTTACATATCTTTTAGCCTCTAGGGTCTTATAGCTATTGATCTATTGTACCATAGGACCCTCTTGGTTTGTATCTTGGTTCTTTATCAACTTTTGCTCTTGTAATTTAAGTTGTTCAACTTGACCTGCAATTTCAGGCTGCCAAGCACTAACTATTATCTCATTCTTCTTTTTCAAGGTAGCAATTCACCTAAGTGATTCTTACTTTTCTTCATATGCTTTCATGATCATTTCATCCCTTTCCTTTTGAAACCTATTATCAATAGCTTCTTTCTCAGCAAGCTGTACTCTCAAGATTTCATTCTCATTAGGATTAGGAAGAGTAAACTCAGAACTAGATGTCTTCTCATCATTGAAACTTTTAGGTTCTAAGTGTTTGGTTATCACATTTTTAGGAGAATAATCTAACATGAAAGGGTTTGTACTATGTTAGAGAAGATTATTACTATTTCTATCACCCAAACTAGGTGTATGTGCTTATACAACCTTTTCCTTACATATCATTTCAAGAGTATTATAAAAATCATCGTCAAATAATCTTGGATGAGATCTAGGACCCTTAGAGGAAGGCTTCTTTTCTATAGAAGAATGGTAATTATTATCTTTCCTTGCTATTTTCTCCTACGAATAACTTCCTTTCTACATCTGATCTCCTTTCACAACCCAATTTTGTCTTCTCCTTGGAGGGAGTTCAATTTTTAATTTGATTCCCAAATTTTGCTTCACATTTGCTTGTGTATTCTTCTTATTTTTCATAATCTTGACACAAAAAACTTCTAAGTATTAACAGTGGTTAAACCTTTTGAGTCACCACCCACTCTATCAGAATGAGAATAATTACTAAGAAAATGACAAATACTTTACTAACTATCCTAGGAAAAATGTATATAAACCAAAATCCACAAGAAAAACAATGTGAAAAACTTACCTTAGACTCTACCCAAGGGAGACACAGAGCTTAAAAGACACACTAGTTAATGACACTACTAAGTGTACTCCCTAGTAGAGTTTCCATTTTTTCGGTGTTTGAAACTAGTGAACAACAAGATATTCAATACCAGAGTGATATTACTTGTGTAATCTAAGGAGTAGCTATTTCCTATTGACAACTACATGTGCAAATCACTTTGACCCAACTTCACCAAAACTAGGGATGGTTTTCTACTCTTTAGGTTTTGCTAAACCAAGGTGGGTGTACCTAGGGGATGATTTACTAAGATAATTATTGTATAATACTTAATTTAGTTTCATTCTAATTCTCATCTTCTTTACTTGTCACATATACAATTTATCCATTTGTTGATATTCTTTAATTCACATACATCTCTCTTAAGTAGATTTGGTCAGAGTTCTCCTTGAGTTTACAATTATCCCTGGTAATAGTAGCTACCCATAACTCATAAATAATGTATAAACAAGTGCTGACCAACAATACAACCTTGACTAAAAATGACTTTGAATTTAAAATTGATTTGGCATGTAGAATTAAAGTTTACTCTCAGCCATCACTGATTTATGTGACTAGTTCCTTAGCCATTGGGCAATAGAGTCTATTAGTGGGAGATCTAATTCAAACAACTTGTGAATGAACTTATCAATAACAATCACCCATTCCCATTCTTATAAAATATCCTTTTCATAAACCCATGAGTTCTACTGATCTACTAAAGCATTTATATAATTCATTGAATTAAGAGCAACAATAGAACCAATACATAAACCATCCAAGTTGCATTTAGTCACATGAACCTTATTCAAATGACCTCAAAATAGGCAACTTCTTAAAATGGAGACAAGAAGTGATGACACAGAAAAATATTATGAATACTCCTTTGTATTATCCTTTCTAAATGACTAATGTAGTAACCAATAGAGTTTCCACAAAAGTCAAAATAAATTCAAATGGTTATGTCATATCTCTATATTAGAAAGTACACTTGAAAGTATCTTTACTGCTACATAGAACAGGACCGACTATACTTTTTCTTGACAATTCCAAAAAATACATTAGAATTTGGGCCATCACATTGCCTTGAAAAATCATTTATATAAGCATGAGTTACAACAAGCAAAGGGAAAATGTGATTGACAGGTGTCCTTTACAAAAGGATATTTACATACACCTATCACAAAAAGACAAAACTAGGAGTAATAGAAAGATTTATACACCAAACATTCTTTTGTGGGTCCCTTTTTGTTACATCATTTGGAAAGACAAGAGTACCATGATTTGATTATTTTATGATTCTAAATCCTTGGAGTAAGTGATTATCAAGCTTGAAAGTGATGAATCATCTTTAGTCACCTGCAAACTTACTTTAACTTGAGGATTCTCCTTGTCTTCATCATCAATCGTAAGGGTCACAGTTACCACAACATCATCTTCTACCTCGTCACCTTCTACCATCTACTTTATAGACATGAATTTATCCTTCCATTCATTATAGGTAGTGTCATCAGGCTAATCAAAATTTAGAACCTTATATGTATAGTTATTAAATAATTTGCAATTCAATCTATATCAACAAGATCTTTTCTGATGGCAGTATAGAATAACTATACCTTTACTAGCTGCTCATTAGTCATTGCCCATAACAAGTGGCTAGTTTCATTTACGATTTTATTCATCCTCTCACAAAATATTTCATCCAATTCCCTTTTCCATTCTTCCTTTTCCTTCACTTTATCAATAGTCTTTAAAGCACAAGGAATTAAATCAAACTTTTCAACAATATACTAAGAAAAACAAATTGTTAACCTCCTCTAAAAAGAATCTTGTTTGTCATGAAAACCATGCAATTTATTTAACAAATCAAAAATATTTCATTTTGATGACAAGACAGTTGGATGATAGATATAAACATTATAGTGATATCATTATTCCTTTATATCCACTTCTACACAAGAGCTCTGAATTTAACTTCACCTCTCTTTAATTCATCCCTAATGGCTGCAATCCCTTCTAAAAGGTCAAAAACTAATGGCCATTCAATTCTATCCACTAAATAAATTACACCCTACCTCAACTTTTTTTCATATTGAATATTTAATTCTACATGTAGTGCATACAAATTATTCTTCTCCTCTTCAAAATCCTCTATAGTGTAGAACTAAGGTCTTTTTGGGGTGTCTAGTACCTCAATAATAGGGGCTGACTTAAAAGGTTCAATGGGTGCCTATGCAGGGTATGCAATACTGGGTCTACTAGACTCTCCCACTTTTCTTTTCCTAAGTATCTTCTCCATTTGAACTACTTGGTTTTCTAATGACTATATCTGCATACACCTATCCTCATATGCTTTCAAAACTTCTTCAAAACTAGCAATTAGTTATGAAAATTTATGCTCTTCCTGGCTAGACACCACACTACCAAATTTCAACATTTCTAAAGCCATTCCAATTTTTTTCTTGTAGCCAACCTCACCAGCACTGAACACTATTAATGCACCAGTATGCTCTATACTAGAAATTTCTTGCATTTTGGTCTTATCCCTTTTCTAAATTGACCAAATAACTAGGGCTCGGTGGTCATCACTGAATTTGACTCATCTATGACCCTATAATACCTCTTCTTTAGTTTTAAAATGAACATCATTTTCTTTCCTTATTGAATCAAAAACCATGGCATTAATTTAATCTCATTCTTATAAAATAAGGTCTCATAACTATTTAATAATTTTCCTTTTGGACTCAAATGTAAATTTAGCAAAATTGTTCAAAAACTTACATTTGATTTCTTCTTTGATAACAGAGTATAGTTTATCAGGTTTCTCTATTTTTATCTTTTCACATCTCCTTTCAAAATTTCCTATGTTTAATCTCCACAAAAATTGTACAAAGGCTCTAGACTTCACAAAAATTTTATCATTAATAAAATTTTCAGAAACTTGGGCAACTATAGGATATATATCCTTACTTTGGTAATTAGCAACAATGGGATCCAATGAGGGTGCAGTAGGTTCTTATGGTTCCCTAATCTCCAAATCTATGGTAGTAACAATTACATCCCCTTCTCCAACAATTTTTCTAAGCTACTCCCTCAAAAATGCTTCATCATCTATTCAGATAGGGGTTTGGCTTGGGTAGTATTGCTCTACATGAGAGGAAGAACCTTGGTCAAAATTTTGCCTCTTTGGGGCACTGGTTGTAGATGGACTTTCTGGTCTTGGTCTTTACTAAAGGGGAGCCTATTGTACACTCTACACCATCACATAACCTTCCCTTTTTTGCAAAGTATATTGTTTAGGAGCTACTATGTTTTTGTTACTTATCCTCCTTTATACATCTGCAGCCCTATCTAGATAGGTCTTGACATATGTATCCCTCTTCTCATTCATGGTTTGTATTATCATAGAAAAACTATTCATCAATGCTTGCATCTTGGTTCCCCAATATCTTTTTATCTTTTAGTGGATCATAATTGGAGTCAAAAACATTGATGAATTCTAGAGTCTTACTAAATACTATCCATTTTTCTTTTCTTAGTTCCTATTCTTGTAAAGAAAAAACATTTTTGATAACATCCTTACAGAAACATACTTGTTGCACCATGCAGATAGTTTTTGTCCTTTCTATTAAGAGATCATAGAATCTTTCAAGGTTAATAAATCTCACATGGAACTCTACCATGTTGTATCTATCTAGGAATAAATTGAGGTGTTTCCACCCTTTCCTTACAAACAAAAAATCATTTACTATAGTAGCAACTAGAAAGAAAGTACCTTTCTTTGGCAAATTTATCTCATCAATAGTGCCAATTTTCCATAACAACTCTACTATCCCTATCTTTAGAGGCAGATGAAATGGTAGCACTTGAGACTTTCCCAAAAAGCCATATACTCTTATTACTACTAAACATTATAATGGATTATATCCCCCCAATTATGACTAACCAATAGCCCTTCTGCATGGTTCTTAGGTCTGACCAATTCTAGTAGTGCTTGTAGAATCCTAGGGCTATCTCCTCTCAAGAGAAATTTGAGCTTTGATGCAAAATATCTATGAAACTTTACAAAACTAGCATCTCTTGCCTCTGAGATCATATCCACACTCTACAATTGGACTAGATTCCTCTATCCATCTTTGGTCACTTCTAGCTCCATGCCCTTAGAGAAATAAGTGACTCCTTTAAACAAACACACATGCATGAGCAATGAATACCAACAAAATGGTTTGTTTACTTTCCCTTGAGATGTCCCTATGAAACCATTGTGAATTTCTCATTCAAGGAAGGTGACAAAATCAATAGTAGTGCTCATCCTGAATTGTAGAGCCTGAGCAATAATAAGGACAGTTGAGCCTAGGATTTTTTCTACTTTATCCATCCTGAAAATTTTGTAGAGATAGAAATATAATGCTTGAGCCTTGAGATTAAACTGTCTCCTCAATAATGGCGCTGGGGTACTAACAGTAATTATAGACATGTCGGTCCAAAAAATGGGTTGAATGCATAACATGCTATGAGAAAATCACAAACTCAATCAACATATGTTATCACCCACTAGTCTACCATGGAAGCCAAACTAATCAAAAGAAGCAAACAATGTTAAAACTCCCTCTTTCATTTGTAACTCCCATGTCCTTATTTCTTCTCCAAATGATGTAGCTCCAAAGTTTCCTATAGTGCGCTCAAAATTGAAGTAAAGTCTATGATAATGGTGATAATAATATGAGAATACTAGAAGTTTTGATTTGAATGTGAGAGATGGAGTCAAAAATCTAAAAGAAATTAGGACTAGAAATGAGAGGAAGAATGCTCATTTTATAATGGGCATGGAGGATGAGAGCATTGGATTTTTCACCCTTGGATATGTCATGTGGCAAGAGATTCCTTTGAGAATCCATGACACATATGAAAAAATATGCCAAATGTATGATTCTATGATGCATGGAAGTCAAACTTACCTAAATGTGGAAGAGAATATATGATGCATCATAAGACACCTTAACCCACTTAAAGCTAAGAATCCATGACAAATGGAGCTAAAGATAGCCATGCGTAAGAGAATAAAAATATTGAATTATGACATATATCAACCAAGTGTCAAAGGATAATACATGAGGTGTCACACCCATATGTCATGATGGTGCCAATATTTCATGGAATATTTGAATTAAAAATCCTTCATTCCACAAAATAGAAATTAGTAAAAAATGGAATTAATGGAGGAAAATGTGACTTAGGAAATTAAGAATTTCCATGTTTTGTGAATGATAAATAAATAAATTAATTTAGGATGAAAATTAGGAAGAATAGTTAGTAAGAATGACATAGGATTACATTATGGGTTATTTAATCCTATAGAGAAAATTAGTAAATGATTGGCCAAAATTGATTAAATAAGCATGATGGTATCCTTTGATGAAAATGTGATGATGATATGGATTGAATAGGATGATTATAGATAGACCAAAGCCATGGTAAAATTAATTGATTGATTGAAATTGATAACATGCCAAGGACACATGACATGAATTGATTGATACGTAACATTTAAATGACATTGTAAATGCTACATGATCAAGATAGATTGATAAGGTTGATCATAATAACATTGACAAACACTGTCAATATTATTAAAAATGGTTGATAATGGGATGATCTAACATTTAAAGCCTCAATAATGTCAAATATTAGATGACATGAATGATATTTTGACCTATCACTAAGAGCCATGATAGTACTAAGGTTAGATTGATAGGTTTCCAAGGCACTGAAAAGCCACAACAATGCCTAGGATTGAATAGATGATGATTGATTTGAGATGTTTGATACATTTTGTGATTCTTATGAATGATTTGGGAGATTATAGATTGATTTGGGGTGATTCCAAGTTGATTTGAAATGGTTTCCAGTTGATTTGATATGATTTCGAAATAACATGAAATTGATGTGAAAGAAGATACAAATGATAAAGTATGATCAACGTCGCCAAATGATCAGACTTAGTAGAATGAAAAATTGGGATGAATTAGTATGAAGAAGTGATGAAACTATACATGTGAACCATTTTTTAGCATCTACATTTTGCCCCTCTTTGATACACTGTGATTTAGAGCGTTGTGTCAAAGAATGCTAATGAAAAAGTCATAAAAGAATGCCCTAGAAATGTGGTATATATTTATGCCCCCTTGAAAAATTGACCAACATAGGCATATGATAGGTTTATTTCATCAAAAAAAAAAAAACCATAGCAACTAACGGATCAAAAATTGGAGTAAAAATGTGAAAGTTATGGGCTCCAGAGTGAAAAAGGGCATCGCAACCAACACAGAAAGGACTTCATACACATCCATCTAGGAAAAAAAACACTATAAAATGGCTTGGAGAGGTTTTTGAAGGTCATTTTCACTCTCTCATTTGGAAGAAAAGAGCTTTGGATCAAGGAGAATGGATCGACTACCTAGGGAGCAACACCATGGTGAACGAGTGTGGATCTTCTGATGGCGGGCAAATGTTGGACCTCTGGTGAGTACAACGAGGCCATGTTTGTAATTTTTTATGATTTTTAATCATTTTTATTAGTTTTCCATGCTTTTAAATTTTTTTACTACTTTTTATTTCTTTTTAGGCACCTAGGAGTCTTTCAAGGTCAAACAGGGTCAAATGGGGGACAAAAGGGGGTCCCAAGGCTAGCGTAGGGCATACAAAATGCTCTAATTGAACCCAAAACACATCCAAGTGCATCATGGGCACACTTTGCATGCCCAAGTACATCATGGGTGCACTTGGTATAACTAAATGTGCCCTGGGTGCAGTTGGGAGCCCCAACTGCACCTTAGGATGATCCAGGAGTCCAAACACAATCGAGATGGTCCTGAAATGACCTAAAACTTTGGATGGACTATCATAAAGCTAGGGGGATGTTAAAAATAAGTAAAATGCAGGCCAAGGTGGTCTAAGTGGTTAAAATGTGGTCAAACTTAGGGTAGATGTAGGTCAAACTTGGGTAGATGCTAACAAAGAATAGTGCAAAGGGCCCAAAATGGTGCAAACAGACTCAGAATGACTTGAAACTTGGACCACGTGTTCAAAACCCTAGGAAGAGTTGAAAAAATAGGTTAACTAAGGCAAAAATTCTTAGAAAAAAGTAAAACTTGGTCAAAATTAGCTATGATGTAGGAGAAAGGCTGACAAATGTGTTGATGCTAAAAATTGTAGCCCTAATTTTGAGCACCATTGAGAAAATTAAGTCCCATAAATGCTTTTAAATGCATATGTACTCGACTGTACTTTTGAGCCCCATAAGGTGTTTAATGTTTCTAACACCTTTCATTTAGTGTGCCTACATGTTCTATGAAGTTCAATTGACATTTTGAGCCATTTCGTAAAGTCTTGTTTTGAGCTGGTGTCATTTATGCATTCACCTAAGTGTCAAACAATGATAGGAGGCTATGTTTGCATTTGAATATCTAGCACCCAGAAATGTTTCATGACTTCCCACTTTAGGAGTATTTAATGGTCATACCCAAGAACCTATGTTTCATATTTTGAGTCATTTTGATTTTGTTTGATTAGGTTTTGAATCCCTCAAAGTTAGTTACTTACTGTTTCGTGCTTTTGTGTAATTGTGCAATTTTCTAGGAAACCTTGTTTGACGTGTTATAAATTTTTACCAGTTGACCAAAATGTTAAAATTCCTATTGTGTTGCATTAAAAATTTTAGGGACTTGTTACGTTCCAAGTTTTAGCTTATAAAAAATCCATTTGATTAGTTTTCAAATGTGATTCTGAACGTAATTTCTAAAGTTTTACTAGTGTTAGTATTTGTAGATTGTTTGCTACCCCTATTTGGGACATCGTAACTTGAGATCCATTATTGGTAAGATCAAATGGATTGTACAACTATGTTTTCTACTGAAAATACTTTAAGTGTGCCAAGTTTCAAATTTTGATGAATCCATCTGCACACTTTTCTAGGTCAATTCCATTTGCAAAAAAATGTTTTCTATCAGTGTTTCTAGTTTACAAAATCTGAGTAGCCCAGTTTGACCACTTTCCATTTGTGACATGTTATTCATCATGAGCCCAAATTGTAGATCCATATTCTCCTCATGACACTAAATCAATGTCTTTGATTTCATCCCCCCAAGTGTCAGTTTACCCAATTTTCAAAGCCAAATCCAAACCCAGTTTATTGTTTTCTAACTTGTTTTCTTGTAGGTAGTTCTGAAAGGTTCACTTTGGCAGCGAATATCTTTTGACCCAAAATTTCTCATGAGAGGAGATTTGAGTTGGTGCAAGAATGAAGAAAAAAGAATTAGCAGGTCAGATTCTAGAGCTCAATCAGGTGTTTGGGTCAATCTTCAAAGCTAGTCAAAGTACCTCCTGACACCAATTTGACAATTTGCAGATAAATCATAAAATGAGGTTTAATGATGTTTCATGTGATGGATTCTGATTCATATTAATGTCAGATGTTCTACAGATCAGTTTAGCATTTTCGTCACTTGGATTCAAAAAAATAAATTAGTTGGACCTGCCTCAAGGTCCGACTAGTCTATGTCAGAATAATGAGAATGGAAAGCTTTGAAGGTGTTTAAAGTATTATAATTAGTTATAATAATATAGTTCTTATGAAGTGCATATGAATTTTAAATTTTAACCTTTTACTAGCATGAGTGAGAAAAAGTTTTGAAAGGCGAGGATATTTTAATAACACTAGCAAATTCTTAAATGGAAAAGTGTAAAGTGAAATGGTAGATGTGATGTCAATTTTAAAGCTTCTAGATCAAAATGGATATAATGCAAATGGATTATCCTAGAATTTGTTCTACTGAAAAATCCTAAGAAGGGGTGTACAATTCCATCCATCTTGGTGCAACTATGCCATATTTCAGGATCTAAGGATGAGGCATTAGTGATAGAAGATAATGACATCTATGATGATGGAGATGAACAACATGAGGTATATGGAGAAGAGCCAATTCCTATTGGTGTGCCAAAGAGAGTGCATGATGAAAAACATAGAGATGCCATGAAAGAAAATTCTCATACATCTTCGAGAGGAAATTTTCAATCACGCCCATGTACTGGATCTAGAAAAAAATTTACCATTTTAAAGAGAGCTCATATGGCATCAAAAAGGGGTAGTCAATTCTAGGCCAAGGGTCTTTAAATAAGACTATGTTATGAATAGATAATAGAATTCAACATTATTGTTCCAATGTAGCTATGTTAGTTATCATTTTTGTGGGGATACTTCATGACTCCCAAAGATGAGGAGATCTGCCTTTTTCATCAAGGTGAAATGGAAGAATAAACAAAAAAGAGAGCCAAAACTAATGACTGAAGGCAAATTAGGTAGGTCAAAGGCAAGAAAATGTATGAGAAAAGCTATAGATTATAAACAAGAGGAGAAGCCCACGTAGCAAATAGTCAATGCCATCTGTAGTAAAAACTGCTAGTTGAACAAGAGAAAGCTTTTGTGAACCACAACAGAGTCCATGCTAAACCACAAGGAAATCCACATAGAGTAACAGGCATAACAAAGTCAAGAGAAGGTGCTAAATAGAACAAGGTAGGGAGAATCCACAAAAATGTCTGTGATGCCATAAGAAATCCACTAATTAAGGAAAGCACATAAAGTCAATGGCATCAAAAGAGGGAGGTATAGTAGAAGCTCCTAGCAAGAAATTCTTTTAAGAGGGAGGTGGCCAAGAAAGCTCATGTAGGAAAGAAAGACACCCTATGCATCAAGACAGGGGAGCTAATATGGAAAAGTTTCATGAGCTAGAAACAAAGTCAGCAACATGAATAAAGGGCTCCATGTTGGTATGTAAAAGGCTGCCCACAACAGGTAGTTGCCAAGATGAAAGTAAGCTACCCATGCATGAATAGAAGGAAGAGCCCTACCAAAAAAAAGCAACTTGACGAGAAAGATAAACCTGACACCAAACAGTGATCCACACATAAAGAGTAGTTTCTAGGCTACTATGAAGGTTTTATTCTACTTCATTAATCCCAAATTAGGGAGAGGATAGGTTTTATAATGTTTAAATATGCCTCCACACAATGATTAAGTGTCTTAACAATGGAATGTTTTACAAGACGTGGACCCATGTGGTGGACCACCAATACAATCATTGATAGCTGGCCCAAAATTGAAGGAAATTTTTGAACAAAGACATATGTGAGTTGATGTGGTGACAAAGGCTAAGATTTTGACACATGTCAAAATTTGACAATGAGCGCTTACCCACAAAATCAAGATGCTCACCAATTAAACAAAGAGAGAAAGTGAGATCGTACCATGTGGCAATGAGTCCCAATGGGCATTGAGATGGTAGTCATGATTAGTTGCAGATGGAGGCACCAAATCATGCCATACGGCCCAGATCAATGGCCAGGGCATTTTCACAAAATGAAGATGCAAGATGTTTAAATAATGTAGGTAAGTAGGCATGTGACATCTGTCATGGTGACACAGTAATGATGAAGCAGGGCTCTCTAAGTAATGATGAGGCAGTGACTGTGCAAGTGAGCCAATCACACAGTGACACATAGCATCTAGTCAAACTTGGTTGACCCCAGATTCAAAGGGCAAAGGAAAAAGTAAAGGAAATAAAAAATAATTTTAATTATGTTTTACAGAGTGGATGCATGTTCAGTGATTTTATTTTAAATTCAAGAGGGCTTTTAATCTATAGTTTAAACTTTAGATTATTTAAATTTTTGAAAATTCAAAATCAGAGTTGCAGACTCAGTTGAGTGTTCTACCAGAGGGGAAATTTTCAAATGGAGATTCAAGCAACTTCTAGAAGGTAAAATATGCAATATTATATATTGTCAAAATCGTGAGAACATGAACTTTTTTATTATGCAGTTCATTTCTGCATAGGAATTCATGGGTTCAAGTTATAGCCAGAAAAGTGAAATTTGGGGCCTTCTTTGTGGAATGAGCCAAAATTGAAAATACAATTACAAGATCAGTAATAGACAGTGAAAATGCACTTTGGGGCCAAATGTAACCATTTTCAACTCAATTGAATTAGGATTTCACCAACATTTCATAAGCCAGAATAGATTTTGGTGACTCAAAGGGTTTTCATCATTGAATAGAAGATATTTGCAAATCAGTTACAAAGTAATGATGAAAAAAAAAAATCAGATCAATGGTAGGAAGAAGAGAGAGTTGATTTAGTTGCAAGAGATTGAATTCTAAGTGCACACATCTCAAGCATAGATAAGATTTGAGAATTCATCTTCTTCTATATCTTTCTTTCTTTCTTTCATTGTAGAGGTTGGTAGTTTTCTCTAGGTAATACTATCAAGGTTCCAGTGTTTTACTATGAAACCATTTTCTTTAGCATAATCTCTCTGGTATGAATAGCATTAGGAAGGATAATACAAATAGTTCAGATCTATCAGGTGTTTTCTGTGTTTTCATTTCATGCATATGAATGTATAATTTTAAAGAAATTAATACAAAGAACAAGAGATGATTGAGTTTCAGTTGAATCTTGTCTGCTTTATCATTAATCTTCAATGTTTTATAATCTTTGACATAGAGCTTAGGTTGTAGTTGTAGTCCCTTAAGGCTATATGTTATTTCATTGTTGCCTATAACTCAAAGGGTTATGTAAATGCTTCAGAGAAATCAACAGGGTTGTAAGTTTACTAATGGGGATATCATGTAAGAATGAGGTTTAAATTGAACATTAATGACTATTTACAAGTTGAATAGATAGATCAAATATCTGAAGATACACATATGTTTGTAATTAATTCATGAAATTGCCTAATAAATAAGACACTAATTGGTTACAGGATCATTAAGTCTTATTGCTGCATATTAGGGGTTTTTCGAAATCAACATTATTAATCAAACACATTTTACCCTTTCATGTTGAAGAACTATAATTGTTTTTCCCTCACTCAGCTTATGAACTTCATTGTTTTGCATTTAGCTAATGCAGATATATGCTATTTCATAAGTTATTAGGAGATATAGGGGTTCTCATTTGCTTAATAGATTTAGGGATATGTTTTGCATTGGTACAATATCAATTGAATCTAAGGTCTACCTGCCTAGGTCTAGTAGAGCCTAAAGTGAAGAAGGATTTATGCCTTATAGTTGGCCCAAGACTGCAATCTAGTGTATCTATCATAGGAAGTTGTTAGCCTTAGATGCATTTATCTAGTTTCTCAGTCATTTTCAAAACTATTAAATTAGGAGCCAACAAAATGGTGACTCTACTGGGGAGTGTATTGAATCTATGTGATAGACAAACCTTGAGAATTTGAAGAAGATTCAATACATCAAAAAAGTGTTGCTACAGTAGTGGGGTTGTGAGGTGTTTCTTATTTCCTTCTGAAGTTTCATGCACCTCAGTAAGCTTTTATCCATCATAGTAGTAGTTTTCAAGGTTGAATACAAATTATGTTGCTAAGTTTTATTTTTAGTTAATTCAATTGGTTGTGGTTTTCAAAGTATCATTGTCAATTTAGAGTCAGGATTTTTTTAAAGTGGTTTCTCTCTTTTAAGTTCTTGAAGTTTTGCAAATTCTACAAAGTTGACAATCTAGTTTAGATCTATCATGTTATAAATCATATGTTTTAAATCTTTCTAACAAGTGTGAGTCATGAGTCTCTAAAGGATCTCTGTACTAGTGTAGATTGGTTATGTATAAATGCTTTCAAAGAGTTTTTCGTTAAATTAGGAAAATCTGAAAGTTATGTGAAGTTTCAAGCAAGAAGAGAGATCTATATAAGTTATTGACTAATGAGTTTTAAAGTGTTGTTTGATCTATTTTCATAAGATTTTTGAATGCAAAAATGAGTCACATCAGTGATTTCATTTAGTTCTCTTCAAGGAGATGGTGACTCTACAAAGGATATGATCAGTGGTGTGAGGAATTGAGATTAGCACCAGGCCAATCAGTAGATCAAAGATTCAGCAACAACACTAAAGGTATTTTATATTTTCATGTGATTCCTTTTCCATGAAATTGAATTCTACATACGTGTTCTCCATCAAGTGGTATTTCTAGCACTAAGAAGAGGAGAATAGTGTGACAGGCTTTATACACTTATGGGAATAAGTTTTGGCTTGTTCAAGTTTTGTGAAGTGTTTGAAGTGATTCATTGGTAGAAGGTTATAGATCTACTACAAATTACAAATTAGAATTGGTGAATGAGTTTTGTATCTTTCAAGAATATCAATATTCATTTCATGTAGTATGCAACCAGTAAATAAAGTTCCTAGATCTATTTCTACCAAGCTGTATATGTCATTATGTTTTGATGGTATTCATGGTTTCCTGAATGTCATTCCTAATGATGTTAGAAAATGTTTGCCTAAGTTTAATGGGGACCATATTGTTTTAGCTAGTCATCATGTTGAATTGTTTACTGATTTGATGGGTGACTATGAGATTTCTCATGAAGACATTCACATGAAGCTATTTGTTTAGACCTTAGAAGGTGATGCTAGGGATTTTTTTTTTCTACTAGTGTTTTTCATTTCATCTTGGAGTGAGTTGGATTTTGCCTTTATGGAGCAATTTGGAGAATGAGTAATCATATCTTATTCTTATGATAAGTTTTTGAGGATTCATATTGAGAGTGATGAACTTGTCCCTCAATTTAACATCAAATTTGCAAGAGTTTTGAATGAAATCCTTGAGAGTTATAGACCTGATGATCAAATTTGTTTAGTTGTATATTTTGATGCATTTGACAAGAAAATAAATTATCTACTAAGGGATAAAGAACCATAGACATTATATCAGACTTTTATGACTGGTAGGGATATTGAGAATAATATGAAGTATGGATTGATTAGAGGTCATTTTTCAATGAATGATTGTTGATATAATGGCCATGAAAGAAAATTTGAACATGATGTTGATCCTTTAGTTTCAAAGAAGCATATCAATACCTCTATTGTAGGTTTAAATCAAGTGGAAAATTTAGATCATAATATGTGTATAAGTAAAGTTTGTTTGGTTACAAATGACGAGACACATGTTCATGATGCTACAGCAATAAGATATATTTCAGAATTTGATAATGATCAGCATTGTGGTGATTTTATGAATCAAGGTTTAGTTACAACAGTAATTTCTTCTCATGATAATTATATGTATGATGATGTAACTAATGCTTTAAATTTTGAGGATGCTACACCTAAATCTTAGTCTTATGTAAGTGAGAATGTTGGAAGTTATCTCTCTGATCATGAACTTGATATTTATGATCTGATTTGTCATGGAGAGATAATACAAGATGGATAATATGAATCACACTTATCTCAATCATAGTCAGAAGAACAGAGTGCACATTTTTGTAATGTTTCAGCAATAGATGATAAAATGGATTCACTTGAGCAATCAGATATGCAAGAAATGAATTATCTTATTGAGAGATTGCATTATGTTGAGAATGTTATAAACGTTGAAGTTGAAAGATATGCATCTAAGTATGAATATGAAGAAGCTAGAAGTGATCTTTCAAGTGATGAAGGTAAACTTGCTGATCCAATGTATTGTGAAGAAAATGACAAGAGTTGTTGCTCAATTCATGAAGAGGACAGTGCTAGTATATGTTCATCTTCATGTGAGTTTGATGCAAATTGGGAAGAAGAAAGAAATGACATAAGTTATGACTCTTATGCAAGTAAAGGCATGAGTACTATTTCTAAATCTAAAAATGAAATTCCATTTCAGAATTGTGTAAATTAGTTTGAGGATGAAAGTTATGAAGAAGAGTTGTCTATACAATACGAGGATAAAGAGATTGTTTATAAGGATGAATTGATTAGTTTTGTAGATGAATGTCATGAAGATGCAAGTAGTAATAATCAGCAGTACATCAATGATTCTGAGATTAATGCATCAGCACTTATTGGTAAGATAAATAATGATAGGTTTGCAAGACATTTGAATTATCTTAAGGAAGACAATGAAAGCAACTTTACTCATATTTTACATTCTTTGTTGATGGAGTTAATGGTTTGTCTTTGGGTGATGATTTTGATTTTTCTTCACATGTTGAAAGTCTCCATGAAGAAAAAATGAGTAATGGTTTTAAAGTGTATACTAATGATTTATATGATGAGAATCTTGATGATAATCAACCCATTTTTTGTCAAAAATGTTCAAAGAGGATCACTACATGGAGTAATCTACCTGTTGTTTGAAGAAGACATGGAATGTTCAAATTTAGTTGAGAATGAATTTAATGATGATACCTTGTCTTACTACTATAACAGGTCTGACTATGCTTCTTCTGAGTATGGCAGTGAAAATGATTATGATGTTGCATCTTATGAGATGGATAACAAGGCGTTTGATGAAGGTGTTATTGAAAATCAGCATGCACCTTGTAATGAATTTTATGATGAATATTATAATATGATGACTAATCCACTTGCTGATTTTAGAGAATCATTTGAATATCCTAGATTAGTTTTAGATTATGACATTGATGACATTTGTGAGTACAAATCAGAGTGTTCATTTGAGTATAGTCTAGCTATGCATAAGGATACACTTTTTCAACGTATGTGTGATCCCTTTCCTCAAGTTGAATATGATGCCTTCATATTCGAGAATAATAGCATGCATGAGTCATTAAATGAAGAGAATTTTCAGTTTTAGACTAATATATTTGAGCATGCTGATCAAAATTTTCATAATGAGCAAGTTGTAGAAAATGAAGCTAGTTGTTATATGCATTATGAAAATGAAGTTGTAGATTTGATTTTACCAAGAGAGCTAATTCATGATGCTAATCTAATTAGTGAAAATGATAGAAGAAATATTTCCACTTTACCTCATACAAGTGTAGACGAGAATCAATTTTTTGAGAGAGGAAATTTTTATTGAAGTTCAGTGGCCCAGGGCCATTGTTTGTACATAGTAGAGGTAGTTTCTTGCTTTCAATAAAGCTATTCACCAGAGAAGTTTTTGAAGTTTAGGTGTGTGGTCTACTTCCTCTAGAGATCTAAATCCTTGCAATGCCTAAAAGGGACATGCATCCATAGATGGAGTGACTTTTGGTGCTCAAAATTGTAGCCCTAATTTTGAGCTCCATTGAGAAAATTAGGTCCCATAAACTCTTTTAAATGCATATGTACCCGGCTATACTTTTGAGCCCCATAAGGTGTTTAATGTTTATAACACCTTTCATTTAGTGTGTCTACCTATTTCATGAAGTTTAATTGAAATTTCAAGCCATTTTGTGAAGTCTTGTTTTGAACTAGTGTCATTTCTACATTCTCACCTAAGTGTCAAACAATGACAAGAGGTTGTGTTTGCATTTGAATATCCTGCACCCAAAAATGTTTCATGACATTCCACTTTGGGAGTATTTAGTGTCCATAGCCAAGAACTTGTGTTTTAGATTTCAAGTTGTTTCAAGTTCATTTGATTAGGTTTTGAATCCCTCAAAGTTGTTGAGTTACTATTTTGTGCTTTTGTGTAATTGTACAATTATCTAGGAAGCCCTGTTTGACGTGTTATAAATTTTGACTAGTTGACCAAAATTTTGAAATTCCTATTGCATTACATTACAAACATCAAAGACTTGTTATGTTTCAAATTTTGGCTTATGATGAATATATTTGATTAGTTTTCAAATGCAATTCCTAATGTAATTTCTAAAGTTTTACTAGTGTCAGTATTTGTAGATTGTTTGGTACCCCTATTCAGGATGTCATAACTTTAGATCTATGATCAATAAGATAAAATGGATTGTACCACTATGTTTTCCACTTAAAATACTTTAAGTGTGCCAAGTTTTAAATTTTGATGAATCCATTTGCACAATTTTTTAGGTCAATTCCATTTGCAAAAAAATGTTTTCTGTTAGTGTTTCCAATTTACAAAATCTTAGTAGCCCACTTTGACTGCTTGCCATTTGCGCCCTGTTATTTTTCATGAGCCCAAATTTTAGATCCATATTATCCTCATGATAGTAAACCAATGGTATAGCTTTCATCCCCCCAAGCATTAGTTTGCCTAGTTTTCAAAGCCAAATCCAAACCAAGTTTATTGCTTTTTGACATGTTTTCTTACAGGCGGTTCTGAAAGTGTCACTTTGATAGAAAATACCTTTTGACCTTGAATTCATCATGAGACAAGATTTGACAGGGTGCAAGAATGAAGAAAAAAGAATCAGTGGGTCAGATTTCTAGAGCTTGATTAGGTGTTTGGGTCAGTTTTCAAAGCCAGTCAAAGTACCTCCTGACATCAATTTGACAATTTGCAGATAAATCATAAAACGAGTTTTAATTATGTTTCAAGTGATGGATTCTAATTCAAATTAATGTCAGATGTTCTATGGATTAGTTTAGCATTTTAGTCTCTTGGATTAGAAAAAAAAAATTAGCCAGACCCACCTCGAGGTCTGACTAATCTGTGTCAGAATAAAGACAATGGAAAGCTTTGAAGGTTTTAAAAGTATTATAATTAGTTATAATCATATAGTTATTCTGAAGCATATGAATTTGAAACTTTAACCTTTTACTAGCATGAGTGAGAAAAAGTTTTGAAAGGCAAGGATATTTTAATAACACTTGCAAATTCTTAAATGGAAAAGTGTAAAGTGAAATGGTAGATGTGATGTCTATTTTAAAGCTTCTAGATCAAAATGGATATAATGCAAATGGATTATCCTAGAATTTGTTCTATCAAAAAATCTTAGGAAGGGGTGTACAATTCTATTCATCTTGGAGCAGCTATTCCATATTTTAGGATCTGAGGATGAGGCATCAGTGATAAAAGATGATGACATCTATGATGATGAAGATGAACAACGTAAGGTATATGGATAAGAGACATTTACTATTTGTGTGCCAAAGAGAGTGCATGATGTGAAACTTAGAGATGCCATGAAAGAAGATTCTCATACATCTTTGAGAGGAAATTTTCAATCACACCCATGTACTAGATCTAGAAGAAAATTTACCATTTTAAAGAGAGCTCCCATGGCATCAAAAAGGGGTAGTCAAAACAAGGCCAAGTGTCTTCAAAAAGGGCTATGTCATGCATAGATAATAGAGTTCAACATTATTGTTCCAATGTAGCTCTGTTAGTCATCTTGCCTTTGGGGATACTTCATGACTCCCAAAGGTGAGGAGATCTACTTTAGTCATTAAGGTGAAATGGAAGCATAAATTAAAAAGAGGACCAACATCAATGACTGAAGGAAATCTCAAGTAGGTCAAAGGTTGGAAAATATATGAGAAAAGTCATAGATTATAAATAAGAAGAGAAGCCCATGTAGCAAACAATCAATGCCATCTACAAGTAAAAGTCACCAGTTAAACAAGAGAAATCTTGCATGAACCATAAAAAAGTCCACACTGAACCACAGGGCAATCCACATAGAGTAACACACATAGCAAAGTAAAGAGAAGGTGCTAAATAGAACAAGGTAGGGAGAATCATGCAAATGTCTATGATTCCATAAGAAAGTCACCAATTAAGCAGAGCACATAAAGTCAATGGCATCAGAAGAGGGCGGTATAGTAGAAGCTCCCACCAAAAAAATGCTTTTAAGAGGGAGGCAACCTAGAAAGCTCACGGAGGAAAGAAAGACACCCTACGCATCAAGATAGGAGAGCTAATATGGAAAAGCTACATGAGTTAGAAACAAAGTCAGCAACATGAATAAAGGGCTCCACACTGGTATGTAAAAGGTCGCCCATAGCAGGTAGTTGCCAAGATGAAAGCAAGCCAACCATGCATGAATAAAAGGAAGAGCCCTAGTGCAAACTGTATATGAGTAATGTTAGTATGCTAATAGAAACCAAATTTAATAAACCTTCTACAAATTAAACAAAATTCATAAACTTCAAGATAAACTAAGATGAGCTCTCAATTGAGAATATGAGCCATTAATGGGCTCTCTCAATGAGAAGCTCCCTTGTTGAGTGGCTTTGTCTAAATAGATAGGATGTATGCTCAAGCTTATGCTTCAAAAAGGGCTTCAAATGGAGATGGAATTTGGGTGTGAGTGTATGGTTTTGATGTAAAATGGCTTCTTAAAATGGCATTATGACTTTACTTCATGGATTGTGTTCTTTTGCAAAGGGGAAGGATCTAATTTATAGGCAAGAGGCTTGAGGGATTGAGGGCTAAGATGCAAGGATGGGGAAAAGCTCATGGAGGGCTCAGATTGCATGAGAGGAGAGCACATGGATTATACTTCCTTCAACCAATTAGGGAGTGAGACATGTCACAAGGTGAGAGGATGGAGGAAAGGGCAACGATGAGTCAAAAAATGAGGCTCAAGGGATAAAATCTACATAAAGACCCTCATAATGGCTTGTAAGAGCAATGAAAGGGCATGGAAGAATCATTTATGGCCTAGTGGACTTCATAAAGTTTTATGGTTGGGATATTTTGAGGGAGATGAGAGGAATTTTTACTTGGGCTTGATTAGGAAGGTTTTAAGCTTCCTTAGGATTGTGCAAATGATTAGAGGATGGATTAGGATGGTTTAGGATTAGCTTAGGGATAGGCAAGTGGATGGCATTTAATGAGGGTGGGTGAAGGAGGAGATATTTGTTAACTTTGGCTTGGGTTAGTAAGTCTTAACCAATGTTTAGGGAATGTGACAAGGTTAGAAGGGGATTAGGATTAGGTTTAAAGACATCTTCTAGAAGAGTCTAGACTTTGGATAGGATAAAGACTTTCTAGAATAGTCTAGAACTTCCTAGGATGAGGATGAAGACTTTCTAGAAGAGTCTAGAACTTCTTAGGATGAGGATAAATTAGATTTTTAAGAAATAAATAAAGTTTTATATATTTCAAGGGTTTGGGTTGAGGAGATATTTATTAAAACTTTTTTAATAAACATGAGGATTAATATTTAATCTTAATTAAATATTTTGAGTTGGGATTAGCGGTAGGAAATGATGGGATTAGCCTTTAATCAAAATTAAAGAAGGATTAGAAGATTTTGGAATAGGTTAGTGGTCTTAAGGAAATTGGCCAAGTTTTGGGCAAAAAATAATTTATTTATTTATTTTGGATTTTTCGGTCAATTTATTAATTAAATAATTAATAAATAAGGAAATAATGTTTAAATACGATTTAAATATTTTTGGGAGGGATTCCTTAATTAAATATTTTTAATTAAGATAAAGGGATTTAATGGCATAAAAATAAATTAATAAATTAAATAATTAGTTAATTAATAAATGATGATGTCATATGGAATTTTTTCAGAAAATAAAAATACTTTATTTTCTGAAAGATTTAGGTGTCTACATTTTGCCCCTCTTTGATGTGATGCCGCAAGTGGCATGGCATCAAAGATAAGAAAATAAGATGCCTAAGTCTAGAGTAGAAGAGGAGAGAATGGACTGCGAGATGCCTCCTCGAGAAGGCAACGAGGAGAGAAAGTGAGGCTCGATGGCTTCTTGAAAGGTACAAGAATCTGAGATGACCAAGGAGACTCAGATTGGCTTTAGAGAAGAGCTTTAGTTAGCTCAAACTCTCACTATGGGAGAATGATAAAGGGAGAATCAGAGGCACAAGAGGAAGCAAGCTTAAGATCTCAAGGATTGCAGAGGATGAAGGAGAAGAGCACTATAAAAAGGAATCTAGGATAGGGAGATGGATGATGGGATGATAAAGTTGATGCAATAGGATCTCAAAGAGTCAGATTGGTGGAAGATGGTTCTTGGAGATCCCTAGGACTAGGATTGTGGAGCTCGAAAGATGAGGCTTGGTGGATTGATTGGATTGGTGGATCCCTAAGACTAGGATTATGTATCCCTAAAGCTAAAAGTGCAGATTGATTCAAAGAGATAGTGATGCATAAGCTAGGGTAGGAGAGATAGATGCTAGATCTGGATGGGCGATAATGGAGATGAAGGGAAATCATTGAAGCTTTTTTTTGAGCAGGGAGATACTTCAAAGAGAAGTGCCACCATGTAGTTGAGCACTAGATTTTCTCTAGGATTGTTGGTTAATTGCCAAGGTTACCAAGAACATCAAGGCCTTTTCACTAACTATCCAGAGGACTGACGGACTGACTCAAAATAAACACACAAGGATTGCCCCAACATCACACATGAATCCCAGAGGAAGCAGTGTGGAACTGACACTAGGGAACCCACAAGCAGAAAAGAAAAACAAACAAAAGACCTAATCAAGACCTTATGCTCAGATTGCCCCATTTGCAGTATACCATGATATGGAAGATTGTGGCAACCTTGAGGAGGGAACAAGGAGATTTCTCAAAAAAGATACTTCAAGCCTCAAAAGGGAAGATTCCAAATCAAAAGAAAGAGAAAATCCAAAAGAGAACCATTTTCCAACAAGATGGGTAGGATGAGGTACTAACAAACCAAGATCAAACATGTGGAAAGCTATATCCTGCAAGGATCTATTAGAGAGCACCTAAGCTGATGGATTTTAGATGAGTGATGCATCTGGAAAGCTGAACTAAGAAGGATAACACTTTGGTGATAGGAGATCTAGCTAAAGGATGCATTGGAATAGCTAACCAAGGGTTGTGCAATGTGTGCAAGATGCTTATCAAGGAGGAATTGACACAAAAGTTGGATAGAGACAATGGTACTAAGCTAAAGAGGATGTACAAGTTGACGGACCAAGATATGTTACAAATGTACAAGGTTGTTCATGTTTTGGTTTTTGTGAGATGGAAATGTTCATGAAAGGTGGGATGTCTGCAATAGTTGATAGGCAGATAAGTAGATGGTTTGTGAAAAGCTTAAGGAAAATGGGATTCTTTGTGTGCATGTGATAGGATACAAGCTAGGATACAAGATTTGGCATATAATACAAGCTGGAATATGCTACAAGCTTTGGACAAGATTTGGATATACAAGCTATGATACAAGGGATGATACAAGATTTACAAGTTGGGGTACAAGATTTACAAGCTAAGGTAGAAGATTTACAAGCTATACAGGAGGTATTTACAAGCTTCATTAGATGTTGGATATTTGGTTGGAACACCAAGAGAACAAGCAGGTGTTTTATGGGATGGTGATTGGATGGATGGGGGATAGGATAGTGATAGATAATGGATTAGTCTTAGTACACAAGGGGCCTGAACTACTAGGTTGTCACCAAGGTACCTATCCAAGGTACTTGAATTGCCAAGTTTTCCCCATTGGATGCTTATTTCTCTTTACTATTTTTTTTATTGTTTGTATTTTCAAAAGCTGGGTATACAAAGGATCTTCAAGCATAGAACTTCTTGAGATGAATTATGTTAGTAGGATCATTCAAGAGTTCTCCTTCTGGTGTAGATAGTTGATAGGCTCTAGAGCCAAAGGAGGTAGTGACAACATAAGGACCAAGCCATGTAGGTTCAAACTTACCTTTCTTTTCTTGATCTGCTTGGACTTTCATATTTTCTTTGAGGACCATGTTGCCCAGCTGAAAGTGTCATGGAAGTACCTTCTTGCTGAAATTCCTTTTGAGATGAGTTTAGTAGACTATGAGATGATCATAGGCTTGTTGTCGCTTCTTGTCTAAGAGATCTAGCTGGGTGAGTCTGGCTACTCTGTATTCTTCATCTGATATTTGCCCTTGCAAAGATATGCGCAAGGAGGGAAGTTCAACCTCTATTGGTAGTACCACTTCAGCACCATAGACAGGGAGTATGGAGTTGTTCCTGTGGATGTACGGAAGGATGTTTGATAAGCCCATAGGGCAAGATTAATCTGTAGGTGCCAATCGCAGCCAGAATCATAGACAACTTTCTTTAGGATTTTGAGGAGATTTTTATTACTTGCCTTTGCTTGGGTATTACCTTGTGTGAAATATTGGCTAAAAAAGTGATGATGGATGCAGAGGGAAGTACACAATTCTTCCATGTTGATATTTTCAAAGTTACCTCCATGGTTGGTGAAAATGGTGGATGGGATGCCGAAGCAGCAAACAATGTGGTACAAGATGAACTTGGAGACCTAAACTCTTGTAGCTGAGACTAGGGGGACTGCTTCCACCCACTTAGTGAAATAGTTTGTAGCTATTATTATCCATTTATGTCCATCAGATGAGAGAGGTGTGATAGTTCCAACTAGATCAAGGCACCAACAAGCAAAAAGCCAAGGTGGTGTAATAGGCTATAGATCTTGTGCTAGAGCATGCATAAGATTTGCGTGCTGTTGACATGGGAGACACTTTCTGACAAAGTCACATAAGTCTTCTTCAATGGTAGGCCAATAGTAGCCTACTCTAAGGATTTTTCATGTGAGGACAATACCACTTGTGTGGGCACCGCAAAGTCCAGAGTGTACTTCTTTTAATGCCATTGTGGCCTCATTTTCATCTAAACATCAAGAGAGAGTATCATGATAACCTCGATGATATAGGGTATTGGCTATGATAACATAGTGGGATGATTTTTGGATGAGGTTTTGGCATTGGGTGCATGTGAGGTGAGGGGATATGATACCATCTTTAAGGTAAGAGTGAATCTCATGGTACCAAGGGGATTGGGGACCAACCAAGATACAAACATAGTTTGAGTCATCATTCACATAGGTAGGTGTGAGGAGCTACTTAACTAAAACCTAATACTGCGTAACTGCTTGGGGAATTTCCAAGAGTGAGATGATAGTAGCTATAGCATCTGTTTCTTTGTTCTACATTTGAGGCACTTGTGTAACTGAAGCTTTGTAAAATGTTGGGTTAGCTAATAAACTAGCTCTTTGTAGGGTAATAGCTTTTCATCTTTGGTTTGATATTCATTTAAGGCTTGCTTGATGATGAGCTGAGAATCATCAAAGATTTGTAACTCAGTGATGTTTCATTCTACAGCTATCTTTAATCCTACTATGAGAGCCTCATATTCAACTATATTGTTGGTGCTAGGGAATTGTAGCTTGAAGGCTTTTGGAATGTAATCTCCTAGAGGTGTGACCAACAATATTCCTGCCCCTGATCCATGATATGTATATGAGCCATCAAAATAAAGTTTCCATGGGGGTTGTTCTTCAATTAGATAGATATGCTTATGTAGAAATTCTATTATCAAAGTATATGTATCTACTAGAGGTGCATCAGCTAGGTGATTTGCTATAGCTTGCCCTTTGATTGCCTTTCTATCCACATACTGGATGTCAAGTTCACTAAGGAGCATAACCCATTTGGCCAAATGGCCTCTAAGTGTTGTTCTAGAGAGCATATACTTGAGAGGGTTGATCTTGGAGACTAGTTAGATAGTATGACTTAGCATGTAGTGGTGAAGCTTTTGAGTTGAGAAAACAATTTCCAAACAAACTTTTTCCATAGGAGTATAATTGAGTTCATAACCAACTAGGGTTCTACTGATGTAGTAGATGGCTCTTTCTCTATCGTAGTCATTGGGTTGTGCTAGAAGTGTCCCTAGAGTAGTAGGTGTTGCTGATATGTACAAGAACAAGGGACAACCAAGAACTAGTTGAACCAAGATAGGGGGATTGATGAGATACTACTTGAGATGATCAAAGCTTTGTTGACATAAAGGATCCCACTTGAAGCTTTCATCCTTCTTCAGTAAATGTGCAAATGGTGTAGACTTATCTATAAGCTGGGAGATGAAGCATCAAATGGATTGAAGCTTTCCCTAAAGAGTGTGAAGCTGTCGCAGTGTCTATGGAGGAGGCATGTCTAAGATAGCCTTGACCTTCTTTAGGTCAATCTCTATACCTTGCTTAGAAACTATAAAGCCTAGAAGCTCGCCAGATGTGATCCTAAAGACACATTTCTTGGGATTCAGCATGAGATGACATTTGGTTAACCTATCAAAGTCTTTCTTTGGGTCAGCAAGATGATCCATGGAGGTGTGAGATTTAACCAAGATATCATCCACATAATCCTCCAAAATGTTATGGATAAGATCATGGAAAATGGCTATCATAGCTCTTTGATAGGTAGCCCCATCATTCTTTAGGCCAAAAGGCATCATGTTGTAGCAAAAGGTTCCCCAAGGGGTAGTGAATCTTGTCTTATGCTGATCCTCTTCTACAATCTTGATTTGATTATACCCAAAAAATCCATCCATGAGGGAAAAAATTTCATGTCCAGTTGTAGGGTCTACAATCATATCTATGTTGGGTAAGGGAAAATCAACTTTTGGACAAGCTTTGTTAAGATCTCTGAAATCAGTGTAGATTTTGATGTCACTAGAAGGCTTCATGATGGGGACCTCGTTGGAAATCCACTCTGAGGAGTTGATAGGTTGGATAACCTTAGCAGCTAACATTCTTTCTAATTCAGCTTTGACTAGTAATGTCACCTTGGGGTGCATTTTTCTAAGCTTTTGTCTAACAAGCTTGATCTTTGGATCGACTACAAGATGATGAACTACAAGCTTTGGATCAAGTTCTAGCACGTCTTGATATCACCATGCAAATTGGCCAATGTTCTCTCTTAAGACCTCAAAGAGGAGGTCAGCTTGGTCTTGTGATAGGGATGGAGCAATGTGAACAAATCTAGGGATCTCTGAAGAACCGATGTTGACATCTCTAGTATCCTCAATTAGAATAGAAGACACCTCTGGTCAATTATCTTGAGGAGGCAATGCTAAATCCTCATGTTCTTCTTGTGACTCTAGATTTTCTTGCTAAGGGGTTCTCTTTGCTGCCTTAGCTAGTCTCAGATTCACCTTAGTTCTAGTTTTGGGTGTATCAGAACTAGGTTGGGGATTTTCTCCAAAATACCCCTTGGGATCTAGCTTATAGATATAGCCAGAATCTAGCTTTGTTTGCTTGTGAGGAGTTTTGACTCCCATGAATCTCAAAAGCACTTCCTCTGATGTGAACTCATCAATGTGTATGATGCTTGGTTGGTCCCAATCTATGAGTTGTGGATAGGCGAGTGGTAGGTCAATGAAATGGATGGATAGTTCTTGGCAAATAGAGTCTTCAAGGAAGATTTGGTCTGGGATATCATTGTAGGCTCTCTTTTCAAGTTGCTTGGGAATGTCTTCAATTTTGACAAGGTCATGGTGAATGTTTGAAAAAGCGTGACCATTCTCATTCATGCCCCCAATTGTGGGTATGCCAAAGCCAATACCTGACTTCGATTCCCACTTGTGTGCTTCGATGGGGCACTACATGCCTCTTTCCTTTGGTCCTAGACCACCACCTTGATAGTTCCATTTTTTATGATGAGCTTATGTTCTTGGGGATACTTCTGGCTGAAGTGATCAAGGCATGCTTGATTTCTTGAAGGTGCATCCTTATGTAACCAATTGTTGACATCTAGAGTGAGCTCCTCGTGAAGAGGGACTTTTGAGGATATAAAGGTTGTTGGGCCAAACTATTTGTATTGAGGAGGTGAAATCTCCTTAGCTTTGTGATATGTCAGTCATCCATGAGCATGTGGATCAAGTGGGAGTGCCCTGACAACAAATGCATCTAACAGACTATACTCTCCACAACCTTTGTTATTCATATTTACGGTAGATAGGGTGGAGGTGAGGATGGTTTCTTGATCATTACAAGTGTGGGATGAGCTAGCAATGGCTCTACCGATATCAATTGCAAGGAAATGGTTTGTATATGAAGGTTCAACCACATTGCAGTAAGCAAAGGGTTCTGGATCAGCATGGATGGTTACCTTAGTGACTTGATACAAAATTTTGATGCACTGATGGTAAGTGGATTGAACGGATTTCATGGCATGAATCCATGGCTGACCAAGGAGGATGTTAAATGGTAGGTCTAGATCAATAACATGGCAGAGTGTTTCTTGGATGATTGGCCCAACCTTGATTGGCAGCAAAATAGTTCCTTCTATGGTTCTTTCCAAGTTGTCATAAGCTTTGATGGTGATAATCTCACTGATGATATCTACCTCAGTATACCCAACTTGTTTTATGAATTTTACGGTGCAAATATTCAAGGCTGATCCATTATCTATCATTACTCTTTTGGTGGCAAAGTTGGATACCATGATGGCTATGCAAAGTGGAAGGGTGTGATCTGGCTCAACCACGGGTATGTTGGCGGGTTTGAATGATAGGGCACATGAGGAGGATAGGTGTCTAACAAGATTATGAAAATCAGTAGCATTGATATTTGAAGGGACACATGATTCTATGAGAGCACTATCAAGGATGTTTTTGTATAGAGAACTGGTATGGAGAAGGTCTAAAATGGAGATTTGGGCTGGCATGTTCCCGAGGTGTTCCAAGATATTGTACTAACTTTTTGATGGAGTTTATGGTGCTGGTGAAACTAGTGGGCCTGTGATGTTAAATAGCACTCTTTGAGTGATGACTGCACACTCATTATTTGGTCCTTGGATATTGATAACATTGATAGAAGGCTCTTTCTCAGATATACAACCTATGAGGCTACCATAGTCTATATAAGATGAAGTGTGGTCATTGTTCTACCCATGCTGTTGGTTTGGCTGGCAGTTGTTAGTGTTGTTGTTATTGGTTTGGATAGGTGCTTTTCTAGGATTTTAGTTGTTTTGAGGAGGAAAAGCATTTTGATAAATCTATAAGCCTACATTGGGAGAGGTTTGGGCACCAACAGTGATTTCTTTCTGATCAATGAGGTCATGCACATAATCTTTCAGTTCCATGCATCTGAGAGTGGTGTGACCTTTTACCCTATGAAATTTGCAGTACTCATTGTCTTTGTACCATGCAGCTTTGGATTGGCCTGGGTCAATTTGCTGGGTAGGATGAAATTTGATGAGGTTTTCCTTAGTAAATTTCTCAAAAATTACATCCAATGGCTCACCAAGGGGTGTATAATTTCTAGGTGTAGGTTGGAACTTGGGCTTTGGTCCTGTAGCTACATTGATGGCATTAGCTTGATTTCTAGACCATTGAAAGTTGGGTCTTGGATTAAGGCCTTGATAGCTTTGGTGATTTTGGTGTTGGTAGTTGATAGCTTGTTGATTGTTTGGTTTATAAGGTGGGTTGGACTAATTTTGGGAAGGACCAACAATATTCACATGTCTAGTGTTAGTGATGCCATCTGTTGCAATGTGGTTATTTTTGTTCCAATACCTAGATTTGTCATTGGAATGTGATTGATTTTGGTTGGCTTCCTTTTAAATCTTGACCACACCATCTTTAATGAGTCCTTTCTCAATGATCATTCCTTTTTCTTTGATATCTTTGTAGGTCTGCAAACAGTTCATGGTCATGTGGTGAGCCAAGCTGGGATGGGCATTATCAATAAACATTTTTACCAAATGGCATTCTGGCAAGGTGCAAGATATGCAGGTGGTAAGGGTTTTCCATCTTTATAGATATTCTAGAAGGCTTTCTCCACCTTTTTGCTTAGTGTGGACAGGATCAACTACTGAGAGCTCTATTTCAACAAGATGGGCATATTGGGCTACAAATGCCTCAGACAATTCAGCAAACTTTTTAATTATGCCATATGGCATTTTATAAAACCATTCAAGAGCTGGTCCAACCAAGCTTTTGGGAAAGAGATGCAAGAGGAAGAAGTCACTGTATGCCACTTCTTGGCAGTGCATGTAAAATTATTTGATATGTGTGACAGGGTCTCCTTTTCCTTTGAATTTTTCAAACTTGGGTATCTCAAAGTGTTTGGGAAATGGAGTCACAATAATGGCTCTATCAAATGGATAAGGACACATAGTCTCAAACTTGAATGTCTTCAGATCATTCCCTTCTTGGATGGCTTTCAAAGCTATCTTCATTTCTTCCCATTCTGAATTGATGGATGATGGCTAGGGTGCCCCCAATGTAGGAGCACTATGAGGTTGGTATGTGCTAGATGGGGCTACTGAATAGGGATGGCTTTGGGGGACTTGTTGATAGGGACTGTACATTGCTTGGGCACCTAAATGGTGGATGATGGGTTACTAAGGTGGAGGTGGCACATATTGCTGCATATGTTGTGAGGCTTGCTACTGATATTGGATTTGAGGTTGGGATTGAGGAACATAAGCTAGTTGTGAGATAAATGGATTGCTTGGTGGAGGTAAGGTATAAGATGGTTGTGAAGCTTGGGGAAAGGATTGGAGAGCTTGTGGAACATGACTTTGGATTTGATGAGTTTGACCAATATATGTGGGTTGTGCCCCCATTTGGGAAGGTATCTACAAATAATTGGTGGTTGGCAGGGGTGGTGGATTACCTCCTAGAAGTGGCATAGAAAAATAGTTGGTAATAGGAGGTAATGGATTAGTTGGTGGTGGAGGTGGTGGGAATTGAAAGCTTGGGAAAGAGCTGATGGGGTTTGATAGCTTGGTGGCCAGATTTGAAAGCTTGGTAGAGTGGTGGCAGGAGCTTGGGTCACTTGAGAGCTTGGTATAACATTAGTAGTAGCTTGTTGGGTTTCATAGCTTTGTGGAGTGAGGGTAGTAGCTTGTGGATTTGTGGCTAATGGCACTAATCTCTAAGGACCTAGTGGAAATGATGGAATTATGTTCTGAGATGAGGTAAACAAGCTGGGGGTGATGAAATATTGATTACTTGGCCCCATGGGTGGCATCCCTGTTGTATATTGTTGAGGTTGGCCAAAGATGCTAGCACTGATTTGGGAGATGGGAAAATTTCAAAGGCTGGGTTGGAGAGCAGCAGTAGCAATAGTGAAGGGAGTTAATAGTGAGGTGTTTTGGGCAAAGATAGTTTGGAGTGGGGAGGTATGAACCAAGGGTGGAGTGGTGGTGGCTGGATTGGCTTGCAGAATGGAGATTTCAACTTGGGTGGAGGATGGTATGTTTGGGTCTGTTGGATCAAAAGGATTTCCTTGAGGCTTTTCTTTTGGCACATATTGAGGATAATTTGAATCATAAGAGCCTATGGGTGGTGGAAGTTGCCCAAACAATGGGTGAGATAGATCTGATAAGGGAGGAGGTCTTCCAAATTTGAAGGCTCCTATATTGTCCCTTTGAAAGTTAGCCATGATTGTTTATTTGTTCTTGTCTATAATGGCATTCACGAATACTGCATTTCTTGGTTTGTTCATGAAAGCTTCAATATCAGTAGGTGATGGTATAGTGTTCTCTGGGCTGAAGGATGGTTGAGTGCTCAAGGGGAGCGATGTTGTTTGATCCAAATGATAGGGCTCCATTGTTTCCTTCTTCTTCTTGGCTAAGTGAGTGATGGGTGGCATGAAAATGTTCCTAGGGATGAGATGCAACAATGTTGATGGATGCAAAAGGAGTAGGCTTTTCTCTGCAAATGATTTCCTAAGTTGAGGAAAAGCTATACGACAAACCTAAGGAGGATTGGGTTGGGGATTCTAACTTCAAAGATGTGTAGCCAAATTATGAAAGGTCTACTTTCCTATGTGCAAGCTTGGTGGTGATTGTGTCAACTTAAGGATAGAATAATGATCCTTTAGGAAGAACATGAGATTGACCACTTGTGGATCCCAACCTTTAGCTGAAGGTGATGAGAGATGACAAGTGACAAAGCTAGATTACCCTAGAAAAAGCTCTGTCAAAGGGATAACCTTGGTGAGGCTAGTGGATTTGCAAGATGGTAGGAATAGTAGACTTTTGGTAAGGTGACAAAAATTTTGAAGGCTTGGATGTGAAGTTTAGGGTTTTGGCATGCTAGCTAGGTTTGAGGGGATTGGTTTGGTTCTAAGGCAAAGATCTAAATGAGATGGGTGATCAAAAATTATTAAGGGGATGACTAAGGGTGGTTGGCTTACCTACAAGGATGACTCTAAAGTGGAGCTTATGCAAGAAGATGTGGAGGAACAAGGGGGCCTAATCATAGAAATCATGCCTAGTTGGTAAGGCATAAGTAGGGTTAACTCCTGGATGCTTGCTAAATTTGATAGTGCGATCTAACCAGGTATCTTGAAGGGCTTCGTTGGAAACTTTGTCTTTTGCTTTGTGGAGTTTGGAAATTTGAGGGCTTGATGTTACTTCCTTTTTCTTAGCTGCAATTTCTTGGTATGCTTGAGATGGCTTGAGTTTGGCTTTGTGAAACTTCTATTTGGGTTTGGGTTTCTTTGACATAAATTCTTGAATCTGCTTGGCTTAGAGAGATTTTGGTTTTTTTGCTTCAACTTGTTCAACTTATGGAATAAGTAGTGACTATGCTAAGTATGCCCTAAGCTAGGATTGACCAAGTTTGGAAAACATTCATTCAACAAGTAAAAAATCAAGCAATAGATAGGAACAGCTAGATAGAATTTTTTGATTCTCAGAATGTGATACTTGTGCCAAGGAGTGTGTATGTGTTACGAATGTTTTGATCAGTCACTTCAAACACATTAACACCCTAGATGGTTGTCTTTAAGGCTGACAGTTGGTTTAGCTAAGGAGTCCTCGATATACCCAAGGTGCGTGAGGCCCAAATCCATAGACGAAAACAAAAAGATGTCACACAGCCTAGAGGAGCAGTAACCCACTTCTCCTCTTTCACTTCTCAAGGATATAAAGTTCCTTGACACTTAGCCCAAGTGACAAAATCTTGATCTCAAGAGAGGTGTCTTTGGATTCACCTCCCAATCTTTCACTAATACATTAGGGGTCAATTTGTGACGTTAATTTGTGATGATAAGAAAAGGTAATGTGGTTTTGGCTTTTTTTTTCAATTTTAGCCTGATGTTTTTGCAATTGTGATGGTAGGCGTCGCAATTGCGATGCCAGCGGGATATAAGAGAAAAAAAAGACAAAAACCCTCATTTGAATGAAATTGCGTCACACAGGGTTCTTTTGAAAGGAAAGGCGCGAATGCGGGAGATCACTTCAGCAAGGTGTAAGGAAAACTTGAGGCATTCAGAGGGTTAGGTAGAGACGTGCATCAGCAAGGTGTAAGACAAATAAACCCAGTATTTTTTAGAGACGCACATCGGCAGAGATGTTCTCCATGTTTTTCAGTGTTTCCATGTCTTAGTCACTTAATATCATATTTCTTTTGCCTACTCTTTTGCTATTATTTTTGTGTTCAATGTCTGGCTTTCCAAAAGGTTTCAGGGCCCCTTGAAAACATATTTTACCCATAAAATCAAAAACTTTCATTTCCTTGTCCTCTTTATTATGGAAATTTCTAGCCTCAAAGAATGGAGAGGGAATCTCCTTCAATAGGAAGGCCTTTCATTCTTTAGCCTCACATTACTGTGAACCTATATTAAGAGGCTTCCACAATCATTTTAGTGTGGATCACTTGGAAAAAGGTTACCACAACTCATTCAAAGTGACCTCCTATGGTGTTCATTATTCTTGCCCGCCCTGAATTACTTTTGGACACTCCATTAATATTGAGCTTGTAAAAGCCTAAGGGAGGTGGATCCTAGTTTGTATATTTGCAAAAGGACAAATAATTCTATGGGTAGTAGAAAGGGATGTCATGGTGTTGGCCCTTGGAGAAATGGGATCTAATTATTTTGAGTAATTTGTAGTTACTTTATAGATTTATAGATTCCCAACATCATTGTCTCAGTCAAAGGGAGAAAGAAAATGTCTTTTCCAAAAAATATATGTAAGAAACTTGTAGTTTGAATAAAATTGTTAATTTTTATTTTTATACTCAAAAACCAAAACGTGTCCCATAGCCTTTAAAGCAATATGGAAAATCCATAAACAAGATAACATGGCATTATTAAGATATTATTCAAACTGTACAATGTTACAAACACCTCAACCCAGCACTGACTTGAATAGACTAATTTTGTCACTATTTTTAATATGACAAACTATTGCTCTCTTCCCTTGGTCATGAATATTGTTGATTCTGACACTTAGCACTTCAATATTTCAGTGTGTCATCACCATTCATTATTGCTTTCACATGCTACTAATTTTAGGTTGTAGAAAAGTGCCATCACATCTCAATATATTTCCATGAACTTCGATGTGCAAGTTAAAAATTAGACTTGTACAGGAAGCCCTCTAATTGCCGACATTTAAGATGCAATCATACAATAATATCCACCACACAACTTTGCTTAAAACATGAATTTGCTTGTCGGTTAAAGTATATATTCTGTAGAATTGATATCTAATGAGATATATCAGACCTATGAGATTATACTAATAACGAATTCTGAAAATAATAATTGAGAAATTTTCATTCCAAGAAGACCTACATTATGTAAAAAGCTACATGACATCGGGCATACAACAGATTTAAACATCAAATACTTATAGAATGGCCTCAACCAAGAGACAATCTTCCAACTCAGACCCCAAATGAAATTTTCATTTCAATGTGGGACTGTATGGACTGGGACATGGAGCTACAGCAAAATTGGGTAATCGATCAATAATTTCATTAACTGCTTCTAGGCACGTGTTAAGCAATTTTTTCTCTATTCGTACCAACCGTGTTGCCACCTGCCTTTTGGGGTCCATACTTGGGTCTACAAGCTGATGCAGTGCAAATATGTTGTAAAAAATCACTTTGAAACATATGTTGGTTGAAAAAGTATAAGGATATAGTTATCCCCAACATGAAGGGAACAAATTCTTACCACTCTTTCATCTTCACTAGTAGTTGATGGATAGCCTGCAAGTCGTTCTCTGAAGTAACTAGATAATTGATATAGAACTACTCTTTCTGTACATGGACTCACCTGCACTCATATTCTAATTGGTTAAATTGGCTTTTCATAATAAAGGAAATATATAACTAATAAGAATAATGAAACACATAAATTACCAATACATCGAAGTATGAACAAAGAGGTGGGTGATAACAAAGAGCTCATCAATTTTCACTGTGTTATCTTCTGGCTACAAGTCTACACCATTCTTCACTATTTTTTATTTATACCTAATACAATTTTATTTTTCAAAATGTTTATCACTGCCATAGTTTTTGATAGTTGGCTTCTTTGTATTAACACCTATAAGGAGCCATTGGATATTGGAAGATAAAGGTTATAAATCTCAGGTAGTTTGTCTATGAGATTTATTTTGGATTTGGCTGTGTTACATGAAATGTTGAAGTAAGATGCACTATACTGAAATCCTCACACATTTTCTTGGACTTACGCAGGAACTATGCTACCGTATAGCTCTTGTTAAATATGTTATCAACTTGAATTTTCTATTAAAGGCTCTCATGCTGAATGGAAAGCCAGGTAAAGAAAAAGATATTATACACTATTTTTTTGGTACCTTGTGCAGCACAACAAACTTGTTCTTACTATAAGAAAATTTTCTGTTCTTTTGTTTCATTGCAAATCTTCTGCTTGCATGGAGGTCTGTCCCCATCATTGGACACACTTGATGACATTCAAGCTTTGGATCGCATACAATAAGTGCATCTATACACATAAGTATAAACTTCTTCTTTTCCCGCAACACATATAACAACAATTTTAAGTGCTTGCAAGGTATATACTTGTGAATAAATATTACGTCCTAATTTAAATGTATGAAAACAATTTTCATTCCTTTTAAGCTTCATTCATCTTTAGGTGCAATTCACAAACTCAAGAATAGTGGCTTTTTTACTTCAAGATACCTTTAGGGGAAGAGTATGTGAATACCCCCTCGTGTCTGGAGTCCAGTTTAGAGGAGATGGCTATTTACACTGCTAAGGTTTGTTGAATCTAATTTTGAATAACATTGCTTGCTATTGTTGAATCAAATCTAATGTATATTTTAACTAGACTTGTAGCTTATATGTTTTGAAATTTTTGTTAGGCCTTGTAGTTTTTATAATTTGATTGTTGGAGAGCTTCTACAGCTAAGCAAGAAGGCCGTTGCACGAGTTATAGCCGTGCACTCGAGTATGAAAATTGTTTTTTTTTTTAATTCTAATGTATATTTTAACTAGACTTTTATCTTATATGTTTTGAAATTACTTTTAGTGGCTTAATGTTGTAAGGTCTCTTGAAATAAGACCTTTAGGCAGTTGGTCAAAGTTTTACAAATAATCTTAGGAATAAAGTCAAAAAAAGTATTTTTAAAATATTAAAGTATTTAGCTAGGTCTAAGAAGATTTGTGTACTTTCGATAGTTTTTCTTAGTTTGTGAAAGTTGTAGACCGAAGTTTTCATAGCCTGATTTTTGCTTCTTGAAAAGAATGATCATGTCAGATAATATAAGTGAAGAACAAAATAGGGAGACAATCGCTAGATTGTGGTCTAACTTGAAAAGAAAAGGTGATGGAAAATGTTATTGTCCTTGCAATATTTGTAAGAGCTTAAACCGTAGAAGACTGCTAATCAAAATAGTTAAGAGACATTATAGGGAGAATGGTCACATTGAAGGGGGGCATGACTATCATCCACTGGTAAGTTGTTCATTATATCATTTTAACAATTTATATACATATGAAATCACTTGATGATGAGTTGATGATCATGGTTTATTTATGTTAATAAATTTTATATAGGTTGATCTTCCTAGGGAAGTACATGATATGAACCACAAAAATCTGAAGAGTATGGTTTTCGAAGTGGAGGAACATGGAGGTGCAAATATCCAAGGTGAAGATAATGATCCCATGGAAGATGATGATCATGCGCTAGAAAACACAATTGAAGAGGATGGTATAAATACATTGATCCATGACACATCTAGTCCAAGTGTATCTAATCATGATGATGATGATAGCCTCGATCTACCTCTACTTCAGAAGGCATATGAGCCCCTATACAAAGACTCCCAAACAACTCTTCTCTCTACTATATTGTTGTTGTTGAACTTGAAGGTTATGAATGGTTTATCCAACATAACAATATCACGTATGTTAAGGTATGTCATATATGTCTTTATAGTTAACAAAGGGTGAATAATGTACCACTAATATTGTTTATATTAACAACTTATATTTTTTTCTGTAGATTGATAGGCAAGTTTCTGTTACCATCATCAAATATTCTACCTCGCTCATATCAAGAATTAACTATTGTTATGAAAGATATTGGAATGGAGTATGAAGAAATACATGCTTGTCCCAATGATCATATTATATATTATAAAGAACATGAATTTGCAACACAATTCCCTGTATGTCATACGAGTAGATATCAAATAGATCAACTAACAAAAAAGGTGCCTCAAAAGGTTCTTTGTTACATCCCCATTATTCCACAGATGCGACAATTATTCAGGTGTAGTAGCTTGGCTCAATTTATGGATTATCATGCATGCAATAGAAGTCGAGTTGACATTATTCAAATCCCTTTGGATGGTTTTGCATTTATGCACATAGAGGAAAAGTGGAAACACTTCAAAGAAGAACCTTGTAATCTCAAGCTTTCATTGGCAGCGGATGGTGTCAATCCATTTGGAGAGATGAGATCTATTAACTCGGTGTGGCCTATTTTTGTTATCAACAATAACATTCCTCCGTGGATGTCAATAAAGAGGGAGAACATTATGTTGGAAATGATTGTTCCAGGTATCTTATCATTTGATAGTTATTAATTTACATGTACTTACAAATCTTGCAGTAAAATGGTCACAATAATTATGTAATGTTACTATTCATTCAAGTAGGTAAATATCAAGTAAAAGATATGAATGTATATATTGAGCCTCTTATCGACGAGTTGGTGTAGTTATGGAATGGTGTCACTATGTATGACGTGTCTAGACCAATAGGACAAAGACAATTTCAATTCCATGCAATACTTGCATGTACAATACATGATTCCCCAAGGCTAACACATTTTTGTGGTATGTTATAGTGAATTCAAGTTGTGCACAATAATTCTAATTATAAAAATCAACATATTTAATAATCTAATTACATCATTATCTTGTAGGTCTTCAAAAAAAGGGAAAATTTGCATGTCTAGTTTGTGGTCCAAAGATGAAATCTCATCATTCAAAAAGTTTAGGAAAGCAGGTGTTTGATGAGTGTAGACACTTCCTCCATAGGAATCATAAGTATCGAAGTACAAAAAAACCTCTTTTCAATGGGAAAGAATAGACTACATCAAAGCCACGAAGAATGACACCTCGCCTATGGAATTTGGAATATAATCGAATTAATCGTCGAGGTAATGTCATTCCACCTAATGGTTTATGTTTGTAATTTATATATTTCTATTGTGATTTTTGTTGACTAATTGTGTAATTGATGATCATGAAGGTCGTCAAGGCAATACTGACAACCTTCCAAAGGGACTAAAAAGCTATCCCAGACAATTTAGTAGGTTGCCCTACTACGAGCACTTACAAATTGTGCATTTGTTCGATACTATGCATATTGGAAAGAATATAACAGAGACATTGTGGAAAATATTGGATGGAAGGTGTGACAAAGAAAAAATTGTCAAAATTTGTAATGACATACATGAATCCAATCATGCATTGAAAAATTTCATTCACTCAAATAGCAATAGAGATCAGATTAATATAAGTGCCCTTCCATGTTTATTAAGGGAGCAGCAAAGTGATGCCATAAAAGAAGTCATATGAAAAATTCTATTCCCCAAATAATTTTCTGCGAACATAAACAATCTCATATCAAAAAAAGTGAATTTGGGCCAGGGCTCAAAACGCATGATTGGCATACTTTCATCAAGGTAACTTATGTTCTTTTGTATTTATAATATATTCATAAACTATGTGTACTGTTCGTTATATTATGTTAGAAAATAATGAAATGATTGGTTTATAATTACTGCAGTACGTGCTTCCTCGATCTCTCCCAAAGCACTTCAACAATAACATCAAACAAGTGATATACGATCTTGGAAAATATATGAGGTAAGCAGTAATATCTGTTCAATTTGTTGTATATATTTATTATATTCGCGATTTGTTTTTCTTGCTATGTAATGTATTGTATATTATTTTGTAAAGTCTCATATCTATATATTTTTTGTGACTTGAATCTCTTAATGTAGGTGGTTGTCATCTAAAGAAATCCATAAAGAAGATATAAACTATTGGAAGAGAAGAATTCCTCATTTAATGTATGAAATGCAAAAGTGTCTACCTCCAACTTTTTTCAATGCACAAGAACACTACCTCATACACCTAGTTGAGGAGATTGAATTGTGTGAACCTGTATACACTAGGTCAATGTGGATGGTTGAGAGGCATTTGAAATCTTTGAAGGCTTTGGTTTGACAAAGAGCACATCCTGAGGGTTCTATGGTAGAGGGATATATGGTATACCATACTATGGTGTACATTACTGAATATCTTCCTATGTTTACATCAAATATCCATGTAGATCGCATTTGGGATCTCGAGCCTTTTAAAAAATTAGAAGGGGAGTATTGATGGGGAAAGGTACATTGAGGCAAGTGAGACATAATAAATTATAAGATGTTATTGTGATAAATTATTTCTTAATCTTCAAAATAAATTGGTTGTAAGTTGTCTATTTCTTTTTTGTACAGGTGCTTGAGAGTGGGATGCACTACATTTGTATATTGCAAACAATCTTGATTGGATGATGGTATGGATTGAATGATGTCAACATTCTGGTTCCACATTAACATGGGAAGGTGTATCTTCATTGGTTAAAGAAGCTCATCATAATGGAGATTCCAATGTTACGCAAAGGGAAATAGATTTAGCACATGGTTCAAGAGATTTCCAAGTACGTACAAATTTATTAATCACCCGTATGTTTATCAACTCACGATAAAATAATTTTGATATGTTTCACATACTATTGTAGGTTAAACACCACAAGGCTATGTTCTGTAATGGTTAGAAATTTCACGTCAAAGTGTTGGATGAAATGAAGAAAACTTGTGATTCAAGAATAATTGCAGTCTTTCAAGTGACTAATATTTCATCTAGAAATGACTTACATCCTCAAGAGTCTAAAAATCAATACTATGGCATTTTGGATGAGATACTTGAGTGTGACTTTAGTTCCTTCAAATTAGTACTCTTCATTGTCAAATGGTACAGGCTATGACTTAATCCAAATGATCCTGATAGAACTATTATTGAACATGATAATGGATTTACAATGGTTAATACAAGGTCATTTGAGCCAGTTGGGGATGAGCCTTATGTTCTTCCAACCCAATGTGAGTAGGTATTTTACTCAGAGGTTCCACATAAACTGGGTTGGCCATTTTTTGTTAGACTTGAACTGAGAGGAAGGCCAATAAAGTATAATGTGATGGAAGAAGAAGATACTGAAGAAGTAGAAGATGATGTAGATGGTGATCATGATCGACAGTTATTGGATGATGTTCCTGACACAAATTTTCATGAAGAAGAAGAAAAAGATGATGACGATGATGCTGCTACTAATGATGATGAAGAAGATGATGTTGATGTTGATGATGATGTTGATGATGATGACGATGATGACAACAAAAATGACAATGATGATGGCGAGGATGATGATGATGGTGACGGTGATGATGATGATGAGGATGATGATGATGATGATGATGATGATGATGATGATGATGATGATGACGAGGATGATGATGATGGAATTTAGAGGTATGCCATCAATCCTTAATCTATTTAATATTCATTTCTTGATAGAAATATATTTGTCTTATATGTATGGTTACATAGTTTATTCATTATCTATTTAAAAGCTACAAGTTTCAACTACAAATATAATAATACTAATCTAAATTAACTATTAATCTAAATTAATTAAATAAAACTATTTAAAACACATATTGATGTGTGAATGTATTGAGCCTTATTTTCTTTTAGGTCAAAAGCATTTGTAAGTGTTTAGTTTAGAAAAGGGAATTCATTAAATATCTATAAAAGGGAGTTGTACCTAGAATATCATAGGGAAAAAAAAATATAAGTGCTTACCCAATTTGTTGGTTAATAATTCTACCTCCGTAGGTGATGCAGAGACCCTACGTGGTCTTGCAATCATTCGTAACAAGAGGGACTTCCATAGTGTTCTCACAACACCAACCAAGCATCTTCATAAGATCCCTCTCCTTGATCCAAGCCAACTCCATAACCTATTAGAGTGCACACCAAGTCCTTATGCCACCTTAGGTTCTACATCTTTGGAATAATCCCACGAATGTCCATCAATCCATCCAATAGATCCATCCAAGCAATCTAATCAACAAACTATCAAATGCTCACAATGACTCAATAGGCGCCAAACTTGACTTCACCTTAACTAGGTGTTTCCTCCACCTCCATAGACATCAAACAACTTCAAATAGCATGTTGCCAAGGTGACTAAGCCCTCAACTCATCAACTGATACAAAAACCTAGTTTTAGCCCTTCATTAGGCCTACTTCCCTAGTAGGCTTATAATGTGAGCCTGATTTAAGTGTTTTATTGTGTACCTTTTAATGTTTTTAAATTTTATGTGATGCTAATGATGGATGTGATTATGATTATGATGTGATTATGCTCACAATAATTGAATCACATTTGCAAGAAACTGAACCCCTTTCAGGAGCATCCCACACAGTCTCATGGATCGATAGGTATAAGTCAATACTCCTTATAGACAATCTATTTAATACACTTATCAATAGTAAGATTGATGTCTTCTAAGATCTCTCCCATTTTTAGGTACTAGCGAATAGGTATTTGTCAAAAGTTTCTTCCTCAAGTGAGGGAAATATAGGAATAGAAGAGGAAAGTGAGACATGCAGTTTATCTAGAACAAGGAGATTAACTAGAGGTCAAAGGACTAGAAGGAAATTCAGTAAACGCATGAAATTTTTCCTTGCTCAAGGGGGGTCACATTCTTATGATGATGAGATGGAAGGTGACATCAAGGTGCCCTTGAGGTACCAACATCTACAGAAACATTGGGTACCCAAGGAACTTCCTCCAATAAACACTAATTTTTGTGTTAACGAGAGGATATATCGCATAGCACCATCATCACTACATGCTTTGGGCCTATTTTCTATGGATGGCATAAAGGTATCTTACAACAAAGTTTCTGAATTGATGGAGTATGTTGGACCATGTTACGATTACAAAAGTTGGATGCATATTGATAAATATAAAAAAAGTATGGGTAGGTATGCCCTCTCGGCAAATTATATACAACAGCAAGACAATAATCAAAGTAAAAGTGTGGCTGTATACATTGATGGAAGGCCAAAAGCAACAGGGAATATTGTAGGTTTTATAAATAGTACATGACCTAGGTCAACTATAAATTAACCCAATTACATATTTGAGGTGTGCAAGGGAAATTGTGTATTCATCTGTGCGATAAAATCAATACGTGTAGGGGAAGAGCTTCTTATTGATTACAAGTTGAACCGCATAGATATAAACAAGGCTACTATCATTGGGGGTGGTACCTACTATTAAACCAACTTCTAATCAATGACTCCAACATACCATTTAGTCAAGAAATTTTTTTCTAACATTTTTATACTTGGTCTTTGACACAGGGGCACAATATGGGGCAACCGCCCGGAGGGGATGCTGGCGATGTTCCCAACTCATCTACACACAACCAGGTAAAACTCATTGTAATTGTGCAAACTAGATAGAAGAAAAATGTTATCTTTTTAATATTGTTTTCTTCATTTTTTTGGAGTAATTTTGATAATACAAATACTATTGTTGTCACAGAGGGCCAGTGATCGAAGGGAGGGAAAGGAACCTACAGTCCCTGATCAGTAGCCCCCCCTGAGGAGGACCCTTTTTTATATTGATTTAGCTAACACCGACGACCTGATCAATTTGACTAAAAAGTTGCTAAAGAAAATTGGCAGAGAAATTTTACGTTTGGCAACCATAAAGCCTACTACTCAGGAAATAAGAGAAAGGGGAGCTGAATTGATGCACAACTCTGAAACCTTAAAAGTAAGTATTAATGAAAATTTTAATTATAACAAGGGTTCAATAATGGTTTTTATGTTATTCTCTTTTATGGCATTAATTAAAATATGGATTTTTTGTCTTTACAGAGTTTTTTGTGTGATTTTGAGCCTTGTTCCCATGATAAGGGTGCTGCAGGTGGTTTAGGTAGATCACATGTTCCATTCCCCACTTCTATTTTCCACTGAATATATATAGGAATGATCATAATCATTGACAATACATGCTCAAACAATCCATTTTTAATGCTCTAACAATCTTGTCCATGCTAGTCCACGTGTTCTATATTTATGCATGTTCTAATAATTTTATTCTTCAGCTTCACATCAATTGAATCCTATGATGATGTCGCCTCCATCTAGGACAACCACAAATCTCTTTCCGACTGCTGAGTCAGCAACACACAGCTTATAGGCATTGACTGTTGCACTATCTGCTAGTACAAAAATCCCTCTTTTTCTCTCTTATGACAGCAACAAATAGTTTTTTTTTACAACTTTTTAACATCAATTATCATTTGTTCTTTTATACTTTGTGACAAAGACTTATGAAACTTATGAAACTTTTTGCAATAGGAGTTGCAGCATCATTTCCTGGATGTTCCTATGTTCCTAGTATGAGAACGGTGAAGGATGTCACATTGATCCTCAACGATGATGAAGGCATTCCATTAAAAGTAGCCAAAGTTCTAGGTACTTTAAAGTTATTATTATTCTATAGTGATATAATAGTAATTTAGTTTTTTATCACTCTTCATTGACTAATGATCCCATGATTGTTTTGTAGGGAATGATCTTGTTTGGAGAAAACTTGGTGATGAGTGTTTGCAAATATTCGAGCCCACCATGCATACCTGGTGGAACATCATATCCTAACTAAAACCCCAAACCACTATTTTGGTTTCATATCATTGCTATAATAGTTTTCCTTTTCATCCATTTCTTGAACTATATATATTAAAGGTAGCTTCACTTCATTTATGAGTCTAACATGTTTTTTTTTACTTAAAAGGTGGAATAACCAATGCAAACCATTGAAGGATGATCTTATAGAGAGCATGGCCCAACTCTTTGGACCTCGTGCATTCAAGAGAAACAAGCTCCTTGAAAAAGCTGGTTTATGTTTGAAGTATATTAGGGACCAGTATAGAAAAAATTTATGGGATAACCCCAGGTACGAGCGTCTGCCCTATGTTCCTAAGGCTGAGTGGCAGGCTCTGATTTTGGATGGAAAGTATAAAGCTGACAAGAAAAATAATATGTTTCATAGATTTCCTAACACATCAAAGGCAACAAAGGCAAGACTAGAAAAGCACGAGACACACAAGCTCGGCTTTGGTGGTTTTTCGAAACTTCAAGCAAGAGTTGTAAGTGTTAGTAAATGAAAAATTGTATCAAATTTTTTATATAATGTGATGGGAAATGCTAGGACTCCCTTATTTAGCTCATCAATTATAAATAGGTCAATAGAATATAATAACAGTAGTGGATTTTCATATTCAATATAAACAATTCAACAATTGAAGTCAAACTCTACAATCTAGATTAGTGAAGATTCCTTCATTTACTAATATGACATTATTTACAGCTACAAGAGAAACAAAGCAACCAATATAACTAGTGGTTCCAATCACTAATATTTTACTTTTCTCTTCATTCACAAAATCCTCATATGAAGAAATCTCACAAATGGAGGCCATGGTTGACACTGAATTTTCCTCCAATAGTTGAGAATAAAGGCAGTGATTGAAAGAATGAGGGAATGTAGTAGCACTTGCAGCCATTTTTATTTCCAAAGAGCTGAACTAACCCTTACCCAACTTAAGAATTTGGAGAAAATATGTTGGTACAAGAAAAGCATACAAACACGCAACATTTATATAGTAGATTGCTCCATCAAAACTACTCAATTTTTCTCCTATTATATTGTGATGGATATAGATGATTTGCTATTGATATTTTAACTACCCTCCATTGGTTGATGAAACAATCCAAGTAAAATTCACCATACCACTCAAAAATGTAGGGCTCAGAGTTCAAGAGATGCCTCACAGAAGAGGATAAGAGAATTGGCTTCCAACAAGCCTATAGAGCCGTGGCTGAATGGCTATGAGCTGAAATCAGTGTGGAAGATTCTAATAATGATGCATCTGAGCCACAGGTAAATAAGCTAAATGAAATTTATTTCAAATTGAATACTTTACCAATTATTCTATTTGATGTTAAGTTCCAATATAAAGTGAGTATATTTGCTTTAAGCAAGCAATGATAACAATGCGTAGGATGTTGGAATGCAGCCTGACAATCCTTCTACACAATCTGTGGATGCCGAAGGTTCGCATGATGTGCATCCTAGTGGTGGAGGTATACATTTTCTATTAAATTTTTTATATGTAATTGCAATTGGTGTTTGGATTAAAGTGACATTTTGTATAGCAACTATAGAGGATCAAGGGGTCGATGTTCATGATCTTGTTGATGTTGAGTCCAAACAAAATGATGTGGTCAGATCAGGTAAAGAGCACCACAGTTATGTTATTTAAAATAATTAAATACTTTTAACAATTATAATAAATTATTTTTAATTTAACTCTTTTATTTGTTATTGCAGAGGACCCCCCCTTTGCAATAGCATAGGAATTTGAGTGATGTTAGATGACAACGAGGAATGTGGAGTGATGTTAGGGGGAGGGGGTGGGACCAAATGAGGTTCCACCTTCATGTGGTTGGCCCTGTTTAGTAGAGAATATTAAACTATTCTCAAAACAAAGTGAAGCTCAATAAGATACTAACAATAGGTAGAAACAAGAAGCAACAACAAGCTCCTTCTAGAACATAACTATACCAATTATTGTTATCTTCCCCACACTAGGAATATCCATCATATTCTCATATGCCTGCAACAAAATTCTATTTCTGTCTTCATCAGCATCCTTTCTCTTTACCTCTGCTACAACCTTTTGAACCTTTTTGGTGTTAGGTTCTCCTTGCTCTTCAACACTTGATTTCTGTTCATTTGTTATTTGTCCTTCAAATGGACAACTTGTCTTCATCTCATCCTTTTCTAGGTTCTTTTCCTCAACCTCATTCTCATTAGCTATTTTCTTCAAAGCATTATCCTTTTTTATCAAAACATCTTCCATTGCTTCACCATGTTCCTCTTTTCTTAGGAACCTTTCCCTCTCAAAGATGCCAATGCTCACTGACACCTTCAAAGTTTTCTTGTGCTCCTCCAATGGTGTTAATACCATCTTCTCTCCATAATTTCTGAAAGTGTAGGTGTTCTTTCTGACGTCATGTAGGGATCTCTTCTCAACCTGCCAAGCCCTTCCTAAAATTATATGACAACCACTCAAAGGTAAAATGTGACATAGCACAACATCATTATATGATCCAATGGTGAAGGGAACATAAGCTTGCTCCTTCACATCAACACAACATCCAACATCCAATCCTTGTGCTTTGTAAGGCCTAACATGTGCTATTCTTGGTAGATTCAATTTGTTAACCATCTCAAATGAAACAAGATTTGTAAATGAACCACTTGAAACAATAACCTTTTAAAATTTCACAGATTGGAACATGAGATTGGATGGCTTGAAGCTGGGAAGCCTTTCTATCCAACAATGTTTGATCCTGTACTTCAGAGTTTTAGTCATGACCAACCACTTAGTTGTTTGGGAAGACCCAGGTATGTAATTGCATTGTATTAGATATGGTTTACATTTTTGTCGAGATTCTATTACTACAAAAATTTTGTGCAGTCTGTAACTTTTAATTGTATGGTGCTTTAACATAATTTTTGTTTTAATTTGATTTAGTTAGATTGAAAAATGTCTACATAGTTACTACTAGAAGCTCTTTCAATTTTCACCTAATGGAATGTAGAAATCTCATGTCTTCAAACATTTAATAGAATATGTATATGAATTTTGCTCACTTTCTTTTATTGCAGGTCAATTATTCAACTAATTTTTTGGGATCAACATTGGAACTTCCATTCTCAGAGGTTAAAAAGTTAGGCTTAGAAACACAAGTTATGTTGAACCATGCCTAGACATCAATGTTTGGTTCAAATAATAGTAAATCTACACAAGAATCTCAATCTAAGAGAAGCTCTAAGGTATTCTTTTGGTCAATAAATAAGTTTTGTTCTTGAATTGTGTTCATCATTGAGGTTGTACTAAGATTTGAAATGATCTATTGTTGAAAGCATTATCCCATTACACAGTAGTGGAGCAGTTAGATGGGGGTGTGAAAAGAGATCAATGTGAACAATGCAAAGTAAAAGTGAAGGCTCTAGAACAACTCAAAATTGATAAAGCACCACATGTTCTTGCAATTCATCTCAAGCGCTTCAGTGTAGTTGGATCTAGAGGAAAAATTGACAAAAAAGTAGACTTTGGTTGTACATTGGATCTCAAACCATTTGTTAGCAGTTCACATGTAAGTAGCCCTTACAATATTATTTGCCAGTGGATCACATTTTCAGTGGAATCTAATAATATAGTTTTTGTAATATCTACTGGTTTTTTAATAAATATTGCACATTTGAATGATATTCTAGTTTCTCTGTCTATTGATCAATTACAGGAGGGCAATTTTAAGAACACTCTTTATGGTGTTCTTGTTCATGATGGCTGGAGCACACATTCTGGTCATTATTTTTGCTTTATTCATTCATCCACAGGCATCTGGCATGCTTTAGATGATAATCGGGTATACATTTGCTATAGTTGTGAAGACATGTTTAATTTGCAAAGTTCTTGGAGCTAATTCTTTTAGACTAAGGTATTTGGATGGAACCAAAATACCTATCTTACAATGGACAAGATTTGAAGCTTTATCAATTATGATTGTTTTCTAGGTTGGGTTTTGTTGTGTCTTAGCTTAGTCTTTTCCTTTTTGTTTTTTCTTAGCTTAGTTTTTAGTTTAGTTTGTTAACTACATTTAGCCAAATGATGCGATTAGGTTTGAAAATATGGCCTAATATAAAACTCTAACGATTAAAATAAACCTTAATGAGTGGAGCTAAAACTGTGATGGCAGGCTGGGATCAAGCTATCTCCTTGAGTCTAATGCCTGTGATCAAATTCAGATTGTTAAGAAGTGGCCCCTCTAATTTGAAACTGAGGTCTTCAGAAAAGGTTGATATCAAACCTGTTGAGATAATGGGTGTTGCACACATTGCATAATATTGTTATTTTATTATGTAATGTTGTACCTAGGTGGACGTGCAACATGTAAAGATTCCCATAGAATATTCTTGGTGAGTTGTATTGTAACATTGTGATAATATTTCATGTAATTATTTAATATTGGGGAAAAAGAATTAAATGCCCAATATTAAATGTGGGGTCAGTGGGTTAGGTAGCACATGGTTTTAGCACACAGTTTATGTAATACCACTTGGTGGTTTTGTGGGACTTGCTACTATATAAGCAGTCACAAGGGTAGTTGTTGTAGAGTGAGAGAGAAAAAGAGAGAGTGACAAAGAAAAGACAAAAGGCAAGAGTTGAGCGGGACAAGGCTTGACAGGTTAGCCAAGGGAGCATTTGTGAAGGTTGAAAGCATGGCATGGGATGTGTGGATTCATGCTTGTTCACATAGTTTGCTCGATTGTGGCTATGGCCATGAAGGCTTCCATGGTTGTATGGCAATGGTGTTTTTGCTGAATAATACATGGTGATGGATGCTTTTGGAGGCTGGGTTTTTTCCCTCAATGAGGGTTTCCCAGGGTATATCTTGTGTCACAATTTTGTGGGTATGTTGTCTATTCTCTTGCATGTGGATTTTAATTCCGTGATTATTTTAGATTTATTATGAGTTATGTGGAAACGGTTATATTCTTTATTGCCAAGTTTCCTTACAAGTGGTATCAGAGCTATGGTTTTATTATTGTAACCCTAGATTGAATCCATGGGAATGCATGAGAGGATAAAAGAAAGGGCAAGATATATGAATGATTTGTTGCAGATCTGAGGGTTTTGGATTTGCTATTATGATGGGATGTTAAAAGATTTGGGCATGGGAAATTGTTGGACAAAAATATTTTTTCGGATGTTTCATTTAAAATGAGGGTTTTGGGGGGTAGCTTGCAGAAATGACCTCCTGGGTAAAAATAGACCTCACCATTGGATCCGGGTCGACATTTCCATAAAATTTGATATATAATATGCCCTAGTTTGGCCATGTTCAGAGGAAATGAAAGAGTTTTTTGGTTTCAGCCCATGATGGCCGTCAAATTTAATCCCGTCGGAATTTTCGTCACTGAAAAAAAAATAAAAAAATGAAAAATCGTACTGAAAATGGTAAAAAGACTGTCTTAGTAAAATGGCCATAACTTTCTCTCAGAATATCGGATTTCAGAGTTCTTATAGGCGTTGGAAAGCTAATTTAGAGCACTACAAGATGGTGTAGGTTTGGTTCCATGATTTTGAAATTTTGTCAGGTTTTGAGAGCCCTAAAGTTAGATTTTGTTTATTTTGAGCACGAATTGGGGCATAACTTGGGCATACGGAGTCGGATTTTGGACTTCGAGTAGTCAACGGAAAGCTCTTGGAGAGCTCTACACATTGGTTCAGATTTGGTGCAGGTTTGGCATGATTTATTTGTTGATATATTTATCTGAACAGTTTATAGGTATATTTTGACTATGGTAACATTGTGATTTTATGACATTGGAGATTTAAGTTTTGATGTCATTGTATACTCAATTCATATTTTAGATTGGTCTCATGATGATATGGTTATTAGTGTTTGGTTTGGATATGCATGATGACTTGTTGGGTCTACAAGTTGTGCAGTGTTGTAAGTGGTCTATACTTACAGGTTGCATTTATAGCTTGGTTATGGGTTGTCTTTGCCCATTGATCTTTCATTATTAATGCATATTCAGATTGGTGGCTTGGATTTGGGTTGTCTATGCCCTAAGTCACATGATTTACTATTTTCTTCATGTAGAAGGGATGAGATGTTGTTACCAGGTACAGTCATGGTGGAGGATTGTGGTTGACTATGCTGACAGGTTGGACACTTTGAGAGCCAGATGCTCAGTTCATGGATGTGATCATGGTGTCATGGATTTTGGCACGACATGATTGGTTATACAGGTACATCCTTGATGTTCTTTAGCTTGGATTTCTGATTTGGTTATGGTGGTATATCTTCTTGGTTGAGGATCATGGTTATTTGGTTTCTTTTTGAGGAGCTCATGATGTGCACTTTGAGTTCTTTGATGGTTTGATGCCTTGGTTGATTCTCATGGTTAGAGGATGGGTTTTCATCATGATGTCATGGATAGCTTGGATACACGGTTTAGTGGGAGCTTGTGACAGTGATGGGGTGACAGTGCAGGATTAGTTCCTGGTTTGGTTTGGATCTTCAAGTAGGAGATGGATTTTATGATGCCATAGGTGACTTGGTACCATGGTTGAGTGGGAGTTGTTGGCATTGATATATTTATTGAGTGTTTGCAGATGTTGGAGGTTTGTCTTAGATCCTGTTGCTGCAGAAGCGTCTTTGACATTTGCATGGTGCACTTGTTATCTTCATGGTGTTTGAAGATGGTTAGATCTTGAGGACTCATGGAGTTCTTGGTTATCTTCATGGTGTGTGGAGATGGTTCTTCCTGGTATGTGGAGATGGTTTTCTTCATGGTTTTCTTCATGGTGTGTGGAGATGGTTGCATCTTGAGGACTCACAGGGTTCTTGGCAAAGGTGTGGTTTATGTTTTTATTTGGCATGTTATCCTTGGTGTGAGGATGGTTTCATTATTATGTCATGGTATACTCTTGATACGCGTTTAGAGTTGTGACATGTTATGGTATGTTCATATGGAGCATGTTATCTCTTTAGTTGAGATGGTAAGATCATGTTGTCATGTTTATGTTCCTGAGGCCATGGTTGGAACTTTGACATTGATCTTGGTTTAGTTTCTTGGTATTGAGTACACTAATCATAAGCTAGATACTTCATGATATTGCTATGTTGCATTTGGAGTTGGCATGGATTGATTGGTTACAGGTGCTCATGGATACTTAGAGATAGTGGTGACGCTGATTTCTCTTGGATTAGAGAAGTATTTGTTGGGATGGTTGATGGTTTCAGCAGGAAGTCCGAGGGGCAGTCACCTGATATGGACTTGAGAGGAGATTGTTCTTAGATGAGTCTTTTTTGGAGACTTGGGTATCTTGATGAGCATTCTCATTCCCCACTCTTGGTCTACTCGGCGGTTTGCTACTTGAGAGGTATAGCCCATTTTTTTCTCTTAGTTGCATTATATTTATGCTTGTCTTTCATGGATATGGATCTTGAGCTATGGTACATGAGTTAGTTCTGGAGGGTTCATTTGAGAGATGGTTTAGCATTGGTTATCTCCATGTGCATATGTTGTTATGCTGGTTAAATTTGGGAGATGGTTTTGTATTGGGCATGTTCCTTGGATTAGGAACGGTTATTCCTTAGTTTAGGAATGGTTTTATTGAGTTTGATCTTCTTGTGAGAGGCTTACATCCATGATGAGTTATATGGTATGGTTTGGGTGTTTTTTGAGGCTTCTTGTTGGGGTTTTATGGAGGAGATCATACTTGCACAGTTTACATCTAGAAGTGTGTGTAGAAGGACATGATATAGGTTATGATTTGCATGGTTTCTCTTGGTCTTGGTTATCTTCCTGGATGTTCAATTTTGCTTACATTGGATTTGAGATTGGTTAGAGATTGTGATCACTGGTTTGTGCTCATGTATGTCATGTGAGAGATGACATGGTTATTTCATTCTCTTTCCTCTGTTGGTTGTGGTTAACTTGGGAGAGCATTGGAGACTTGTTATGAGAATTTTTTCTTGCAGGATATTAGTTTATGTATTGTGGATGTCCTTGATACTACATGGATTCACTTCTTTGAGATGTTGTTGAGTGGATTGGTTATAGATTTGACATTATCTTTTGCAGTGGGAGCTTCTTGGTATATATATGGCAGGTATTGCTCTTGAGGCTTGTGATTACAGGTTACAGATTGGATATGTCGATAATATAAGATTCACTTGTTATACCTTTGAGGTATGGATAGTTGGATGGGTTTGGCACTTGCTGTGGGTGCTATTTCAGCTATGGATATTTTGACAACTACGGATACATGTGATTACCTTTGGATCAGGTTTTTGTGCTTGGAATTTTAGTTGGTACAGGATTTTATGATCTTCTAATGCGACAGGTTGGGTGGTTTTCTCTTTGGATGGCTTCTATGTATGTCCAGTGGGAGTGGCATAATAGGAGGTGAGATCATTCACGTTCGAGATGCTGGATACTTTTATTTCATTGCAGGTACCAGGATGGAGCACTTGGTGTATTTTGATCCATGATGGTGGATGTGCTAGGAGGGATTGTTCCCTTGTTCATTTATGTGGCTACGGATTGACCCTATGCAATGTATACAACAAGTGGGAGATTGTTGAGATAATGGGTGTTGCACACATTGCATAATATTGTTATTTTATTATGTAATGTTGTACCTAGGTGGACGTGCAACATGTAAAGATTCCCATGGAATATTCTTGATGAGTTGTATTGTAACATTATGATAATATTTCATGTAATTATTTAATATTGGGGAAAAATAATTAAATGCCCAATATTAAATGTGGGGTCAGTGGGTTAGGTAGCACATGGTTTTAGCACACAGTTTATGTAATACCACTTGGTGGTTTTGTGGGACTTGCTACTATATAAGTAGCCACAAGGGTAGTTGTTGTAGAGTGAGAGAGAAAAAGAGAGAGTGACAAAGAAAAGACGAAAGGCAAGAGTCGAGCGGGACAAGGCTTGACAGGTTAGCCAAGGGAGCATTTGTGAAGGTTGAAAGCATGGCATGGGATGTGTGGATTCATGCTTGTTCACATAGTTTGCTCGATTGTGGCTATGGCCATGAAGGCTTCCATGGTTGTATGGCAATGGTGTTTTTGCTGAATAATACATGGTGATGGATGCTTTTGGAGGCTGGGTTTTTTCCCTCAATGAGGGTTTCCCAGGGTATATCTTGTGTCACAATTTTGTGGGTATGTTGTCTATTCTCTTGCATGTGGATTTTAATTCCGTGATTATTTTAGATTTATTATGGGTTATGTGGAAACGGTTATATTCTTTATTGCCAAGTTTCCTTACGAAACCTATAATCAGATTTAATTTATTGGTGAAGGCCTCACTGTAATCTAAAATTAGAATTTGACAATGGTGTTAGTCTGAAGTCAAAGCCTATTTAATTTTAATTGATTTGGGATATAATCTTCTTGATAGTACCAGCTTGAGGATGGATTATCATGATTGATACAGGCACCAGAATAGTCTTAATTTGCAAACGCAGGTCATAATGATGGATCAAACCTCTGCTACTCTCAACAGTCTCAGTAAAATGAAACAACTTTATTCAAATCTACCTCTGAAAGTTTGAAATTTCTGCCCTATTCTTGTAATTGCAATCAAGAGATCTTCAAAATAGAGCATTGTTGCCCTGCCTTCATAGCAAATTTCTTGGTATATGGGGCAATTATCAGTGCAACTTAATATTAAATGCTTGTAAATTTTTATTAAATGAAGATTGCCTCGAGTTCTAAGGGTGAGAAACATGGCATTTAGTTCATTTCCCTTTGAAATCTGAAATTCAAGATTGTGCATCAGGTAGAACTTGATAAAAGATATTAAATTTAGTGCCTCGATTCACAAAGGTTAAGGTAAGACAGTGATAGCAAGGGTTTCCATTGACTTTTGGGCCTAGATCTGCATGTATTTAATTCAATTAATCCTCCATACCCCTACTCAAGTTTAATGCCCAAGATCCAGCTATTTGGATTGAACTAGGGCCTAAGCGACTTAAATTTAAATCCTTAAGGCTAGATGCTACATCTTTAGGGCCTAATTTAGCCAACTGATGTTACATTCTGGGCATAAGGGTTCATTTCATTAGTCTTTGTGCATAGATCTGAGCTTAATTCACCCTAAGTTAGCCATAGGGCAGACCCCATTTCAAATTACAAACACATTTTGATGCTCTCAGCCCATACATTTTATCTAGGATAGGGCTTAGCTGATTGAACTCTTTGATCTGATCATAATTTGGGCCTATATTAGGCCACACATCTTATACATGGGTCTTAATTAAAAGCCTTACATCCACACACCTCAAATAGGGGCAAGTTTCAATTCATTTCAAGTATAACCCCACTATCTTAGGGCTTGATCCACCTTGAAATTGGGCCCAAATCTGGCATACATTCAATTATTTGTTCTTATAGTAAGGCCTTAGATCCCCCCCATACTTCATATAGGGCTACACTATGCACAAGATGCAAATTTAAAATCCACTATTATCAGATTTAGATCTAGCCTTTTGCAGTAAAGGTCAGATCTGAGTTGTAATTACTTTCAAATTGCAAAGTTCAAGGCCATTTGGAGCTTATTAAACGCAAATCTTGGCTTAAGCAGGCTTTTAAGGTCACAACATTTCATTGCCAAGCCCTGATTATTAAGTTTTAGGCCTTCCCAAGCCCATTCACCAACCATAGTGCCCAATTTTAAGCCCCATTCTTATGGAATTGTGGCTTGGTGTTATTAGACCTGGCCCCCATGTTTTACCCCCAAGGGTTGTCTATATGCATTAGATGTTTCTCACAAGCCTAATTTTACATTCTCAGCTGTAGGGAATTATTACTAATACTAAGAGTTTTGAGCCATGTGGGATTGAATTTTGGGCCCATAAGATCAATCTTGGGCCTTATCTGCTTCTCCCTTCACATCTCCATTTGCTAGGAATGAACAAGATTCTCAGCTCCATTTGCTAGGAATGAATTGGAGTCTCATTTCCATTTGCTAGGAACAAAGAGGAGTCTTAGCTCCATTTACTACTTCAGTGAATTTTAAATTTCCTTAGCTCAATTTCTATCTTTACTCCCCCTTTTAGAGTTAGCCAAATTTTCTCAATTTTCATACTCTATCCAAACATAGCCTTTTGCACCCTAGATTTTTGCCAACCTACTCAACTAGCCATGCTCATCAGAAAAGGAGGAGGGGGGGTCACTATTTGCAATGGGGTGATGTTGTGAAAATTGCTCAACAAGTAATACATCTAAAACTAGACTAATACATAAACCTAACTAGGTACTTTTCTCTAAGTTTTTCTAAATATAGTGATGCGCCCCCCTTATCTCAAGACATCAACCAATAAAGTGCTTCATTATCTATGCATCCAAGAGAGAAAGTATGCCATCTCCTATCTATTTGAAGAATATGGTGATTTATCTCAATGTGTACCTTTTGAGAATAAACATTTAGATGCTTTCTCTCCCACTGTTTGATGTTGTTTTATAGTTTTATTATTGGTATCCCTTTCTACAATCTTTTGATAAGAACATTGTATTTAGTTTTGAAAGTGTAATTTTAATCTTATAATTCATTCCAAATTCACAATATCTTTTTCATTGTATGTGACAAAAAACATGCATTCTTTCCAAACAATAGCAATCTCTTTTAGTGTTACAGGTGCAAACAAGATATCCCAACAGGTAGAAAATTTGTCAAATGTCAATTTCATTTCAAAAAGTCTAGAAAAGAACACAAGTTCTGGCCAGTCATGTAGTAAATCTAGATCATCAGCAGATCATGATGCATCATGCTTGTGACAGGGCCGTTGTGGCGACAATGTGAGTGGCCTCGTCGCAAGCATGATGCACCATGATCTGCTGATAATCTAGATTTATTGCATGACTGGCCAGAACTTGTGTTCTTTTTTAGACTTTTTGAAATGAAATTGACATTTGAAAAATTTTCTACCTATTGGGATATCTTGTTTACACCTACAACACTAAAAGAGATTGTTGTCATTTGGAAAGAATGCATGTTTTCTGTCACCTGGGGGGCATATGAATTCATATGCCCCATGATGCATCATGCTTGTTACAGGGCCGCTATGGCAGCAACGATAGTTGGCATCACTGCCACAACGGCCCTACCATATTGCTAACTACAGATGTCATAATTGTGATGTCTGCTCACGCATTGCAACGAAATGTGCGTCACATTCTTAGCGACGTCGTCAAAATTCCTGACTATGTGTTGCAATTGTGACACATTTGGAAATATTGCGATGACCAGCAGCATCGACACTAGCACTACCACGCCGCTAGCACCATCGCAATTTTCCAAGACCGTCGCAAGTGCGACGGCCAAGGATCAACAAACCTGTGGGCAGATGCCAATGCCACCCTATCGTAATGCATGGGGAACACATCAAAATTGCAATGGAATCCGCATGCATTGTGACGAGAGTCGTGCCGATTTAGAATAGTGAGATTGTGATGAATAGGTGTTGCAATTGCGACGTCTAAGGATAGACGTCACAATTTGTGACTAAAAAAAACAATGTTTGCTGCTGTCCTAGTGGTGACACATTGTCGTCGCAATGGCGACACTTGGCCATCACAAATTGATGTCAAATGTATTAGTGTTTATACTCCATCAGAATGTTGGAGTTGAGGTCATCCTAAGGGGTGATGAAATCCCCAAGTAGGCCTCCTAAAATTTAAACAAGATATTGGATCTTAATCTTATGCACCCAAGATGGCCTCAAAAGACGACAAGGGGAGAGAAGACTTGGATGATCTTGGGCTAAAAGATAGAATTCTTTTCCAACTGACGCTTAAGTTTTTCTAATCTAGACCTTGCAAACACACATGTTTAGGATGCAAATGTTCAATTCCAACTTGAAGCATTGAAAAAAGTAAAATTGATCAAAGAATGAATACACCAAGAAGATTTAGGGTCAACAAAAGTAAACTCGCACAACCAGAGGCCCTCCACGTCAAGTATCAATTGATTTTTCTTTAAGGCATTCAAGATTGAGTGTGATTTTTTTCTAAGCCCAAAATAAAGATGTATAAAACTTAGTTTCAAGCGTGCACCGAGAGGCCCTCCACGTCAAGATTTTTTCAATTTTTATGCCCAAATGAAGTGTTAGAAAGACTAATGTTCATTCAAGAAATGCTCTAACTTAGAAAAACCAATAAAAACTCAAGTGAGTGGAGTTTAATTTTTGTGGAGCACTTAACACCTGCTTAGGTAGACCCATCCCCATATATGGTGCTGATATTGCAACCAATGGTTAGAATGATAAGTGATTAAAGAGGGTGAGTCCAACAACAAATTCACTCAAAGTGTCTTTATTTGTTTTTATAACTTAGAAAGTTTCTAAAATGTAGATTCTTTTTATGCTCCAAAAGATGAAGTGTGAGATATTGTAATGATTAATTGACCTTTTGCATTCAAGATTGGATTTTTTGTTTTAATCATGCATTCATAAAACAAACAAACTTGATTTTAATCCATGGCACTCAAGAGTGATTTAAGCAACATGAATTCAAAGACAAGTGATTAAATATTCAAGTTGTTTCCTTTGAGCATTCAAGATTGAGATTTTGTGTGTTGTTTTAAGAACTTTGAAATGCTTTTTTTTAACCTTAGATCATTTAAGATTGTTTTTTACTCAAAAGTGAAAATGACTTCTTTGGACTTTGGTTTTCATTCAAGATTTTGTGTTCTAGTTTGCATGTTTTAAGCCAAAAAATGATATTCCTAGATTGTTTTGATGCATGAAAAACCTAAGAAACATTCAAGATTTTGCATCGAGACATTTGGTTGGAACAAATAACAAAGCTTTTAGGACAATTTTGGCAACCATTTACGACTCTTAGTTTTCATGAGATTTTTAAAAGAACTTTAAAATATTTGCAAATGAGGTTCATTTTATCCTTGATTGATGCTTTAAGTTTGATTTAGATTTTAGTGTGCACTTAGTGTTGATTTTGAACCTTTTGAAATGGAAACTTGAAGTTCTTTTTAAATTCCCAAAAATGAAGTGTTCCTAACTTTGCATGAATGCATCTAAAACCTTGATGTTGCAAGGATGCAAATGATTAGATTGGTTTAGTTTCACTTGTTAAATTTTTTATTTTTTTTTTGCAAATTTTTAGTTTTTAATGGATTTAAGTATGATTTGGGGGTTCATTTTAAGCACTAAAAAGAAGTTTGTATGATTTTTCTTCCTTAAAAAAAAATGGCCAAGATCTCCCACAAGAAGAAGAAGAAGTAGATGGAATAAGAAGAATATAGACAAGAAGAGGAAGAAGAATTTTAAGTGCTTTGTCCACCTATAAGCTTGAAAAATCTGCAAACACTATGAGATAGACTATGAGTTCCTTTGTCTTCCTCATGCTCATGTGGACCTACAAAACCAATTTATAGAATCCTATCAATCACAAAAATAAGAAAAATTAGCCAAAATTAGCAAATGACATACAAAACTTGACTAAAAAAGCTAATGAAGATGACCCATGCGGGGTCCCACCAAGCGTGCCAAAATGTATATGAGGAATATTAGTATGCTAATAGAAACCAAATTTAAATAAAATTTCTACAAACTAAAAAAAATTCATAAACTTCAAGATAGACTAAGATGAGCTCTCAATTGAGAATATGAGCCATTAATGGGCTCTCTCAATGGGAAGCTCTCTTCTTGAGTGGCTTTGTTGACAGAGGTAAAAGTTTTTTTTGAAGTTCAGTGGCCCAGGGCCATTGTTTGTACATAGTAGAGGTAGTTTCTTTCTTTCAATAAAGATGTTCAACAGAGAAGTTTTTGAAGTTTAGGTATGTGGTCTACTTCCTCTAGAGATCTAAATCCTTGCAATGCTTAAAAGGGACATGCATCCCTAGATGGAGCCATGATTGGTGCTCAAAATTGTAGCCCTAATTTTGAGCACCATTGAGAAAATTAGGTCCCATAAACTCTTTTAAATGCATATGTACCCGGCTATACTTTTGAGCCCCATAAGGTGTTTAATGTTTATAGCACCTTTAATTTGGTGTGTCTACCTATTTCATGAATTTTAATTGACATTTTGAGCCATTTCGTGAACTCTTGTTTTGAACTGATGTCATTTCTACATTCTCACCTAAGTGTCAAACAATGACAGGAGGTTGTGTTTGCATTTGAATATCTTGCACCCAGAAATGTTTCATGATATTCCACTTTGGGAGTATTTAGTGTCCATAGCCAAGAACCTATGTTTCATATTTCAAGTTGTTTTGAGTTCGTTTGATTAGGTTTTGAATCCCTCAAAGTTGGTGAGTTACTGTTTTGTGCTTTTCTGTAATTGTGCAATTTTCTAGGAAGCTCTATTTGACGTGTTATAAATTTTGACTAGTTGAAAAAAATGTTAAAATTCCTATTGCATTACATTAAAAACATCATAGACTTGTTATTTTTCAAATTTTATATTATGATGAATATATTTGATTAGTTTTCAAATGCAATTCCAAATATAATTTCTAAAGTTTTACTAGTGTCGGTATTTGTAGATTGTTTGGTACCCCTATTCGGGATGTCATAACTTTAGATCTATGATCGATAAGATCAAATGGATTGTACCACTATGTTATCCACTAAAAATACTTTAAGTGTGCAAAGTTTCAAATTTTGATGAATCCATTTGCACAATTTTCTAGGTTAATTCCATTTGCAAAAAAATGTTTTCTGTCAGTGTTTCTAGTTTACAAAATCTGAGTAGCCCACTTTGACTGCTCACCATTTGCACCCTGTTATTTTTCATGAGCCCAAATTTTAGATCAATATTATCCTCATGAAAATAAACCAATGGTAAGCTTTGAAGGTTTTCAAAGTATTATAATTAGTTATAATCATATAGTTATTCTGAAGCATATGAATTTGAAACTTTAACCTTTTACTAGCATGAGTGATAAAAAGTTTTGAAAGGCAAGGATATTTTAATAACACTTGCAAATTCTTAAATGGAAAAGTGTAAAGTGAAATGGTAGATGTGATGTCTATTTTAAAGCTTCTAGATCAAAATGGATATAATGCAAATGGATTATCCCAGAATTTTTTCTATTGAAAAATCTTAGGAAGGGGTGTACAATTCTATTCATCTTGGAGCAGCTATGCCATATTTCAGGATCTCAGGATGAGGCATCAGTGATAGAAGATGGTGACATCTATGATGATGGAGATGAACAATGTAAGGTATATGGAGAAGAGAAATTTCCTGTTTGTGTTCCAAAGAGAGTGCATGATGTGAAACTTAGAGATGCCATGAACAAAGATTCTCATACATCTTTGAGAAGAAATTTTCAATCACACCCATGTACTGGATCTAGAAGAAAATTTATGATTTTAAAGAGAGCCCCCATGGCATCAAAAAGGGGTACTCAACACTAGGCCAAGGGTCTTCAAAAAGGACTATGTCATGCATAGATAATAGAATTCAACATTATTGTTCCAATGTAGCTCTTTAGTCATCTTTCCTATGGGGATACTTCATGACTCCCAAAGGTGAGGAGATCTACCTTAGTCGTCAAGGTGAAATGGAAGCATAAATGAAAAAGAAGACCAACACCAATGACTGAAGGAAAATTAGGCAGGTCAAAGGTTGGAAAATATATGAGAGAAGTCATAGATTATAAATAAGAGGAGAAGCCCACGTAGCAAACAATCAATGCCATCTACAAGTAAAAGTCACCAGTTAAACAAGAGAAAGCTTGCGTGAACCATAGCAAAGTCCACACTGAACCACAGGGCAATCCACATAGAGTAACACACACAGAAAAGTCAAGAGAAGGTGCTAAATAGAACAAGGTAGGGAGAATCCATGCAAATGTCTATGATACCATAAGAAAGTCACCAATTAAGCAGAGCAGATAAAGTCAATGGCATCAGAAGAGGGCAGTATACTAGAAGCTCCAAGAAGAAAAATGATTTTAAGAGGGAGGCAACCTAGAAAGCTCACAGAGGAAACAAAGACACCCTATGCATCAAGATAGGGGAGCTAATATGGAAAAGCTACATTAGTTAGAAACAAAGTCAATAGCATGAATAAAGGGCTCCACACTAGTATCTAAAAGGAAGCCCATAGCAGGTAGTTGCCAAGATGAAAGTAAGCCAACCATGCATGAATAAAATGAAGAGCCCTAGTGTAAACTGTATATGAGCAATGTTAGTATGCTAATAGAAACCAAATTTAAATAAAGCTTCTACAAACTAAACAAAATTCATAAACTTTAAGATAGACTAAGATGAGCTCTCAATTGAGAATATGAGCCATTAATGAGCTCTCTCAATGAGAAGCTCTCTTGTTGAGTGGCTTTGTCTAAACATATAGGATGTATGCTCAAAATTATGCTTCAAAAAGGGCTTCACATGGAGCTGGAATTTGGGTATGAGTGTATGGTTTTGATGTAAAATGGCTTCTTAAAAATGGCATTATGACTTTACTTCATGGATTGTGTTCTTTTTCAAAGGGGAAGGATCCAATTTATGGGCAAGAGGCTTGAGGGATTGAGGCCTAAGATGCAAGGATGGGGAAAAGCTCATGGAGAGCTCAGATTGCATGAGAGGAGAGCACATGGATTGTGCTTCCTTACAGCCAATCAGGGAGTGACACATGTCATAGGGTGAGAGGATGGAGGAAAGGGGAAAGATGAGTCAACAAAGGAGGCTCAAGGAATAAAATCTTCATAAAGACCCTCATAATGGCTTGTAAGAGCAATGAAAGGGCTTGGAAGAGTCATTTATGGCCTAGTGGGCTTCATAAAGTTTTATGGTTGGGATATTTTGAGGAAGATGAGAGGAATTTTTACTTGGGCTTGATTAGGAATTTTTTAAGCTCTCTTAGGATTGTGCAAATGATTAGAGGATGGATTAGGATTAGCTTAGGGATAGGAAAGTGGATGGCATTTAATGAGGGTGGGTGAAGGAGGAGATATTTGTTAACTTTGGCTTGGGTTAGTAAGTCTTAACCCATGTTTAGGGAATGTGACAAGGTTACGAGGGGACTAGGATTAGGTTTAAAGACATCTTCTAGAAGAGTCTAGACTTTGGATCAGGATAAAGATTTTCTAGAATAGTCTAGAACTTCCTAGGATGAGGATGAAGACTTTCTAGAAGAGTCTAGAACTTCTTAGGATGAGGATAAATTAGATTTTTAGGAAATAAATAAAGTTTAATTTATTTCAAGGGTTTGGGTTGAGGAGATATTTATTAACACTTTTTTAATAAACATGAGGATTAATATTTAATCTTAATTAAATATTTTGAGTTGCGATTAGGGGTAGGAAATGATGGGATTAGCCTTTAATCAAAATTAAAGAAGGATTAGAAGATTTTGGAAGAGGTTAGTGGTCTTAAGGAAATTGGCCAATTTTTGGGCAAAAAATAAATTTTTCATTTATTTTGGGTTTTTTGGTTAATTTATTAATTAAATAATTAATAAATAAGGAAATAATGTTTAAATAAGATTTAAACATTTTTGGGAGGGATTCCTTAATTAAATATTTTTAATTAAGATAAAGGGATTTAATGGCATTAAAATAAATAAATTAATTAATTAATAAATGATGATGTCATCAGGAATTTTTTTTGAAAATAAAAATACTTTATTTTCTAAAGGATTTAGGTGTCTACACAAACAAGCAACCTGATGGGAAAGATAAACCTAACACCAAGTAGAGATCCACGCATAAAGAGTAGTTTCTAGGCTACTGTGAAAGGTTTTATTCTACTTCATTAGTCCCACATTGGGGAGAGGATAGGTTTTATAATTTTTAAATATGCCTCCACGCAATGATTAAGTGTCTTAATGATAGAAGGTTTTTGAATGCTATGGACCCATCTGGTGGACCACCAACCTAGTCATTGATTGCTAGCACGAAATCAAAGGAAAATTTTGAACAAAGACTATGTGAGCTGATGTGGTGACAGAGGCTAAGATTTTGACACATGTTGAAATCTAACGATGGGCACTTACCCACAGAAGCAAGATGCTCGCCGACTAAACAAAGTGGAAAAGTGGGATCATGCCATGTGGCAGCGGGTTCTAGCGGGTGTTGAGATGGCAGTGATGATTAGTTGCAAATGGAGGCACTAGATCATGCCACGTGACCCAGATCAGTGATTGGCACATTTCTACAAAATGAAGATGCAAGATGTTTAAATAATGCAGGTAAGCAAGCATGTGACATGTGCCATCGAGTCTCACTCAGATGCTAACATCACGATGATGAAGCAGGGATCTCTAAGCAATGATGAGGTAGTGACTATGCAAGTGAGTGAATCAAAGAGTGACATGTGGCATCTAGTCAAACTTGGTTGACCCCAGATTCAAAGGGCAAGGGAAAATGTAAAGGAAATAAAAAATAATTTTTAATTATTTTTTACAAAGTGGATGCATGTTCAGTGATTTTATTTTAAATTCAAGAGGGCTCTTAACCTATATTTTATTTAAATTTTTGAAAATTCAAAATTAGAGTTGCAAACTCAGTTGAGTGTTCTACTAGAGGGGCAATTTTCAAATGGAGATTTAAGGAGTTTCTGGAAGGTGAGATATGCGATATTATATATTGCTGAAATTGTGAGAAGAAGAACTTTCTGATTAAGGAGTTCATTTTTATATAGGAATTCATGGGTTCAAGTTATAGCCAGAAATGTGAAATTTGGGGCCTTAGTGGAATGAGCCAAAATTGAAAATGCAGTTACAAGATCAATAATAGACAGTGAAAATGCACTTTGGGGCCAAATGTAACCACTTTCAAGTCAATTGAATCAATATTTCACCAACATTTCATAAGGTAGAATATATTTTGGTGACTCAAAAGGGTTTTCATCATTGAACAAAAGATATTTGTAAATCAGTTACAAAGTAATGATGAGAACAAAAAATCAGATCAATGGTAGAAAGAAGAGAGAGGTGATTTAGTTACAAGAGATTGAATTCCAAATGGACACATGGTAGGCATAGATCATATCTGAGAATTCATCTTCTTCTATATTTTTCTTTCTTTCTTTCATTGTAGGGGTTGGTAGTTTTCTCTAGGTAATACCAGCAGGGTTCCAATGTTTTATTGTGGAACTATTTTCTTTAGCATATTCTCTCTTTTATGAACAACATCAAGAAGGATGATACAAATAGTTCAAATCTTTTAAGTATTTTTTGTGTTTTCATTTCATGCATATGAATGTATAATTTCAAGGAAATTAATACAAAGAACAATAGATGATTGAGTTTTAGTTGAATCTTGTCTCCTTTATTAGTGATCTTCAATGTTTTATAATCTTTGACATAGAGCTTAGGTTGTAGTTGCAGTCCCTTAATGCTATATGTTATTTCTTTGTTGCCTGTAACTCAAAGGGTTATGTAAATGCTTCAGGGAAATCAACAAGGTTTTAATTTGACTGATAGGGATATCATGTAAGAATAAGGTTTAAATTGAACATTGATGTCTATTTACAAGTTGAATAGATATATCAGATATTTGAAGATACACATATGTCTCAGATAGTCATATGTTTGTAATTAATTCATGGAATTTCCTAATAGATAAGGCATTGATCAGTTACAGGATCATTAGGTCTTTTTGCTGCAAATTAGGGGTTTGTTGAATACAACATTAGTAATCAAACATGTTTTACCCTTTCATGTTGAAGAGCTATAATTTTTTTGCCCTCACTCAGCTTATGAACTTCATTGTTTTACATTTAGCTACTATAGATATATGTTATTTTAGAAGTTATTAGGAGATATAGGGGTTCTTATCTACTTAATAGATCCAGGGATATGTTTTGCACTAGTACGGTATCAATTGAATCTGAGGTCTACCCGCCTAGGTCTAGCAGAGCCTAAGTTGAAGGAGTTATGCCTTATAGTTTGTCCAAGACTACAGTCTAATATATCTTTCATAGGAATTTTCTAGCCTTAGATGCATTTATCTAGTTTCTTGGTCATGTTCAAAATTGTTAAAGCAGGAGCCAACAAGATGGATAGGGATAGGGTCAAAGGAATGCAAATGAGCTCAAAATGACCTGAAACTTGGTAAAATGTTCAAAACCCTTAAAAGAGTTTAAAAAATTAGTCAACTTAGTCAAACATGCTTAGAAAAAAGTCAAAATTAGTCAAAATAGAGTCAAGCTAACTCAAACTTTGGTCAAAACTATGGTAAACTGTATGCCAAACCATGGGAGGTTGACATAGGCTATATGATTATGTAGGAGGAGTTGCCCCTATTACAGATAAGGGGACATGGGCCATAGAGCCTTGCACTATGGCATCAAATAATAGCTAGGGAGTGGGGGATTTTGGTTGGGTTGGGATTAAATCATGTTATGTTCATGCCATAGGTGAGGGGGAACAGGGCTCTACTGATAGCCTTGATGGAGAGATGGCACTCAAAGATGAGTTATTTTCATCTACTGATAGGGGAGGTGACTATAACACTAGAGGATGTATGGTACATCCTTAGGATCCCTATTCATGGAGAGTTAGTAGAGTATGACCCAACTAGAGGATGAGTAGCACTACACTACCTATTTAGATGTGGAGATGCGGAGTTAGGGATTCGAGATTATGAGATCAGCTGGGGCTTGTTAGTGTTGTGCAATGAGCAGCTAACAGTTATGATTTGCTGGGTGATTAGAGGATTTTTTATACTAGATAGACAAGGAAATGGATTCTTGGTCAAATGGGGTTGAGTATTAGAGTAGATGATCATGGAGGGCACTATTTTTGATTAGGGCCCATGCATGTTGTCAATGTTATATTCTTGTCTACATCAGGTAGGATATAGACGTTGACTATCATTTACACTAGTGGCACATTATTATAGATCTAGGGCTATGATCATATTGTATTATTTAGGCCTCTTGTAGAGTGAGAGTTGGTGGATGATATGCCATATGCATATAGCTATAGAGGTGTACTAGCCCAAGGACCATCAGGATATGTGAGTTACTTTCACCATTAGATAAACATGATGACATAGTTTATCTATAGATCTTATAGAGGTTGCCCTAGATGGGATGATGATGAAATCTACTTACCATACCATAGATAGGAGCACTATCTCATAGGGTATAGGGCACACAGTGATTGGGCACTTGGTCATAGAGATGTACCTACCAAAGCAGGTACGAAGACAGTTTTGGGAGACACAGGATGTATGAATAGGGCTAGCATTATTTTCTTGATCTGAAGTAGAGGTTTGAGAGTGGGGACCACCCATTAGGACATATGTAGCATATACATAGCTAGCAAAGTTACAGTTGAGGCTATGTGGGGTAGCAGTAGATATAGTGGATGCAGGAATGATAGCAGCATATGACAGGTGGTTTGCATAGAATCATCCTAGGTCTTTGACTGATTCAACAATACTAGTACTAGAAGGGATGCTACAGGTAGAATAGGATGAGGAGGATTATGAGGAGGAGGGGGATGAGGAAAAGGAGAAGGAGGGAGGAGATGAGGGTGATGGAGGAGAGGAGGATGTTGAGGAGGAGGATGAGGAGGGAGGAAAGGAGGAGGAGCAAGATGAGGGATATGATGAGGAGGGTGTTGAGGGATAGGATGAGGGAGATGATTAGGAGGGTGGAGATGATGCAGCTGTAATGGATGTGGAGGGAGGTCCTATGGACTATGTCAATAGGGCACTAGTACCAGTATAGGTAGGGCCTAGTCAAATAGATCTGATGGAGGTGATTAAAGGTTGATAGAGTCAGTTGGATTAGGTTGTGGTAGAGAGGTATGTAGTTATAGTAGAGAGAGATCAAGCTATGGCTTAGAGAGATGCCATTATGCACAGGGAAAAGATGGCAGCATAGGAGTCTTAGGTGTTCATAAGTAGTATCAAAGATGTAAACTTTCAAGATTTGCCAATGATGATGAGTAGGGCACACATGGAGGCATAGTATTGGCATGATAAATTCAAAAGAGTGGTGCCACCAAGGCAGAGAGTAGAGAGCTTTCATGCATCGAAATCTCACTCCTAGTGGACACATAGGACATAGAGTAGTGTGGGGGTGATGGGGCTTATGAGGCCACCACAGAGAGTAGAGGGATCATCCTCAAGGTTGGATAGAGGCCATGAGGGTAGGTACAACATAGGATGACATGGATATACTCATGTATAGAGGGGCTTCTTCATTTTGCTTCTTCTTTTTTGGTTCCTATTATGATCTTTCATGGCTCGTGCCTATGAGTAGTCAGTATTGATGAAAACCATGGTCATGTACTTTGATACTTTTGTGAGACATTTATGAGATGTACTAGTGTTATGATGACTATATGAGATGGATTATGCATATTCTTTTGATGTTTTATATGGATGCATTTATGCTTTTTTATGTGGGCTTATATATGATGACATCATGATTTGATTTAACACATGTTGTGTGTAGGAAATGTCATGTTTTATTTTGCCACATGTTGTTATCATGAATGAATACCTAATGTAATGTGAGTGATATGGAATGAATGCAAATGAAATGTAAAATGATATGGAATGCATACTAATGAAATGTAAAATGATGTAAAATAAATGCAAATGAAATGTAAAATGAATGCCAATGATATGTAAAATGAATGCAAATGAAATGTATTGTTGTACTGTTGTAGATCATTTGGGATTTTTGACATATGCAAGAATGTAGGACAACAACATTTTTAATGTATTTGAGTACAAGACCAAGGTAGTAGATGAAGGAGACATAAAAGGCAAAAGTGATGAGATGAGGAACTGTTAGTATGATGAGTAGACTTTTGCTTTTGCAAAGTGCACTATATGTCAAATGGAGCTTTATTTTGATGTGGCAAATGGAATGTGATGCATCATGGCATAAAGGGCTAGGGCGTAAAATGCAAACCTTTTGCATAAACAAGTACGATGCAGACAGAAAATGACCTTGTGCTTCCTAAGGCATATATACATGCCCCAGACCCTCAAAGGTACATTGTAATAGATAGAAAATAAAATATGACCATCAACCATCCCAACCACTCTAATAGATTAGTTTATATCATTGAGTGGCATAAGAACATGATTAAATAAAAACAAAGAAAAAATAAATCACTCACTAAATAGTGTGAGCCAATAGCTATTCTTGTCCGTTATTACTTGTTTTTTAGTGTTTTAGGCCTTTGGATGTGTTATATAGGTTGATCATGTGATAATTTGGTATGTCGATTCAGTTGATAGGTTCATAGTGACATGTTGGTTTGATTTTTGGTTCACATTACTCAGATAGTGTGATTGTCTTGAAAGTGTAGTGCTTTGAGTTTTAGTCTACAAAGTGCAAGTGTGTATGCAAGAGGGGTGGTTATCCATGATGAGTATTTACAAGGTTTATTGCAGATTTTTGGTGGGTTTTTTTATTTTTAGGGGTTTTGAGGATATTTGGTGTTTTTGGTGTGAATTATTTCTTCAGTATATTTTACAATTTTTAGGGTTTTTTCAAGACATTTTATGATTTTTAGGGCTTTTTTTAGGACATTTTATGATTTTTAGTGATTTTTTAAAGACATTTTATTTTCTTGTTTGGGATTTTTTTAGGATCATATTTTCTTTTTTGGGATTTTTTTCAGGATCATAAAAGCATATGCAAGTGTTAGCTCCAATCTATTATGTGATAAGTCCAATGGATAAATTGTTCATAGGGATATGCCCCTAGTTCAAATTCAAACTCATGCAATGTGTATGTGATATGCCCCTAGACAAGACACAAACTATGTACAAAGGTGAATGACAAAGTATGTATAGACTGGTGATGCGTTAAGTAGGATAACAATAGATATTAACCAATTTTTGAGCCATGGTCAAGGAGCCAAGGATGTCTTGCAATACGAAAGATATGATCAAGGAATAATAGAGAGGGAAAGGACTAGATGGAATCCTGATAGATGGAGGAGCAAAAACTAATTACAAATGGCACCTATTTGCAAGGTTTTCACCATGGTACCTACCCAAAGCACCTATTTTCCAGGTTTTCACTTTTGGACAAAATATTTCTCTTGACTCAAATTTTTGTGCCAAGACACCTGTTTGCCAGGTTTTCATCAAGGCATCCATTTCTTCATGACTTTTTAAAATTTTTTTTGTTGGGGACTTTTTTCTTTTTTTAAAATATATTTTTAGGACCTTTTGACATGATTAAGTGTAATACTTGCAAAGATGCATGTTGTTGTTGGACATGCGCAGTGGTTCACCCTCTAGAGTTGCAAGTTGATATACTCTAGACCCAAATGATGCAATAACTATATAAGGTCCTTCCCAATTTGGCTCAAATTTGCCTTGTTTTTCTCTATGCTACTAAGTCTTGTAGTTAATCTTTAGGAACAAATCATTGACCTCAAAATGACAACATCAAAATTTCTTGTTATAGCTCCTTTTTAGTTGGTTTTGGTAAGCTTGCAAATGTGTCAAGGAAGTTCATCTCCATTCATCAAGAATTTCTAGCTCATGGAGTCTAGATATTTGGTAGTTTTCATCATCAACAATATCTTGTAGGGAAAATATTAGTGATGGAATTTCAACTTCAATGGGAAGTGTGGCCTCAGTACTGTAGACAAGAGAGTATGGTGTTGCACCAATAGGAGCACACACACTTGTTTGGTATGCCCAAAGGGTTAGATTTAGTTGTAGGTGCCAGTCTCAATCAGAATCATTGACAGTCTTTTGGAGAATCTTAACAATGGTCTTATTAGATGCTTCTGCTTGGCCATTTCCCTATGGATGGTAAATGCTAGAATATCCATGGTATATGTTGTGCTTCTTGCAGAGCTTGTCTACATCTTAGTTTTGAAAAGGACTACCATGATCAGTAATAATAGCCAAGGGGACTCCATATCAACATATGATGTAGTTTAGTATAAATATTATGATCTGCTTGCTAGTGGTGGAGGTCAAAGGGACAGCTTCAACCCACTTGGTAAAATATTTTATTGTTGTGATAATGAACTTATGACCATTAGAGGACAGAGGAGAAATAGCTCTAATAATATCAAATTCCCATTGTGAAAAGGGTCATGGTGATATGACTGGTTGCAATTCTTATGCTGGTGCATGGATCAGATTGATATGTATCTGACATTTATGATATGTTTTGGCAAAATCATGGGCATCTTGTTCCATGGTTGGCCAATAATATCTAGCTCTTAGAATTTTCCTGGCTAGGCTCAAACCATTGAAATGACCTCCACATATACCTTCATGAATCTCATGTAAGGCAATTTCAGGTTCTTGTGAGTCAAGGCATCTGAGAAGGGTTTGGTTAAAGGATCTCTTATAAAAGCTACCACCTATGATAATGTATCTAGTAGCTTGATAGATAAAGGCTCAAAAATCATTTTTGGATAAGTGGGGTGGTAGGATTTGGGCATGTAGGTAATCATAAATGTCTTGATACCAAGGAGATTCGGGACCAACAAGTTTGCACACAATCTTAGATTGAGGGAGCTTGAATGCTAGAATGAAAAGTTTCTCAACAAGGAATTCAAAAGATTACTCATTTTGAGGCATATCAATCATACAAGTGATGGTAGTCATAGCATTAGCTTGCTTGTTGTGTATTATTGGTAGCTAATGCAAAGAGATAGTGACAAATTTAGACTTAAGGAAGTATGCCATCTACTTGTAAGGCATTAACTTATCATCTTTGGTTTCATAGTAATCATTAACTTGGTGAATGACCAACTAAGAATCCCCAAAGACTTGTAAATGTTGAATGTTCCATTGGATGGCTATCTTGAGTCCTGTGATCAGTGCCTCATATTCTACTATGTTGTTTGTAAAATGGAATGCTATCCTATATGAGTTGGGGATTATGTCTCCTTGAGGAGTGAAAAACATAATGCCAACTCCTAAACCATTTTGTGTACATGATCCATCAAAATAAATCTTCCACTAATTAGCTACATCCATGTGAAATATGGCTTCATCTAGAAAGTCTATTAGCATGGGATGATCATCTGACATAGGCACTCCTACTAACTTTATGTAGGAGCATCTCATGATCAACTGGGGTACATTAGAGTTCCAAGGACATACAGGGGTCATGAAGCATCATCTAGAGTTGATTGGGCCATCGTAGCACCCATCATGGCTCATGGAGACATCAAGTGTTATCATGTTGCATAATGTCCTGAAGGACTCATATGATGAAAAAATTGTAAATGAGTCATGAATTGGGATTTTAGTAATGCATAGGGTAAGAGAGTCATTGGAGAGGTTCTAATAGGTTTTCAAAATCATATCATATTTTGTTGGTGTTTGAAAATGTTACCCATTTCTAATCACCCTTATGAGAACAAAGCACATCTAGGGGCAGCTAACTCCCATTTTCAACATGCCCATTCACACACCAGGCAAACTATAACGCTATACTCCTTCTACACTTCACGCTCTGCAAAACCTAGGCAGGTGAACCTATAGATTCCTTATATGGTACCAGTTGTCAAAGCATACACTAAATCTATTATGAAGCAGATAAAACCCTTATTTCTCTTGATAACTCATGAAATAACATCAATCTATAGTAGCTAAATGCAGATCTAGGATATTCATAAGATGAGTGAGGGCATTATGTTTATAGCTCTTCAACATGAAAGGGAAATTCATTTGATTAAAGATGTTGATTCAACAAAACCTCAAAAATGCAACAGTATAACCAATGATTCTATAACTGATCAGTGCCTAATCCATTGGGCAATTCCATGAAATCAAAACATACATCTGTGACATCAGGATGTATCTCATATACCCAGACATCAGATCTATCCAACCACCTTGTGATTCAGACATCAGTGTTCATTCAGGTCTCATTCTCACAAAATATCCTTCTCAAACAACCTGTAACCTTATTTAAACATATCAAGCATTTACTTGGCCCTTTGGTCCAACAACAAAATACATCAAACATACAACCTAAAAGGGATGCAAATGGGTCTCAAATCTTTGTTCCAAAACCACATAAGACTTACAGATTGTTGAGAAAGGAGACAAGAACTAGAACAAAACTAGTGAAATTGTTGCTCATATGTATTCATTTCCTTGAAACTATAAATTCAGATGCATAAAATTGAAACATGAAACAACCTAATAACTTAGAACTATCTATATTATCTCTAAAATGTTGTTCACATGAGAGTTTTTCTGAAGAAAAATGGTGTCATAGTCATGCAAACATGTTAAAATACTGGAACCAATGGTCTCACAGTGCAAAAATTGGAATCCGTAATGGTGTCATAGAAAATGAACTTTTTCTTCCCCAAAATTGGAACCCTTCCAAAGTATCAGAGAAAGAAAGATATAGACAAGAAAGAAATCCTGGATCTGTTCTGAAAATGACAAGTGTCCACTTAAAAATCAATCTTCTGGCAACTGAAAAACTTCTTTCTTCCATCTCCATTCTGATCTGATCTTGTTTCATCATTATCTACAATTGATTTGCACAATATCTATGTTGAAATGATGAAACATTGCTGAGTCACCACAATATCTGATTTACCCATTGAAATGTTTGGAAAAATTGGGTTAAATTGAGTGAATGTGAGAAACATGAACTCCAACTGCATTCTTACAAATTTTTACTCATCCCTTAACTGGATTTTCAATTTTTTACCCATTCCATTGAGGAAGTCCCAAAATTCACATTTTTGGCTATAGCTCAAACCAAGAAGCACCTATGCAAAAACTAACTTCAAAAATGGAAAATTTGGATTCTCACAATTCCAACGGTATATGATAAGGCATATCTAGCCTCTGAGAAATGCTTGAAATCTTTGTTTGAAAAACAGTCCCCTGGTTAAGATTGTTCAGGTCTATATTTCAAATAATTTCATAAAGTTTAAACTTTAGGCAATAAAAATTTCAATTTAAAAGACCCTGCATTGGTTTGCTAGAAAAATAATTTTAAAATGAAAATTTTAAAATCATTTTATTTTTCTTAGCCCTTCCAAATTTGAGTCAACTCTACGTTTGACCAATGCCACATGGTGCACTTTGATTGGACACCTGATATGCATCATCTGCCACATGTCATCTCATCACTACTTTGCCATGCTTAACCAGTGAGCAACTTTGGTTAGCAAGGTAACGTGAACCGTCAGACTTGCCACGTGGTGCAATCTGGTGCACTCCTGCTATTTGCCCACCACATCACTGACCAATCACTCTGTCGCTGCCACTTGTCAATATCTAATTCACTAACAAAACTGCTATTGAACCCATGTAACACTTTGGAACTCACCAGATTTTTATGTTTTTCTGGTGACCTCGCTATCTCGCTAGCTGGAGTTGCGAAGATTTTTTGGCTAGCAAAGTAGCGAGGCGTCGGATTCTTGGATTTTCTGATTGTGCTGACATCATCAGTTTTAATTGTGCTTGCTTTCAAAACTATGCTTTGTTTGAATCTAGCTAACATCAGCACCCTTTGGGTCAGATTGGGGGTCAACGACACACAAGCCTTGCCTTCACAAAAGCCAGCCTTTAATTTACAATACAATATGAGTGCTTTACAATTTAAAGACATGATATTCTTTCCCCACGACAAATATGCGATAGACTGTTTTAAGTGTTTTTTTCCTTGCATCCCATGTTTGAAAACATGGATCATTTGTTTGAAAAAGAAACTATTCTACCTCTGATTGGGCCGCTCCTTTTGACTACGTGATTCTATCGCACAATCACTGACCATTCTTGAACTCTTCTTCTTTTGCCTTTGGCCTCCATGGCTTTGTTCATAATGCTCAGCTTATCCTATTGCGGGCTACCTTTTGATGTTCATTGCCTTTTGTACTATGGATTGTTCTCTTATACTCTTTTCTTTTTGCTGTCGACGCCTTTTCTTGTCTGGAGTAGTTTTTTGCTTTTGCATGAGCTGATTACTTTTGACACATGCCATGGAGTCTTCCTTGACTGTTGCGGCTTGGCTGTATCGTGTGGGCCTTTAAATTACTAGCCCTTCTTTGCTTTGTGGGTGACCTTGTTTGAGATGCCTACTCTTCCTTTGAAATGCACAGATCTCTTTTTCATTGAAGTAGTTCCTCCTCTATTTAGTTGTGCCTCTGCTCTATTTCACTAGGCGGCCCTCCTCTTTTCATGTGAGGATCTACTCCTTGGCTCAATGTGGGTTGCCCCTTCTAAGATGACATAGTGTGAGAGCTTCCCTTTGAAGGGGTGGACTATTTTTTTCAAGCCATGGACTGCTTGCACTTTCCCTCAACTGGAAAGGCTTCACTTCTTAACTGCGGCTTGTCTTATTACTGTTGACTACCTCTTGGCAAGTGCTTCCTTTCATTTATGGCGTAGACAGTTGCTTCATGGAAGTTTCTTCCCAATTCATGGAGTATGGCTCCCTGTCACATGAGACCCCATTGTTTTTCTTTTTTGAAAACCGTAGGCATGGGACTTTTTAAAACAGTGTCTGCTCTGTTCTACGTCATGAAGCTCCCATTGACTCTCTTGTACTATGTGCCATGTCTCCTCCAAATGAATGTTTGATATAGCTATCCTAGACACTACATCACTTTGATATGTTAAGACATTTTCTTTAGCCTCTTGATCTTCATGACACGATTCATCCATAATCACAAAAACTATGGAGACAATCTTCTGTTCTTGGCATTTGATGAAGATTTAGTCGGGCCCCAAAGCGGGTCTGACTAAAAAAATTTTGTTTCCAAAACATTAACTCTTCAAAATGATCTTCAAAACATCTGATACTAACTCGAAACAAATTCCATTGCCTAAAAATCAATTTGAAGCTCATTTTACAACTCTTTGTAACTCGCCAACTTTGTGCCAGGAGGTTTGTTGACTGGCCTTAAAAATTGACTAAATCACCTGATTAGGCTCTAAAAATTGGCACACTGAATCATGGTTTTGCATTCTTGCACCCTGCCAAATTTTGTCTCATGACAAATTCTCAGTCATAAGGTATTGACTATTAAAGTCTCCCTTCTAGATTTACCCATAAGAAAACACGTCAGAAAGCAACAAACTAGGTTTGGAATTGGGTTGGAAAATTGGGCAAATGGGAACTTGGGAAGACAAAAACTAGGGCGTTAAAAATTTTTCATGAGGAAAGTATGAATAAGTGATTTGGGCTCATGACAAATCATAGGACGCATTCTGAAGACACTTAAAGTAGGCTACTTGGATTTTGCAATTAGAAACACTGACTGAAAAGCGACTTTGGCAAATGGAAATGACCCTGAAAAGTGCACATTCAGATTCATTACATCTTACAAACTGACACACTTGAAGTACTTTGAGAGGAAAATATAGGGGTACAATCTATTTGACTTGACCTATCATGGATTAGGAGATAAAATGTCACGAACAGGGCTACCAATCAATCTGCACTTTCAAACACTAGTGAAAAGTTAGAAATTCCATTTGCAATCGCATTTGAAAACTGTTCAAATAAATTCGTCAAGAGCTGAAAGTTGAAACATAAGAATTTTTTGATGTCTACAATATAGTGCAATAGGAATTTCAAGATTTTGATCAACTGGTCAAAATTTATAGTACGTCATACAGGGCTTCCTAGAATTGTGTACAAAGTGTAAATGAATGAAAATAGTGAATGACCAACTTTGAGGGATTCAAAACCTATTCAAAAGGATTCAAAAAGACACAAAATATAGAACATAGGCTCTCAGGTATGGATATTAGATATTCTCAAAGTGGCAGGTCATGACACATTTCTGGGTGCAAGATATTCACTGGCAAACACAGCCTCCTGTCGTTGTCTGACACTAGGGTGGAAATGCAGATTTGGCAATTTCTCAAAACAAAACTTCACCAAACATCTCAGAATGATGATTTAACTTTATGGAACAAGTAGACAGGTTGAAAGGAAGGTGCTAGAAACATTGAACACATTTTAGGGCTCAGAGTGACAGCCAGGCACAAATGCATTTATGGGGATGCTTTTCTCAAAATTTGAAACTGTGACTCAAAATTTGCCATGCAATTTTTTGCCCCAATAGTGGCTCTGTCTAGGGATGCATGTCCCTTGTGGGCATGGAAAGAATCTCATATCTATGGAAGAAGCAGACCATTCATCTGAATAGAAAAAGTTTCTCGAACAACTTTATTGAAAGTAGGGAAACTACTCTAAATATGTACACACGATGACCCCGAGTAACCGAAAAGTTTACAAAACTTCTTACCACTGTCAAAAACCTTATTCTCATTTACATCTCCCTGAGGTAAACTGAAATTATCATTATCATTTGTTTCACCCCTCATATCAACACTTTCAATTACTTCGTTAGGAAAAACAAAATTGCTATCATCATCTTCATAGTGCATATAAAAATCAGACAAACTTTCTACACCTTGCCCACTATGAAAACATGGATCAACATGATCATGACAACCAATATCAAAGTGAAACTGATCACTACTGACTAAATCATGGATTCTTCCAACTGGAAACACAAAGTGCTCATATTTAACTTCATTCAATGAGTTACATGGAGTAGATTGTAACTCACCTTGTGCCTCCATAAATGAAGAGCATGTGAAATCTGATCATTGCCTACTTGCAACCATGTTACTCATCGAATCAGATTTATCCTTTGCTGAAACCTCTTCACATTCAAACAATTGATTAGTCACCAAAATTGAAAACTCATTCTAAAAGTACTGATCCAAACTATGTTGATCATTATCATCTTCTTCATCAAACTGAAAGTCAGAATACACCTTGAACTTATCTTTACATGACTTATCAACACATGAAGAAAATTTATAATCGGATTGACAATACTCACTGTTTTCCACGTCACTACATGAAACATCAAAACAATGTTCAACAAGATCAACATGAAAAGAATCTGAAATAGCATTAACCTTTCCTTCATTTACATAATCGACATTCAACAAATTGTCATGTGCAAAGACATTTGAGGAACTGTCACGTACACCTCCAAAATCCGATAAGGATTGTTTAGATTCTACCTCTTTTTCCACATCAAACTTTGGGGTATTGATTTGACTAAATGAGAAAGTATTATGAGAGAAAATATGAAGATCCTTAGAGATACTTATGTGCTTTTCAAACTCATGAGCCAACAAATTAGAAATTTCATCAGAACTCAAGAAGACTACCTCACAACTCTTCTCATGGCTATGATTGCCATCTGGACAACATGAAGAACTTACAACAGGAAGATCATTAGTGTAAAAATCTGGAAAATCAGAATTATTACAACATTCTTTTGTATCATGACAATGACTAGATCTACTATTGTTACAACTTTCTTCAACTTCATATGTACTATAACAAAATTTATCTTCTCTTTTATATCCATCTTTTTCATGCTGATTTCTATTACCTGATTCATTAACATTTGAATCCACCTCTTCACAATCGGAAGATAGATTATCTTGCTCTACAGACTCATTGTATTCATTACTACCTTGGCTTTCAGCACACTCATTATCATTAGGAGATATTTCATGAAATCTGTAATCACCACTTTCCATCTCCTCAATGAATTTTTCAATTTACAAAATTATTTGTAACCTTATAGGTGTTGGCCAATTGACTGAATCGGGTACTAGAACATCAAGGAAAACACTAGGCAATGAAGATTCCTCAGGTCTACAATGAAAAGGAATCTTACTGATTACTGACTTAAGCCTTAAATAACATTGTTCGACACTTAGACCTTGAGTGCTACCTACTTCAGCTCTTATAATATTGACAATCTTTTTGTAAATCAGTCTATTCAACATAGCAATGTTATTATTCACGATTTTCAAACTGTCAGAATTTGGTGAACTAATCTCAGATCTAAGATTTGACTCCATCATAAAACAAACTTTCTACCTCCTCTTCCTAGTGCTAAAAACCACTGAATAGAGGCAACCCTTTTTAACATTTTACTTCCATGAAAAGAAAACATGAAAACCAAAATTCCTCAAGTGCTGATGTTGAACTTGATTTGCTGATTTGGCATATGTGCAAGAATGAAAATCCTTTACACCACTGATCAAACTTTGTAGAGTCGCCACCTCTTTGAAAGAGGAATGAAATAACCAATGCTATGATCTATTTTTACATTTCAATTATTTATAATAGTAGATTTCAACCAGCACTTAAAAACTTATCAAGAATTTGAAACTCCTTTTCAAGAAACTACCAAAAGCTTCAGATCTACTCATACAACTGAAAGTCCTTCAAGATTTTGCAATGAAAATAACTAGGAACAATTGGTATAGAGATTTGAGAGTTGCCACTCATACTTGGTGAGAAATAAAATATAATTTGTCACTTGAAAAATCTAAACTAGACCATTAATGTAGGAAATAGTTGCAGATCAGTAACACCTTGAAAAGAAAATATACTTTATAAATCAATTCTAGACTCTGGACTTTCTCAATAGCACTTGCAAACTAAACTGATTGAAGATAGACCTATGACAGTCATAGAACACAATTTTCATCCCGTTTACAACATACTGATGTCCATGAAAAAATCTTAACTGGGGAACATGAAACTTCAGCAAGGAAAATAAGAAATGCCTCTCACTATAGATTTTCTATATCTAATCTATTTCATGGCAGAGATTTTTATTCTTTCTATATGCAACTCCCCAGTAGAGTCACCATTTTGTTGGTGTTTGAAAATTTTACCCATTTCCAATTACCCTAATGAGAACAAAGCACATCTAGGGGTAGCTAACTCCCATTTTCAACATGCCCATTCAGACACCAGGCCAACTGTAAGGCTATATTCCTTCTGCACTTTAGGCTCTACAAAACCTAGGTGGGTGAACCTATAGATTCCTTATATGGTACCAGTTGTCAAAGCATACACTGAATCTATTATGAAGCAGATAAAACCCTTATTTCTCTTGATAACTCATGAAATAACATCAATCTATAGTAGCTAAATGCAGATCTAGGATATTCATAAGCTGAGTGAGGGCATTCTATTTATAGCTCTTCAACATGAAAGGGAAATTCATTTGATTAAAGATGTTGATTCAACAAAATCTCAAAAATACAATAGTATAACTAGTGATCCTATAACTGATCAGTGCCTAATCCATTGGGCAATTCCATGAATTCAAAACATACATCTGTGACATCAGGATGTATCTCATATACCCAGACATCAGATCTATCCAACCACCTTGTGATTCAGACATCAGTGTTCATTCAGGTCTCATTCTCACAAAATATCCTTCTCAAACAACCTGTAACCTTGTTTAAACATATCAAGCATTTACTTGGCCCTTTGGTCCAACAGCAAAATACATCAAACATACAACCTTAAAGGGATGCAAATGGGTCTCAAATCTTTTTTACAAAACCACATAAGACTTATAGATTGTTGAGACAGGAGACAAGAACTAGAATAAAACTAGTGAAATTTTTGCACATATGTATTCGTTTCCTTGAAACTATACATTCAGATGCATAAAATTGAAACATGAAACAACTTAATAACTCATAACTATTTATATTATCTCTACAATGTTGTTCACATGAGAGTTCTGCTAAAGAAAAATGGTGTCACAGTCATGGAAACATGTCAAAATACTGGAACCAATGGTCTCACAGTGCAAAAACTAAAATCCCTAATGGTGTCATAGCAAATGAACTTTTTCTTCCCCAAAACTAGAACCCTTCCAAAGTATCAGAGAAAGAAAGATATAGACAAGAAAGAAATCTTGAATTTGTTCTAAAAATGGCAAGTGTCCACTTGAAAATCAATCTTTTGGCAATTGAAAAACTTCTTTCTTCCATCTCCATTCTGATCTGATCTTGTTTCATCATTATCTACAACTAATTTGCACAATATCTCTGTTGAAGTGATGAAACATTGCTGAGTCACCACAATATCTAATTTACCCATTGAAATGTTTGGCAAAATTGGGTTAAATTGAGTGAATGTGAGAAACATGAACTCCAACTACATTCTTACCAAGTTTTACTGATCCCTTAACTGGATTTTCAATTTTTTACCCATTCCATTAAGGAAGCCCCAAAATTCACTTTTCTGGCTATAGCTCAAACCAGGAAGAACTTGTGCCAAAACTAACTTCAGAAATGGAAAATTTGGATTCTCACGATTCCAACGGTATATTATAAGACATATCTAGCCTCTGAGAAATGCCTGAAATCTTCGTTTGAAAAATAGTCCCCTGGTTAAGATTGTTCAGGTCTATATTTCAAATAATTTCATAAAGTTTAAACTTTAGGAAATAAAAATTTCAATTTAAAAGACCCTGCATCAGTTTGCTAGAAAAATAATTTTAAAATGAAAATTTTAAAATCATTTTATTTTTCTTAGCCCTTCCAAATTTGAGTCAACTCTAGGTTTGACCAATGCCACATGGCACACTCTAATTGGACACCTAATCTGCATCATCTGCCATGTCTTGTCTCCTTGCTACTTTGCCATGCTTAACTGGTGAGCAACTTTGGTTAGCGAGGTAACGCGAACAGTCAGATCTGCCACACGGCATAATCTGGTGCACTCCTTCTATTTTCCTGCCACATCACTGCCCAATCACTCTGTCATTGCCACTTGTCAACATCTGATTCGCTGTCAGCACTGCTATTGAACCCACATAACACTTTGGAACTCGTCAGATTTTTATGCTTTTCTGGCAAACATGTTATCTCGCAAGCCAGAGTTGCCAAGATTTTCTGGCTAGCGAAGTAGCGAGGCACCGGATTCTTGGATTTTTTGATTGTGCTGACATCATTGGTTTTAATTGCGCTTGCTTTCAAATTTGTGCTTTGTTTGAATCTTGCTGATGTCAGCACCCTTTGGGTCGGATTGGGGGTCAATGGCACACAAGCCTTTCCTTTACAAAAGCCAGCGTTTAATTCACAATACAATATGAGTGCTTTACAATTTAAAGACATGAGATTCTTTCCCCACGACAAATATGGGATAAACTGTTTTAAGTTTTTTTTTCCTTGCGTCCCATGTCTGAAAACACGGATCATTGTTTTCAAAAAGAAACTATTCTACCTCCGACTAGGCTGCTCCTTTTAACTGCGTGATTCTACCGCACAATCACTGACCATTCTTGAACTCTAATTCTTTTTCCTTTGGCCTCCATGGCTTTGTTCATAATGCTCAGCTTATCATATTGTGGGCTACCTTTTGATGTTCATTGCCCTTTTTACTATGGATTGATCTCTTATACTCTTTTCTTTTTGCTGTTAACGCCTTTTCTTGTCTGGAGTAGTTTTTTTCTTTTGCATGATCTGATTGCTTTTGACACATGTCGTGGAGTCTTCCTTGACTATTGCGGCTTGACTGTATCATGTGGGCCTTTAAATTACTGGCCCTTCTTTGCTTTGTGGGTGACCTTGTTTGAGACGCCTACTCTTCCTTTGAAATGCGCAGAGCTCTTTTTCATTGAAGCAGTTCCTCCTCTATTTAGTTGTGCCTCTGCTCTGTTTCACTAGGCAGCCCTCCTCTTTTCATGCGAGGATCTACTCCTTGGCTCAACATGGGTTGCTCCTTCTAAGCTGGCATAGTGTGAGAGCTTCCCTTTGAAGGCGTGGACTACTTTGTTCAAGCCACGGACTGCTTGCACTTTCCCTCAACTGGAAAGGCTTCACTTCTTAACTGCGACTTGTCTTATTACTGTTGACTACCTCTTGGCAGGTGTTTCCTTTCATTTACGGCGTAGATAGTTGCTTTATGGAAGTTTCTTCCCAATTCATGGAGTATGGCTCCCTGTCACACGAGACCCCATTTTTTTTCTTTTTTGAAAACCATAGGCCTGGAACTTTTTAAAACAGTGTCTGCTCTGTTCTACGTCATGAAGCTCCCATTGACTGTCTTGTACTATATGCTATGTCTCCTCCAAATGAAAGTTTGATATAGCTAGCCTAGACACTACATCACTTTGATATGTTAAGGCATTTTCTTTAGCCTCTTGATCTTCATGACTTGATTTATCCATAATCATAAAAACTACGGAGACAGTCTTCTGTTCTCGGCATTTGATGAAGATTTAGTCGGGCTCCAAAGCCGGTTTGACTAAAAAATTTTCATTTCTAGAACATTAACTCTTCAAACTAATCTTCAAAACATTTGATACTAACTGGAAACAAATTCCATTTCCTAAAAATCAATTTGAAGCTCATCTTACAACTCTTTGTAACTCGCCAACTTTGTGCCAAGAGGTCTATTGAATGGGCTTAAGAACTGACTAAATCACCTAATTAGGCTCTAAAAATTGGCACACTGAATCTCAGTTCTGCATTCTTACACCCTACCAAATTTTATCTCATGATGAATTCCCATTCATAAGATATTGACTGTTAAAGTTTCCCTTCCAGATTTACCTACAAGAAAACACGTCAGAAAGCAACAAACTGGGTTTGGAATTGGCTTGGAAAACTAGGCAAACGGGAACTTGGGAAGACAAAAATTGGGGCATTAAAACTTTGTCATGAGGAAAGTATGAATATGCGATTCGGGCTCATGATGAATCACAGGACGCATTTTGTGGATGCTCAAAGTAGGCTACATGGATTTTGCAATTAGAAACACTGACTAAAAAGCGACTTTGGCAAATGGAAATGACCCTGAAAAGTGCGCATTCGGATTCATCACTTCTTACAAACTGACACACTTGAAGTACTTTCAGAGGACAATATAGGGGTACAATCTATTTGACTTGACCTGTCATGGATTAGGAGATAAAATGTCACGAACAGGGCTACCAATCAATCTGCACTTTCAAACACTAGTGAAAAGTTAGAAATTCCATTTGCAATCACATTTGAAAACTGTTCAAACGGATTTGTCAAGAGCTGAAACTTGAAACATAACAAGTTTTTGATTTCTAGAATATAGTGCAATAGGAATTTCAAGATTTTGATCAACTTATCAAAATTTATAGTACATCAAATAGGGCTTCCCAGAATTGTGTACAAAGTGTAAATGAATGAAAACAGTGAATGACCAACTTTGAGGGATTCAAAACCTATTCAAACAAATTCAAAATGACACAGAATCTAGAACATAGGCTCTCAGGTATGGATATTAGATATTCTCAAAGTGGCAGGTCATGACACATTTTTGGGTGCAAGATATTCACTAGCAAACACAGCCTCCTGTCATTGTCTGACACTAGAGTGGAAATGGAGATTTGGCAATTTCTCAAAACAAAACTTCACCAAACATCTCAGAATGATTATTTAACTTCATGGAACAGGTAGACGGGTTGAAAGGAAGGTTCTAGAAACATTGAACACCTTTTAGGGCTCAGACTTACAGTCGAGCACAAATGCATTTATGGGGATGCTTTTCTCAAAATTTGGAACTGTGACTCAAAATTTTCCATGCAATTTTTAGCCCCAACAATATCATTTAGCAAGTTAAAAGATTCAAAAAGACCTTTAAATGGCAGCATTTAGAGTTTATAGTTTGAATTTTTTAATGTTAACGGCTATATGCATTTTGGAGGGAAAACTCATAATTTAAATTTGGTTATGAGTTAGCAAATCAAATAGATTGGAGGTGGTTGAGGGGGTTATTTTCCATCCTCCAAAACTTATAAATAGTTATTGTATAGCCTTGTGACAGAGTAGTATGGATTGTCTTAAAAATTTGCATGTAAAAGCTTGGTTTTGATAGCAATTTGAAGGATTCTTGGGTTTCTTTGCATATATTTTGATTTGGAATGCATTGTGCAATATTCTTAGACATTTCTTGATGTTCTAAACCAGGTTTTGAATCCAAATTAGTAAGTTTATTATTCAATTTCATAGACTGTTGGCTGTAGTAGACAGTTTATTAGCAATTTTGAAGTTCTTTTCAAATAATCATGTTCATTCCATGAAATGTTCCACTATTTCTTCATGGAATGACATTATTATAACTTGTACCATATTTTCTAACACTAATATGCTCATGTAATCTGAGGATTTTGGTGGCCACCAAGAAAAAGTTCATGAAAATAAGGCATAATTGTAGGGTACAAACCTACAGTAGAGGATTTTCCTTAAGAAGGGCATAGTTTGAGTTTTGATTCATGTTATTGATGTTGGAAAAATAGTGTTTGCACCTTTAATTGATTATAGAAGTGTTGGCACATGTGAGATTTGCAAAACCCTAGGTACAAAGGTTTCTAAAGGGTGAAATAGGGCTTTTGGGGTTAATGAACCCTTAGGTTGAAATTGCGTGTTTAATCTTCTAATTAGAGGTATTTTAAGATCCTATGCAAAATTTTGAAACTAGATCTTAAGTCCTCCTATCAGTTGCTTTGTAAATGCATCTTTCTTACATTGTTGAAAATAGGGGCATTGTGAAGGATTAGTGATATTATCCAAAGGAAGCATATCTCAATGTTACATATATTTTGTGCAAGGATAAAGGGTATCTAAAACATCCATTTTTTCAAATAATCTTTTGAAAAAAACCAAAGCCATCTACCTATTTGTCTTTCTGCTATCACAGAATTATAAATTTGCATTAACAACATTTTGGCATGTTGTGTATTTTGGTATGGAAACTCAAGGGAATTGATTGGAACATGCTAGATATGTCAAAACAAAATTATTGATGCCTTGAAACCTCCTAGAGTTGACTATTTCTAGACTTTTCCCATCAGGACCTAAAAGGCTCACTTGAAACACTTTTACATTTTTTCTCATTTTGGGTTGTTTAAGGGTTCATCATCCTTTCCTCTACATCATAACTGATATGCTATCACTTGCCCTTTGATTTCCTTTCTATCTACATATTCTATGTCAAATTCACTAATGATCATGACCCATTTGGCTAGTCATCCTGTGAGAGCAGCCTTGCTTAGGAGATACTTCAGTGGGTCAATCTTAGAGATGAGCATTGTTTTCTGATGGAGCATGTAATATCTCAGCTTTGGTGCTACAAAGTCAATAGAAAGAGAAGCTTTTTCAATGGTTGAATAATTTAATTCATATCCCACAAGTGTTCTTCTAATGTAATATATGGCTCACTCTCTTGCTTGTTCATCATTTTGTGCTAAGAGAGCTCCTAATGTTGTATATGTAGCAGATATGTATAGGATGAGTGGCTTGCCTAGAATGGGAGCCATTGAAATTGGTGGATGTAGAAGATAATCCTTGAGCTATTGGAAAGATTCTTGGCACTACTTATTCGATTGAAAGGATACTCCCTTACGTAAGAGGTGTTAAAAGGAGTGACACTTATCTACCAGTTGTGCAATTAATTTATGGATAAACTGTAATCTTCCTTGTAGTCCTCTTAAAGTTTTTAGATTTTTTAGAGGAGGCATGTCAAGTATTTATTTTACCTTCTTGGGATCCACTTCAATGCCTCGTTGAGAAATAATGTATCCTTAGAGCTTTCCAGAAACAAGCCCGAAGACAAACATTTTTGTATTTAGATGGAGCTTATAGCTTTCCATTCTAGTAAATATTTGATCTAGGATGCCCAAATGATCTTTTCTTCTATAGGATTTGCAAAATAATTCATCAACATAGTCTTTCATGAGGATGTTCATGAAATCATGGAGGATTGTAGTCATTTCTCTTTGATATATTGCCCCAGCATTTTTAAGACCAAATGGCATGACATTCTAGCAATATGTTCCCCAAGGGCATGTGAAAGTTGTCTTGTGTTGATCTTTAGGGGCTATTCTTATCTGATTGTAGCTAAAAAATCCATCCATTCGTTATAACAGCTCATACCCAAATGTCATCTCTACAATGATATCTATGTTTGGTAAAGGAAAATCATCCTTGGGACATGCCTTGTTAAGATCACAAAAGTTAGTGCATATCTAGATGCCCTCATAGTGTTTGCTTACTGGTACTAGATTAGATATCCATTTTGCATAATCAATGGGTCTTATCAAGCCAACATCCAATAATTTCCTCAATTCAGCTTTAACAAGGAGGGCAACTTGAGGATGCATTTTTTTCAAATTTTACTTTACTAGTTTCATTCCTAGTTTTAGCTACAAGTGATGGACTAGTTTAGGATCTAATCTTGGTATGTCTACATAAGACCATGCAAAGTTGATTTTCTTCTCTAGAAAGAATTTGGAAAATTCATCCTTTTCTTCTAGTGATAATGAGACTACAAAGTGTATGACCTTGGGGTTGTTAGGAGTTCCCAAATTAATCTCTTCTATCATTTCCACAAGTAATGTTGATCTTTACTTCAATGGGGGTGTGTCCAATCTTCCATCCTTAGGTGCCTCAAATTGGTTTTCACCCTCAAATACATCCTTTATTTTTACTTTTTCATGGTCTAATGGTGCCTTTTGGTTTTCACCAAGAGACCTACTATTGTCTTTTTTTGTTATTTTCTAAATTTTGTGACTAGAAGATGCAGTTGACTCCCTGAAATATGCCATGAAATTTAGATCAATGGAAGATCTAGATTTTTTATTTTCTTGTGGTAAATCATCATGGATCCCAAAGAATTCTACAATGGAATTATCATTCTCAAACTAGTCAAACACTGGTGGTCCTTGTTGGTCCCAATCAATAAGTTTAGGGAAAACTAGGGAAATGCCATCATCGATGTTGAATAAGCTTTGGTCAAATGCATATATATTGATATATTCTTTAGTGATATCATTAGGATCATGTTTAGAAGTAGGAGGGATTGGATCCCAGAATGTTTTGATCCAAGGTGAAGAACTAGTTTGAGTGATAGGTGGATTGACATGTTTATCTTCTGTAGGCAAGCTGTCGGGGTCAGCAAACATATGATCAAGACCAAGGGAGGTATTAGGATAATCAATGTTGTATACAAATTGGGTGGGTTTAGGTTAGTTTTTCTCAGATGCCTTGTCATTTTTTGAAGCATTCATCTCCTCAGACAAGGATGACTTAGTATTAGGAAGAGCCAAAACAAATGGTTTGAATCCAAGTCCAAAGTTATGAGGTCATCTTGATGCAATGATGGGTTGAAAAATGCCTTGCTTTTGAAGTCTTAGGCCACTATATCTATCATATCCCTTTTTTTGCATGATGGTGAATCTAGGTCCATACTTGTTAGGGGATATAGGAGTAATTTATTATTCTACTTTAGCCTTTTCAATCCATGTAGAGGTATTTTCATAGACATGTTCTTCATGTAGTCCACCTCCAATAGTGAAAGCCACTGAAGGTTTCTTTTGAAATTCAAATTTAGGTTTGTTCTATATAAGCTAAGGTTTACCATATAACTTGGGAGATAAAGGAATTTTCCCAATATGAAAGGCATGTGACATGGAGTACTCACCACAACCTTGGTCTTGGATTTTGAGCTTTCCTTTGGATGCGGGTGTGAGTGTGGAAGGATCAACATACTTGGAGGACTCGAGTGGATTTGCTACATGGTTTTTTGGGACTTGGTATGTAGGAGTTCCTCTAAGATTGGTATAGAATTGGAATGGATCTGGATCACCTAGGATGGTTACCTCTACATTATTATAGGAGAACTTTAGGCACTGGTGATATGTAGAAGGAACTACTTTCATTGCATGGATCCATGGGCAACCTAGTATCATGTTGCAGTTCATTTCTATATCTAAGACCTAGAATAGAGTATTCTCAGTAGGTAAACAAACTCTAATAGGTAAGATGATGATCCCTGTAAAGAAACATTCACCATTAGCATAGGGTTTGATTGTGGTTCTTCAAGAGGGATCCACATCAATTTTAGAATAAACAAAACCTTTGACTACTTTAAGTGTACAAACATTCATTCCCACTCCTCCATCTATCAAGACACATCTAACTTTAACATTGTGGACAAAGACTTCAAGGTGAAGAGGGTCATTTTGGTTTGGTCTTTCTTTAGGGATGTCATGAGGGCAAAAGGTGATGTATTGGAAAGTGGATAGGTTCCCCACCATGGCTTGGAACTAGGAAACACCAATGTTATCTGAGACTATTGAATCTTTAAGGACTCAATCTAAGATTTTTTGATGTTGGGGAGATGCATGTAGTAGATCTAAGATGGATATTTGTGCAGGGGTCTTGCCAAGTTATTCAACAAGGTTATAATTAGATGAAGAAGGAGTAGTAGTTCTACATGGGGGTGCAGGTCTAGATGGGGCTCTAGGTAGGGTAATCTTGGTACATTGTGTGGTGACAATGCAATGAGGGTCTTTAGCCTTTAATGTAAATGTGGATATGTAGGAATCTGACTCATTGAAATAGTTAATGGTGTACACATATCTAGTGCATGTGTAATTCAAATTACCTTGTGAGTTTGATTTTGAACTAGAGGGTTTCTCTTTGTCATGATTACCCAAAGGATCTTTGAAGATAGTGTGATCTGAGTTGGATGCTAGCAGTGATAGATTGACAGTGATTAAACCATCACTAATAAGGTCTTGTATTGCATGTTTCAATTGGAAGCATGATGAGTTTTTATGTCCTTTTGTGTGATGGTAATCACAATACTTTTTGTCATCCCACCAATCATCTTTAGTGAACGATTCATCTTTGATCAAGGGTAACTGTAGGAAGTTATTAGTCAATAACTGTTGTAATGTAGTCTCAAAAGGTATCCCCAATGGTGTGAATTTCCTATCCTTGGTTCTAGGGTGTCTTTAGGGTTTGTCTTGTGTGGAAATCTTAGTCTTCTATTGTGGGGCTAATGTTTGATTGGAGGTTTTTGAATTTGTAGGGTTTGCACCTTTCAAATTCAATTGAGGTTGTGTTGTGCTAATTGTATAGGAATCCAAAATGCCATCATTAGTCACATTCTTGTTTTTGGAGAAAAAAATTGCCTTGTCATTAGAGGAATTGGTGTTTTTGCTTTCCTTTTTTATCTTGAGGATTCCCTTACAAATAAGAACATCTTCAATACTAGCCCCTTTTTTCATCAGTTTAGAAATAGTGCTTGGGCTCTTGATTTTGAGTTCATACATTAAGTCCGATACTAATTTTTAAATGAACATGTTTACTTGTTGTTCTTTAGGAAGGTCTAGTAAGCATTGACTAACTAAGCTTCTCCAATGTAGTAAGAATGTGATAAATGGATCTCCCATCTTCTGTTTAGTTGGGCACAAATCAAAAAGTGTCACCTCATTTGTAATGTTAAAGGAAAAGTGGGAGATGAACTTGTCTACAAGTTTTGACCAAGATTTGATATTACTAGAAAGTTTGGAGTACCATTCAAGTGTAGGCCCACCTAGAGAATGAGGGAACAATCTCATGAGGTAAGTGGGTTCATCACTAAGTTTAATACATGAGGCATAAATTTCTCTGATATGATCAATAGGGTTGCCTTTTCCTTGGTATTTTTCAAACCTTGAAGCCTCAAAGTGTTTTGGGAATGGAGGCATATAGACTTTTGTCAAATGGATTAGGATGTAGGTCCCTTTCTATATATAGAGCCTATTTCTTTTGGAGTCCCAATGCCTCGACTTGTTTGGAAATTTGTTTGAATTGTTGCAATAGTTATTCAATAGGGTTTTGCATGATTGCTTTCCCTTCAAGTCTTTCCATTTCTATGTCTGCTCAATTTTTCCATTTCTATGTCTAATGAATCTAGTGATGTATCACTAGGTGGTGGAGGTATGTTGGTACCTCAAAGACAAAGGGTTACTATTGTGATACCTATTGGGGTACTTATTGTGGTATTTGGTGTGGCACTTATTTCTATATCAACTGCTATTGATGTACCATGTGTTTTTGTTGTGCCATTTGTTGTGGTTGTTGTTGGTATACCTCTATTGGTTGTATGTGAGACTATGTATGTGATTGTTTTTGTAGAGTTATATGTTGAGGTTGTTGCAGCACATGTTGTTGTTGTAACAAATGTTGCTGATATGCAATTTTTTGCTCAAGGCATCTTTGATATTCCAACTATTGTTTAGTTGCTCTTACTGTTTAGCAAACATGGCTTATTTTTTTTGATACACTACATAGAAGTCAAGTGGGTTTACATTGGAGTGTGTGTTAGGGACATTGGATGTTTGCACCACTTGAGGTTGTTGCTGTTGTGGTTGATTTTTTTGTTGATATGTGAAATATTTTTTTAGTGGATGTAGACTTGGTTGAGGGTTACAAGTGTTAAGTCCTTGTACCACCATAGGTCAACATTATTGTGGGAGTTGACTAAGTCCTTGCAAATTGACCACCAATTTTGCATTGTTACTTTGGCACCTTTGTGTGTTAGAGGTTTCTCCTTGGGACATCATATTGACTTGATAATTAGGTGCATTCCTTTTGGGAATAGGTGTAATGTCAATAAGACTTTTCCTTTGCACATCAATAGGGATTGTTGTAGTTGATGTTTCATATAGTGTACTTGTGGGAGGCTCCATAACATTTGATGTTATAACACTTGGTAGAGTTAGGAGAAAAGGTGCACTTTTTTTATTTGTCTCCAAAGGAGGTATGTCTAGCATCCCTAGAGCACAAGTCCCTTGAGGTGCATCTTGTTGTTGCATCATGTGACTAAAATCAACTCTTAATGTCCTTTTGGGATATTTAGGGAGAGTCTTGTTTACCTTCATTGGTTTTGGTTCATCAAACAAGGGATTAATGTTGATGTGTTCAAACATACTTTGAAGGATTTTAATTGTTGGTTCTTGATGAGACCTTATAGGTGCCATTATTGTGTTTGAAAACTCCAAAGGTTGTTTTCCCTTATCTAAGTCCAAATTGATCATGGGTTGTATGTTTTCAATTGTTATGTTGGTTTGATGTTTGGACTTAGGTCCCTCCACATTTGGGTTGAATTTGACAATTTCTTGGGCTGCCAAAAGTTTAAAGTTCTTGTGGAAATTTTTGTCTTGACATGCCCTAGCCATTTCTTCATTAGTGATGCCATAACCAGTGTCAAAGTCATCACTTAGGTGTATAGTACATTGTTGTATGTTTGATTTTTTATATCTGAAGGTACTTGCATTGGGTTTTCTAAATTCAAAGGAATGTGTTTGTTCATCCTCGAGTGTGGTTGGTACACTTCCACCTCAAAGTGGTATCAGCACAAATATAGGTTCAAATTCAGGACTCCATTAAACCATCCCATGTGTAGGGAAAGTTTTTGGAGGAAATCTCACAGTAGATGCATTGTTTAAGGTTTGTTGTGTCATAGCTTGATTATGGTGATCTTGCGAATACATGTTGAAGGGGTTTGCAAGTAATGGTTGTGATGCCTCAATTTGGTCTTTGTAAAAGGTTTGTTGGGTTTTCTTGCTCTTCTTCTATCTTGGACAAGGTTTTGGTTGTGTTTATGCCTTAGAAAAAAAGGGTTGATAGAGTTCTTCAGGTCTCTTAGCTGATTGTGTCCTAGTACGTCCTGGCATGATACCTAAAAATGCAGATGCACTGGAGGGAAACCTGAATGGACTTTCTACCTCCCAAGTGTGCACCTAAACTACCAACTATTCTCAAACAGCACCAAGTGCACCCATGACGCAATTGGGGGTCCAAAAATAAGCAATTGGTAAGTAGGAGGTATGCAATGGGTAAACAAAGGTGCTAGGGTGCCTAAAATGCAAATTTTGAGTGTTTTGAGTGATTTAGAGTGATTTGCAAGGTTTAGGGATGCAATGCAAGGTGTGTAAGTATAGATTAGGGTTCTAGAACCTAGAATGAAACATCTAATTACCAAGTGCACCCTAAAACTACCAAGTGCACTTTGAAAATATCAATTGCACACTTGAAGTGTGCAGTTAGTAAAACAAGGTTGTAGTTGGTAAAACAGGTCAAAACTTGATAATTAGGATGTGGGTATGCAATATATGAGTGTTTTTGGGATTTTTAAGTGTTTAGGTATGTTATTCAAAGTGGGGAAATGCTAAATGAACTAGGGTTTTGATATGCAAAGTGCAAATTTCCTAGGGATGTTATGCAAATGCAAATGCAAGGTGCCATTTTGAAGGTGTACAAAATGAAGGTTACGGTTGGATTTTGGACTTGATAAGGATGCTAAAGGTTGATGTATGCAAGGTGTACTAAGAAAAGGATGGTGTTATAGGGTTCATAATGAAATTTGGGATATGCAAAATGAGGGTAAATGATCAAGAAGACAATTTGGTTGATAGACAAGTTGATAGGGTTTGATAGTGAAAATGATGCTAAGGTTTGAACAATGAAAGATGAAGGAGATATGCCACTATAGTGGGTCAAAATGATGTTTAGGGATGCTAGGAATATTAAAATGCTAATGGTAAAGGTATATGCAAGGTTTCTTGAACTTAGATGAAATCTTTTAAAGGTATTAACCTAAGAGTGTAATGTTATGACAACTAACTTTGGATCTTGACCAAAAAAGGACAAAAAGTGATAAGATCAAAATGACAAAGTCAAATCTACCTTGAAATAAATAGTGTTTGACCAAAGAAAATGATAAAATAACCATGGTCAAGATCCATTATCCATTGACACAATGTAACACTCTTCAGTCCATACTTTTCTTCAAATTTTTGACTAAATTCAAAGGTTTTGGGGTTCAAAATGATGTTTAGGGGACTCAAAATGGTGGTGATGCTGAGAAGATATGTGATATGCAAAGTTCCTAAGGAAACAAATGATATTTTGGGTGAAAGATGTGGTTTTGGGTCAAGTGTAGGATGAGGAGGCACAAAGGCTCCTAAATGTAGTTTTAGGGTTCCAAAGTGTAGTTTGGAGGCCCAAAATGGTCATGCAAGTGCCCAAGTGCACTATACTAGTACCAACTCATCTATGGTGTAGTTGGGGCTAGTTTGGGCATAGTTGGTAGTTTTTGGGCATAGTTGGAAAGCTAAGATGAATGTTTGCTAATTTTGAGTGATGTGGTTGCCAAATTGATATGCCAGGAAGCTAAGAGGTTGGGTTTGGTGTTAGGATGGGTTAGGATGTGTAGAATAGGGGTTATAACCTAAGAAATGATGTCCTAAGTGAATCAAATGAAGACTAGGAGATGTAGGATGCAAATTTGGGCATGTTAATGTAAGGGGAGCTAACTAGGTACCTAAGGACACTGTTAAAGCCTCAAAATGTTATCTGGAATCCTAAATTGGGTCCTTAGATCACCAAGTGAACTTAGATAGTACCAACTACACCTATGGTGCAATTAGGGTCAGTTTGAGTGCAATTGGTAGTTTCAGGGCATAGTTGGTAAACTGGGCTGAAACTAAGGCAATTCTGGGAGCTATGATTTCTAGATTGATGTCACAATGAGCTAAATGGTAGGGGACAATTTTAAGACTAGAATAAAGGATCAAAATGATGGTTAGGACACCTAAAATGAAGGTCAAAGTGTGCAATATGAAGGGTGGGTATGCAAAGATGCAAGATGGGCAATGTAAAATGCAAGTTTTGGGGTTGAAATGCAAAGAATGAAGGATGCAAACTAAACCTTAATGAATACAATGTGAAGGATGAGGGATGAACAATGAGGACTAGAATATGCAAGATGAAGCCTATATGATGCAAATATGAGCCCTAAACTATGCAAGTGGAGTTGTGTTGGTCTGACTTTTTCTGTAGTAAAAATTTTCAGTTAAATCATAGAAAAGTCAAATGTTCTATGCCTAAGTGAAACATAGGGTTTTGGATAAACCATCTATAAGAAATAATCGCCATATAAACCCTATATTCATCCCTATTCATAAATTGTCAGGCGCAAAATTTTGAAATTTCAAAAGAGGCGAATATGCTGTCATAGTCCTTTTCCTTTCTCCCGGGTTAACTTTCTTCCTATTTGTCCCAACCGTCGGATCCGATTAGATCTACCGTTGACGTTACCTTGCTATTGAGAGTTGCATGCTCATTAAGTATAGCGAGATAATGAGTATGGAGTATTTTAAGCAGTGGGACCATAAAGTGAAGATGCGGCGATCGGAGATTTGCTTATTAAATGTTTTATTGTGCAGGTACACTTTGCAATTCACCATCCAAAAAAAGGGGAGAGGGACCCACTAGAATATCTGACATTAGAGCCGGAATGTTGATTTTTTTGGAAGTTCTGCCACCTCGCTATCAGAAAATTCAGGCACTTCACTGTTAGCAAAGTAGCGAGGCCATGTGAAAATCTAAAAATGATGACATTGCATCTTGCTTGTATCATAATTACACCAGGTGGCATGACCAGTCATAAATATTGTTGTCAGAATCAGTTTGAATTAACAGAAGTAATTACTGGGTAACCCTTGCATTTTCTAGCATAGAATCCTTTTAAATGCCAGAGCTCGCTACCTCGCTATCGAAAAATTCAGGTGCTTCATCGTTAGCAAGTTAGCGAGGCCCCACAAAATGGCAAAAGATCGGCAAGATCTTTGATGATGTGTAATGACAGATGACTGTGATAAATTTTGACATGTGCCAGCTATGCAGAGATCTGATTCTCATTAATACCTATCTGACTGAATGTACAAGAAATCTTGAACGTCAGCTTGAAATGGATCAACGGAGCTCACTACCTCCCTATGAAGAGTTGCAAGGAAGATAATTATAGTGACATAGCGAGTTGGGCCCGCCGCCTTCTTTCTTAAGAAGTCCTGTAGCGTATCTTTCGATCATTTCTTGATCTGATCAACGATTGTCGCCGCTTCGCCATGGCAAGGTGCTTGTTCTTTATGCATAACAAAGTACCGACATGCTGACACGTGTTCTCTATCATCAGTGGGTCTAAATATAAGCGCCATAAAAAGAAGGAATTCTGTACGTGGCAAGTTCTCATTGGGTAAAATAACTAACATGGAAAATATAACTCCTAGTTGTTCTCTTTGTACCGCATGATCGTAGGATCTTTGAAGATCAACGGCGCAGTTTTAAATGAGAAATGTAGTGCCACTTTCTATATTAATTAGAAAAGAAAGCTTCATCCGTGAGGAATAACAGAGTATAATACAGAGAGATTTCATCAGTTTCATTTCGCGCGAGAAAAGATTTGAAGCCATTCTTGTGCAGAAGCCGTTACTGAAAGAAAAGCGTGCCATGGTTTGATAAAAATTTTTTTTTTGAGAAGTTGTCTGTTTGCGAAAAATTTGCAGGAATACAGAGGAGAATTGAGACAGAATTCAAGTAAGTAAAATTACCATCATCTTCATGAGCTTTTAAGTTTTAATAAGATAGCCCAAGATGCCTCCTAAGAAGGGATTTACAGGTGCAATAAACTACCTGGATAGAAATGTGCATGATGATTTGCTTGAGTTACTTCCTGAATCTACTGTAGAAATGGTGCAAGTTAAGAGGTTAACCTCACTAAACCCTAGGTTAAGGTTAGCTGATGGATTGTGTGATAAGGGTAATTGGGTCCAGGATGCTCAAACTTCTCAAACTGGTTTGAGTTTATTCAAAAAATGGTTTGCGGAAAGGAAGTTATATGCCCCTCATGCCAATATATGGAATTTTGATCTTGGGAAGCTTGTTGTCCCTAGTGTGTTTATGGATTTTGACCTGCTTGAAGCTATAGAAAAAAACTATGACCAAGCCACTAAGGTAGTGAGAAGAATGGATGGTGAGGCTTTAGTTACCATCAGTCCCAAGGAGATTAGGAAGGTTTTCAGTCTGGGACCCCTCACCATGTATCATGTGCCCATTAATTTGATAGATTTAGAAAAAGAATATATATCCAAGAGGGATGTAGTTAGACAGGGTGCACTAAAAACCCACATAGGCCGGATTGGAGGCCTCCCAACCATAACATCATCTTCTAAAGAACCATTCAAGAAATCATGCTTTAATTCCAGGGCAGTGGAGATATATAGGACCCTGTGCAGAGTCTTCGGAGAGGGCGAAGAAGATTTTATTCCGGTGAGCTTCATGTATATGATCACCCAAATCTCTTCTTTTGGTGTGGAAATAATTTTTGATTTTGCATCTTACTTGGCAAATGAGATTCATCAGGGATTGGTGGGGATTGCACAGGGCAAGGTGGAAAAGGTTTGGGGTCAGTATTCCTTATTGATGCATATGTTTCTTTTTAAAGGGGCCACTTATTTTGGTAAAGAAATGGTTTTAAATAGAGAACAAGAAGGGGAGGCACTGCCAGTCCAATTATGGAGTGCAGACATGACCTGGGAAGCAGAAAATGCTAGCTTCATTAGATTTGAGAGGCACTTTGCCTCCAAACTAAGGTGCCTCATATTGAGTGATAATCCCAGAATCCCTAAGGCATTAATGAACCTTGTTAGGCCTATGGACAAAACCCATATTCTAAAAGTTTCACATAATTGGGGAGATATTATCCCATATTCAGTCTTGACTGTCATCAGGGTCTATGGATTCAAAGGAACACCCCATGTGTTACCCTATCAGATACCTTTAAAGGTAGGGATAGCTGAATTTTTGTGGCAGTTAGGAGGAGTGGAGGAGGCCTTTTTGCACAAAAGGGGGACAGGATCAATTTTTCCTACTTGTACTATAGCCCACCAGTTTGTGATAACTAAAGAAGGGTGGGTCTTTCTCCATAAAATTTTGGATCAATATAAGATGGCAGTGTCTCACTCTCATTTTTGTGATACAGAAGGTTTCTTTAACTCTACCCTTAGATTGAGAATCAAGCTTCGTCCAGTTCAGCATGAATTCTATTTTCCTGAAGATATAATAAGAAATGAATACTCTCTCCATGAGCAAGAAGTAAAGAAAGAAAAATAGAGAGTCTATTCAAAAGTTTTGGAATTCATTAATTGTTTTGACAAAGATTTCAATCCTCTTAGTAATGTTGCAACCAATGCAGATAAAATACATAAGCTCATGAGTACTTTCTTTGAGATAATGGAAGTAATGAATGAGAAGAAACAACATTTTATTAATTCCTTTCTAGATAAAGCCAGAGAAATTATGAGAAAATTGGGTTTCACCTCCAACATTGGGATAGGTCCACTGGTGGTATGAAAGAAGACATGATATACTATTGTTCGATAGCAGGTGCCCGTTGTACATAAAGAAAAATAGATAGTTGAATCCACCAGCACTGTCCTAGAAGAAAGACCCCCTGAACCTTCTCCCAAAAGAAGGTGAATAATAAGGGAGGAAGAATCCCCTAATGAAAGTTACTCACCTTCTCAAACCCCAATAAGAATTGAGGAAGAACAGCTCACCAATGAGTAATTCGAACAAATGGGGTCACAAGGAGAAATTTTTGTTACACAAGCAGAAATTGATGAAGGGAACCCCCAGGAACCCCCTGTGCCAAGTTTTGAATTAACTATAGAAGATTTTAAAGGAAGGGAATTGGACCCTGTTTTGGAACAAGCCAGTCAGCATTTTTTATTTGATAACAATTTTGTAAGATCTAGGGCTTTCCATCAGTTTGCGTGGAGGGTAAACATGCACATTTTTGAGCAAAGGTGTAAGAATATGAAAACAGAACATCCAGAAATGGATGAGCCCTCCATTCAAAATCTAATAAAGGAACAAATGGTGCAAGAGTTCCAAAATATAACCCCTGATGAGGGAAGACAGATGGTAAAAAATGCTAATGTTTTATTATTGCCCAATTGGGACATTGCTGACGCATTAATTTTTAATTCTGTTTCAAATAATTTAGGACTCCAGGATCCAAATAAAGAGGAATTCTTGGGTACAGCATTCAGCAATGATCAAGCTACCCTTGTTATGTGGTCCCTGAGAAGAGGATCCAGAACTACTTCATCACAGCCTGATGATTCAGGATTAACAGGGAGTATCTTTGTAAGGAGAGTTGTTGATACTTCAAATGTACAGGCAGCCCACATGAATGTGGATTATTCTAAATTTGCCTTGGCCACTGCGGAAAGAGGAGAGAGGGCAATGATTGATATGAATAATAAATATGAAATAGTGGTGGATTCCTATAACCAAGAAGTAAAAAGGAGAATTGAGTTAGAAAACAGGGTATCTCAATTAGAAAAGGTACTTGGAAAGAGGAAAGTGGGAGAATCCAGTACACTGAGAATTGCATATCCCCCACAGTCATCTGTGGGATTAACCCCTATTATTGAGATACCCGACACCCCTGAAAGACCCCAATTCTATACTGTAGAGGAATTTGAAGCAGAAAAAACCAAATTACATGAGTGGCAGATAGAATTTAGAAATCAGCAGGAAGAGAAATGGAGGCAGGGTGTGACATATTTGAGGGATAAAATACAATGGTCAACTTTTTATGATCAGTTGACAAGGATTGTAACCCTCATGGATGAGTTAAATAAAGAAAAGGATGGACTAGATTCTCTTGCACAGAAATGGAGACAGAGAAACAATGATGTTACAATTATTTGTATATCTACAGTCCAAATGCCTTATCATCAGGTTGAAAGGATTTTTGATTTATTGAATCAATTAGATAATTTTGAGAATAAAAGATATTCTTTACAGAGAAAATTGATACTCTGTTTTTCAAAACATCTTGCTAAAAAATTCACCCTATTTCCTTGTGCTTTAGAATCTGTTGATACAGTAAAGGAAAAACACAAATGGAAAAAGGAAATGGATGAATTATTTGATAACAGAATAACAAACATCATTAGTGAGACTGGCCATTGGTTTTGGGCAAAGACAAATGAGGAGCTGGTAAAAATACAATTATATTACGCTGATATGAGAAAAGAATTCGATATTTTAGAGGAAAATGCCAATTCTTTAATAAAGATACAAAGAGAAACCCTAAGTTTTGATTGGCCAGATGATGATACTTTTAACAAATGGAAAAATCAGTTTAGTGAGCAGATGTCAGGAGACGATGACGAAGAAGATGTAAGAGTAATAGTTACTTTTGTAATCAACAATGATGACATAGAAAATCCCCAGGTTAAAGTGAGTTTCCATGTAACAGAAGATAATACATCACTTACAGACCTTATGGGTATGTACTCTGAAGCTGAAGATGAAGAATGATTGTGAGATCAGATCATAACAACCAAGAAGCATAACAGAAAGGGACCCGCCAAGAATTGTTGGTGTAATTAACCTTTCTGTTATTCTTGTTTTTGTTTTTCTAAACGAGGACACCTGTCACCTTTTTTAGCCTGAAGCTTGTTGCATCTCACATTATTTAAGTGAGATCCCAAGGCTAAAGAATGTTCCAAATTTGGTTTTTACTAAGTATTGTGCTTAGTTCTGTTTTTGGTCCAAACATTTTGGGAAGGAAATTTATAGTATACTTTTCTGTTAAAATTTCTGAGATAGATGAATGTAGAAAGAACTGTGCTTCTTCTCTGAAGGTCTTTTTGGGTCTATTGTAAAGGATATATCATTTTCAAAGGAAATGAATACAAATTATGAACTGTCCCTATATTTGTTCTTTTCTGAATTTTGTCTCCTTTTAAATACTTAGCTACCTTGATGTTGTGTGAGTAAAAGCTTATGCAATTGATTGCAATATAGTAAGACTGTACATCCATTTGTTATTGCTGTTAATTCAATGGATTAAATAAAGGCTCTGATGAATGTGATGAGGTTGCTTGGGTGTTAATAATGATTTTTGAATGATAAATTCTGGTAAGAATTGCTGATGAAAATTTGTTGCAAAGCAACAAATTAGATCTAAGAATTTACTTGACTCTGAATTCCCAATGGATTAGGCACTGATCGAAAGTATTTCAGCCAAAAGAGAAGTATATTATGACTAGCTTTTTCAAAGTACATCATAAAATCAATTTTTACTTATATTTCCTGTAAGATATTCAAAGTTGGCCAGCACTTGCCTGCATGGATTGTTTTAGCTTCACTTAGCCATTGCTGTTGGAAACATCTGCAGAGCTATAGAAGATTTCTTGGCCATATCTGTTCAAGGGATGTGTTTATCAATTTGGTAAGATTTACATATATGTTTGAGGATTTAGAGATGAGAATCAAAATGAAACTAAGAATAATTCTCATACAATTGTTCCATCTTTGAACCATCCCCGGGTACACCCGCCCTAGTTTTTACAGAGCCAAAAGAGTAGAAAACTGTCTAAGGTTTTGTTGGAGTTGGGTCCTAGTACTTTGCATATGCAAGTGATAATGAGAATTGGCTATTCTTTAGGTTGTGTATGTACTGATATCTAGGTATTAAGCCTTTTGTCGCCTAGTAGTTTTAGCACTGTTAACATCAAAATAAAACACCAACAAGTTGTATGCAAGGGTGAAATCTATGTTTTGCCAAGCACATTTAGGATCACAAGTGGCCATGTTTTCCAAGATTTATATGTGTTGAACCAAAGTTTGTAAAATTTTGACAAGGGTTGTAATGTTTTGACAATGTGTTACATTTGGAGAAGATTCAAGGTGTAAATTTGAGTGTTGGCTATTATCTTGATTAATGTTTCACACACATGCAAGACGCATTAAGACAAGAATAGTTGTTGTTAAAAGTGAACAAACACACCACAACCTAGGCTTTAAGACCTTATCCACTGAATTCCTACTTCAACCAAAGTTCAGCCACAATTATCTAGAGTAGGCAACCTAATATCTTGGCACCATAGGCTCCCCCTTATAGTGCACTCACTTCTTGGGGCTACCAAGATCCGCTTCCCAAGGGGCATGACTTCCCAAGGGACTGTTGCCTCTACTAAGGACCACGAGAATGTAGGATGTCCTCATGGGCATGGGTGACCCCTCAAGCTAGTGGATAGAAAGGATTTTGGCCACTAAAACATTTTTTTTAGTAAGGACATTCCATTTGGAAAGTGAATGATAAACTTCCATAGAAGGTCTCCCAGCCTCAAGAACCGAGGTTTGATGCACCACAAGTGTACTAGAGGAGAGCTATCATGCAGCAATAGCACTGACATAGCTTTCATCGTAATAAAATTTTATATAGTAGCTGGAATGTTGGCTTGGCTTTTGGCCTATTACCACTCTAAGGTCATCCCCTAGCATACCCAATATTGAGTATCTTGGTCCAAGGCAGGCCTCCTATAGAAGTTACAGGGATTTCTCTTACACCCAAGATCCACGAATGGCAAGGGGAGAGGATACATGAAGTATAAACCCTAGGGATTACACACTATAGACATGTCAAATAGAAAAGAAAAAGTACATTTTAAGCACCAAACGAAGTGTTATCTAATCTAGGAAATCCACACATATGGTTTTGAGAAGCACATAATGGTCTTCAACAACATCTTGCAAAGCAAGCATTAGTAGTTTGTTATGATCATGTCTTCATCCCATGATTGCCACATGTTGTAAGTAGACCATTACTAACACATAATTATCTAATCTATGTTCGAGAAGCAAATGGAAACCTTTCATGCAAATTTTGATTGATGTGTGTGTTTTCTATGAACCAGGTGTGCTCTGACAGAGCAGATTTCACCCCAGAAGGAAAAAATGGCTTACAATGCCCCCAAGTACACTCAAATAGTGTAGACTATGTGCACAACATAGTTGGGGCCCAGTAGGGTGTAGTTGGTAAGTTTTGGATGTAGTTGGGAAGTTAGAGGCAAGTTTTGGGGAAAGGGAGCCTAAATAAGACCTAGAAACTACAAATTTTGGAACCTATACTCCCAAGTGTGCCTAGATAGTATAGAGTGTTCCCATGAAATATTTGGGGCCTAGAAGGGTGAAATTCATAAGTTTTGGATGTAGTTGGTAAATTGGGAACAACAAAAAGGGCATTTGGTGGCTCCTAGGCCATTAAAACTACTCCTAGGGGTCCCAAGTGTACCCTGACAAAGCAGAGTGCACCCTAGGAAAGCAAGCTAACAAAATGCATAAAATGAAGGCATACAACCACATTACTAGACCGCCTGATTAATCTAGGTGATATCAAAGTGTAGATAGTCGTTATACCCTTCCTAGTGAGCTCCTTCCTTGCATCTACAAGCATAAAACAAGAAAACCCAAGTTAGATAACCATGTTCACGTCGAGTTCACAAAAATGTAGGACCAAAAAATAGGATAAATGCATAACATACTATGAGAAAATCACAAATTCAATCAACATATGTTAGCACCCACTAGTCTACCATGAAAGCCAAACTAATTAAAAGAAGTAAACAATGTTAAAACTCCCTCTTTCATTTGTAGCTCCCATGTCCTTCTTTCTTCTCCAAATGATGTAGCTCCAAAGTTTCCTATAGTGCACACAAAATTGAAGCAAAGTCTATTATAATGGTGATAATTCTACGAGAATACTAGAAGTTTTGATTTCAATGTGAGAGATGGAGTGAAAATTCTAAAAGAAATTAGGACCAAAAATGAGAGGAAGAATGCTCATTTTATAATGGGCATGGAGGATGAGAGCATTAGATTTCTCACCCTTAGATATGCAATTTGGCAAGAGATTCCTTTGAGAATCCATGATACATATGAAAAAAGATGCCAAATGTAGGATTCTATGATGCATGGAAGTCAAACTTGGCTAAATGTGGAAGAGAATATATGACGCATCATAAGACACCTCAACCTACCTAAAACCAAGAATCTATGACAAATGAAACTAAAGATAGCCATGCATAAGAGAATAAGAATATTGAATTATGACATATCTCAACCAAGTGTCAAAGGAGAATCCATGAGGTGTCACACCCATATGTCATGATGGTCCCAATATTTCATGGAATATTTGAATTAAAAGTCCTTTATTCCACAAAATAGAAATTAGTAAAAAATGGAATTAATGGAGGAAAATGTGACTTAGGAAATTAAGAATTTCCATGGTTTGTGAATGATAAATGAATTAGTTAATAAAATTAATTAATTGAGGATGACAATTAGGAAGAATAATTAGTAAGAATGACATAGGATTAAATTATGGGTTATTTAATCCTATAGAGAAAATTAGTAAATGATTGGCCAAAATTGATTAATTAAGTGTGACAATATCTTTTGATGAAAATGTAATGATGATACAGATTGAAAATGATGATGGTAGGTAGACCAAAGCCATGGTCAAATTAATTGATTGATTGAAATTGATAACATGTCAAGGACATATGACATGAATTGATTGGTACATAACATTTAACTAACATTGTAAATGCTACAGGATCGAGATAGATTGATAAGGTTGGTCATAATAACATTGACAAATGATGTCAATATTATTAAAAATGGTTTATAATGCCATGATTCAACATTTAAAGCCTCAAAAATGTCAAAGATTAGATGACATGAATGATAGTTTGACCTAGCACTGAGAGCCATGACAGTACTAAGGTTAGATTGATAGTTTGATAGATTGATAAGTTTCCAAGGCACTAAAAGCCATAGAAATGCCTAGGATTTGGATAGATGATGATTTATTTGAGATGTTTGATACATTTTGTGATGAATTTGACTAATTATGGGTGATTCTGGGTTGATTTGTGGTGATTCTAAGTTGATTTGAAATGGTTTCAAGTTGATTTGATATGATTTTGAAATGACATGAAATTGATGTGAAAGAAGATACAAATGATAAAGTATGATAAACTTGGCCAAAAGATCAAACTTAGTAGAATGAGAAAATGGGATGAATTAGTATGAAGTGATGAAACTATAGATGCGAACCATTTTTTAGTGTCTACAAGATAAATTGCCAATATTGGTAGCATGTTCACGCTGTGGCCATATCCTTAAGTAAATCCTTTGTGCATCATACCTTACTTGAAGGTCATCCATATCGATGATCTCATGCATAGAATGGTTAGGGTTGAGGTTGAAAACCTCACTTATTAGTTTAGGGAAAACCCTAAAAAGATTCACTCTAGCATGATTCTTCACCCACCCCATAATAGGATCATACTTCTTGGCCAAATTAGTTAGAAGATCACTATCAAAGAAAACTACAGGGACTATTAATTTTCCAATGTCAAATTCCTAGACATTTCTCATAGGGTTATCTAATTTTCATCCTGAGAACTACTTTTTAAACAATTCTAAACCTCCCATAGATACTTGGGTATCTCTTGCCCTATTTTCCCTATCATAGAAACCCTCGGCTACAGCTACCCTAGGGTTCTTAGGAATGAGCTCCCTTCCTTTAGTTATTTTGTTTAGTCATAAGGGGAATTGTTACAAGAAATTGTCATGCACAACCCTCTTTAAGTAATCAGTTTTCCCAGAGAATTCCTTTTGTAGAGGCATTTTGAGAAAACCCTAAGAATGATGTAATAATAGATGCTTGGTTTTTAGGAGTTACAGAGTACTTAACCTCTAAAATTTGCACTTCTTCTCTGTATAATTTTCACTAAAAATCATTGGATCACTAGATAAAAATAATGTGCCCTAGCTCTAAATATTCTCTATGCTTTGATAATCTCTTGCAATTCTATGGTTTAATAATGGTGAGATTGTAAATTATATTCGAGCATTGAAATCACATGAATGAGCTCTGCACCATATTAACTCTTAGTAACTGTTACCTCCAAATTGTACCTAGATTTAAATCTTATCTATATATTTCACTAGATCAGACATCTTTAATTCAAAAAGTAATGATCTTTATGGCTTTAAAAACATGGCCACATGTTGCATTACTGCTTACCCGCATTCCTTAAATTTCTTCAATCTTGAAATTGTAGGTAAGTGCCATCCATTGATCAAGACAAGATCAACAATAACACACATTTATAATTAAATAAGGCCCAATTAGCTATACTTGTCCAATAGAAAGTCTTTATGTGAATCCATGCCTCTTGAAAAACTGCCACATAAGTGGGTCCCATATCATCTTCTGAGCAAGTGAGTGCTTGACATCATCTTTACCATGCATCAAGTTGGTGCATCCTCCTTTGCCTAAATTTCTTTCAAGTTCCTAATGTGGGCATGCACCCTTTTTCAATCTCATTAAAATAGATGATAGGTAAAACTTTCTCTGTTATGGTCGCATCATGCATTTTGACCAATAAAATAATAACTTTTAGCCTGCGTGTTCTGAAAAACTTAATTGCCACATCAAATGTTAAAATATTTGCACCCATGAAATAAACATTTCTTTCTAGGAAAATGTATCAAATAGCATGGCATGATTCAGCATAATCTCTAGATCCTAGCCCCATTGTGACACGTGGCACAAGGGCACATACTCACATTGCTTATTTCTTGAGCAGTTTCTTAATGTGGGGCATGTGCTATCCACTCATCTTTGGAAGATCTATGGTTGATAAAACTTATATCCTATTTGATAGACAAACCTCTTTTTTGGCACAACTGGCAGTACACATCAGTAATTGTTTTATAGTTTGGCACATAGCAACACACACCCCACATTCTTGACCCCACCTTGCTATGTGTCAAAATATCACTTTCCTACATTATTTATCTCTCGTGCAACATGAAAATGCAGGCATGCACTGGCCTTTGATCTCACATAGATCAATGATTATAAAATCATGCATCTTAGAAACACCACATCAATCAAACCAACAAATAGAATACTGCCCTCTAGTCTAACTCATTTGACAACTACCACAAAAGATACCTCAATATTATCCTTGGAAATGTTGAGTCCATGCTATCAGACTGTGCTATGTGTCATGTTTGCATTTCCCCGTATTATTTAATTCTCGTGCATCTTCTAATTGCATGCAAGTGCTAGCCCTTGATCTAAACAAGATCAAGAGTTGATGAATCTTGGTCAAAAAGTGATACCTCTATTAATAAAATCAACCAATGAACTCATGCATTAGAGGTACTGATAGGTTTGCAAAAGATTTTGACAGATCACAATCTTTGCAGTACACTGACATTCTAGATAGGCAAGGGCTACGTGTCATCAAGGCATATGCCTACTTTGTTTAAAAACCTTGCATTTTAATTTTGCAAAAATGTGCTATCCTTTGAGCTTAACCAAGATCAATGGCTTAAAAAAATATGTATTACATAGGATACTTTTCAATAAAATAATTGAGCCAAATGCAAACAAAGCATGGTCAATAAGGTTTTAAAAAATATATATATATATATATATATATATATATATATGAAATCAGGCTTGCATAAGCCCAACGTTAGGGTAAAAGTGATATTTCTTAAACAAATTTTGAAAAAGGGCTCTCAAAGCTTTTTCAAAGGCTAGGGTAAAATAATATAAAGCACTAGGATTTTCTTTTCTTTTTTTTCAATTTTACCCAAGGTTTTACCTAATTTCAAAAATTTTAAGGCACAAAATTAGGGTTTTCACTCCTGAATGCACACACTAGAAATGGTGAAAAATGAGACCAACAAGTTTCTTCCTCACTTCTTGATTGATTGGTTTTTTATTTCTATTGGTAAAAAGATTGTTCATTCCAATGTAACTCTTACATGCCCAAACCTATGAGAAACAATTTGATACCAACAGTTGGATAATCTATCATGAGGTTGATAGATTTCCTCTGAATTGAAAGGTATAGCTCCCTTATCAATGATATTTAATGAATTTTTTTGTTCCTAAACTAATTGGGTACGTTCTTAACCCAAGAACAGAAGAGGAAAACTAAGCCAACCCTAGACAAAACTAACTCAAGTAGAGAATTTATTTCTACACCTAGCCAACCCCAAGAATTCACACTTCCTATGACTCCCTGACATTGGTAATGCAATTTGAATGCTATGTATACAAATGCAATTGAAAATAAAATGAAAGTTAGTGTTAAATAATCCCAATTCTCATAATAAGAACATCTATAAATACTCTAATCTACAACCCATTCATTATTCAACACAAGATGGAAGATGATACCCAAAACTTAAAACAACAATACTCTGATTAATTATAATCAAAGGAAAAATAACTAAATGCTCTGATTCAAAATAAAACCCATGTTTCCTTGAACATAACAAATAAGAAGAAAAGAAGAACCCCTTGAAAATGAAAAGGTTTTACAATAAATACATTCTCCAACAATCATTTTGTTTCTTCTGATAATTTTTTAATTCTACAACTAATCTTTTCTCTTTGACTTCTCATCCTTTTCTTTTGAAAATTGATATGCTTATTAACTTTTAAAGTTAATAATGATATATAGTAACATATTTAAATTATATTTTAACAATTGACATTTAAATATGTTGAATCAATATCAAAATCTTTCCTTTGTTGATAGAACAACAAAATAAATACTACTACTAGGTAAAAATGGGTCATTTTTCATGGGGCATATTTTTTTATTCCACCATTGAATTGAGCTCATTTCTAGATATGTTCTTCCAAACTTAGATTTCTACATTTTGACCAATAAGATTGAAAAAATAATCACTGAGTCAAAAGATATGAGCTACTAAATGTTGGTCTATATGACTATTGCAAAATTAGAATTGATAAAATAAAGTTTCCAGCCACTCTTCTTTCAATGCTCTATAATCCACATGTCTTCAATTTTCCAATATGTTATCTTCCATGCTTACCATATTGATCCTCTACTGAAATTTGTGAGCAATTCTTTGAAATTCTTGTGGCAAAATTCAGATTTTTGTCTTCTCCCTTTTGTGGAAAACTAAACTTTGACTACGAAAGTCATAGCAAAAAATGAATTTTCCATTTCATATTTAATGTCACATTGATGTCCAAATCTTCAAGCAATAAATCATTGTGAGATTATCATTCCTTGTTTATTCAATTAAAAGCTCTTTTCCATCTCTCTATTGGTTATTTGATGTTTAGTGGAAATTCCATTTTTGAGTGCGAAAAGCGCACCCAATCTTTGATGTAGATTGATTGACAAATTATTTTTTTGGAGTGATCTTGATGCTAGACCCCATATACCTTCATTTTGGATTGAGATTTTCCTTTTCTCTCCTCATGTGGAAAATTGGACTTTGACTGCAAAATTCATAGCAAAAAATGAATTTTTCGCTATGCATTTTTCTTTTTGGTGGAAAATGAAATATCTTCTTCTCCAATGGAAAATCAAAAAATGATTGTGAAAGGTGCAGCTGAAAATGAGTTTTCCACTACACATTTTTCCTTTTGGTGGAAAATGAAATATTTGCTTCTCTAATGGAAAATTAGAAAATGACTGTGAAAAGCGCAATGGAAAATGAGTTTTCCACTACACTTTTCATTTTGGTGGAAAATCCCAAGTTGACTACTCCATTGTGAAAAATTCAAGAAGTGCTTCTTCATGGCAAAAAAATGAGCTTTGACTTCCATTTGCTTTCACATTTGCATATCTGGACTCAGTAACAATTCAATCCTTCATAGAGACTTTCTTAGAATCAAGCAATGCATTAGTAGAAATTTACCATGGGTGGTGACTTAGAAGTTTTAAAAATTGGGGTACTTTTAGTCTACTTATAGTTGGCTTTAAATTGGGATTATGTGTTGCAAAGTGAATAAAGAATCCAAAATCTCTAGCAAAAGACAAGTGCCTATCCATTGGGCTACGAAGTCTAAGCACAAATAAAACTACCAAAGAATTGCTTGCCGAGAGGGCAGAGGGGAGCAAGGTAGAACCAAAACTAAGAAAATGGGAAACACTAAGCTAAACACACCAAAACTACAAAAAAAAAAAAGCTTATTTACAAACATAGGTGAGGAAGCCTCACCAAAGGAAAGGAGGAGAGAAATGGACTCACACATGACCATTAACTGGAAGGGAGAAGTATAAACCTTTCCAAAAAAGAAAATTATGCTCCAACAAGTTAAACCAAAAGCATTCCCCCTTGGCAACTTCATCATAATCAAAACTGAATCTAGAGGTATGCTGAAAATATGTGGCCCAAAAATCTCTTCCAAAAAACCATCCTTCATCGTATATTTCTGATTCATCTGTGCATTCTTGCGCATTACTTCTTGCACCATCAATCATTTTTTGTGAGGAAGAAAAGTATAAACATTTTGAATCTAGTATAGGAACACACTCACCTTCATCTCTTTCTACATCATCATTTTCAATAGAGATTTCAAGATCTGAAACAATATTGACAAATTCAGGATACTCAAATGGTTCTGAAAATGATGTCCCATCATAGGCACATTTATCACAGTCAATTTGAATAGAACTTTTAGATTTCAAATCAAGGCTGAAATAAAATAATTCTTCATCACACATAGGGTCAATTTGGAGTGGAGTAACTTCATCCCTTCTAGTAGCTATCAAGTCTAAAAACTCCTTATACAAATTCAAAACTCCAATACTTGAATCAATTGTAGAGGAAGGATCACCTTGGGTAGGCATCAAGATTTGATAAACTTCCTTTTCATGAAAAAGAAAAATATAATCAAGCTCTTCATTCTCTTTATGATGATGCACCACTTCATTAGCCATCAAAGATATTTGTTTGAAATTTGTCTTTGCAACCACTTTTTTAACCACATCTTTAAAATTGAAATGATATTTGTCAAAACATGTTTCAGCCTTTTCATCAATACATAATTCATCAAGAATACTCAACTTGGCATCTTCTACAAAAGGAAATGATTCTAACACTACAAATTGAACCTCATCTTTTCTATTATCTTCTTCAAACTTACAATTCTTATATTCGGCTTGTATACAAACCAAGGGATGAGTTTCACAAGAAATATTATGCAAAAAATGATCTTCATTATTCTCTTCAAATATGAAACTTTCAACAATAGGAGAAAAGGAAAGCATGAGTAAATCCTCATTTTCTATTTCACTTACTATTTCTTTGCCACCCACAAAAGTGTCTCTGTTCATTGAAATTTGTGCCTCTAGAAGCTGGGGTATTTCTTGTTCTCCAAGAACCAAGAAATTCACTAGTATTGGTTCTTCTTTTACTGATTTTTCTCTAGGTAAACTTGTTGAAACATACTTCCCTTTTCTTTGGTCTTCAACATTAAAGTATACTTGGATCACACACTTTAATAGTAAAGCGGATTGATGATCTTCTAAGGGAGTTAATCCTTTTCTTTTAGCTTCAGTAATACTTTGTTTAAATTTAGTCCAAAGGAATTGTAAGTTAGGATCACTTTAAGCATTTATTTCTTCAAATGTAGGTTCCTTTTGATTTATTTTCTTGGTTGAAATTATTTCTCACTCAAGACTAAAAAATTATAGGAAACAAAATTAGGTGGGAGTTCTGGAACCACTTTATCATCCACTTTTAATTCATTGCTTAGTTGCAATAGCCTTTCCTCACAATGCTACAATAACTTCTTCTTAAGATGCCAAACTTTCCTTTGACAGAAATAGCTCTATGTTGTTAGTCTTTGATCCTCCTCACAATAGATAGAATTCAATAGTCACAAGAGTACTCATCTACTCTCTACTTTAAGTTAAAATTTGAAGTAGCAATTATAAAAATGTGTTTATATTTGTTGTTGTAATTTTGAACTTGCAGAAGAGAGCAGATGACTCTTGTGACTCAAATTATGGCCATGTGAGAGGATCAAAACTAACAACAAAGACTTATCTGTGTCATAGTCAAGCTTGATGTCTTGAATGTAACCTTCAAGAAGGTCATCATAGTTATCAAAAACCATAATGACCCCTCGTTGTTCTCCAACTTTCATCGATGAGCTCTATCATGATAATATAGAGATAATCATTACAAAGTGCAAAAAAATATCAAAGACTATTGGAATCACAAAATAAATTTCTTTGAATGAATAATACTAACCAAAAGATTCCATTTGTACTTTGTGTGCCTACAATAATTAGTTGCAAGTCGTTAGGTGCATTTGAAACCCTAGAAAATGAACAACCTTATTGAACTTCACTTTTTTCGAGAATGCTTTAGTATTCTCTACTAAATAGGGCCAACCACATGAATGTGGAAGCTCATTTGGCCCCACCCCCTCCACCCCTTTAAAATAAATCTAAATTCCCCTTTAACATCACAGAAGTGTACATTTCTATCAAGAAATCAATATTAAATAGCATAAGCATTGATCACATTATTGTACATTTCATTCATGTCATTAATTTTCTTCATCCATATCATCATCATGATCATCATCTTTAGCAGTATCATCATCGTCATGGTCATCATCATCATCATTGTCATTGTTGTCATCATCATCATCAATAAGTTATTACATTACATCAATACTGCTTAAAAAAAATACAAATGACTTCCTTCTCATGATTGGACCACAAAATGGTACTTTAATCTAAATGTCTAGATCTTCAAATAAGAGGAATCTCTTTTATTGGGCCATCTTTGTATCTTAGTGTCTTACTTTTCACAAGGATTTTTTCATCCTCTATAGAAAAAATGGAAACTACTATGCATGATGGGTTTTCATTGACCTACTTGGTTCTCTCATTTGTTAAAGATCAAGATATCTAAGGCTTATTTCAAACTTACAATTACACAAACATGATATATTCTTGATTTGTTCTCAATGTTGCACATGGTTGATTGAGGCCCTGCTTCAACTATCTTTCTTTCAAGATTCAAGCATACTCATAATGTTCATCACCAATAATTGACCATACTTTTGTATATATCACATTTTGACAACCCTATTTACCTAACTTGTACTAAATAGAGTTCTACTTTTTTATGATTTCACTTAGGCTTCCACTTGAAAACCACCCAATTTTGATTATAATCCATTATGAGGCTCTTGTTGTGTCCAATTTATGTCCCCTTATTGTTCTCCAACCTTCATTGATGATTCATATCATGTTAATACAAACATAATCATTACAAAGTGCAAACAAATAAAAAAGACTATTGGAATCACAAAAAAATAAAATTGCTTAGAATGAATAACACCAACCAAAATATAACCTTGTAATCTTTGTGTTCCTACAATAATTAGTGGCATGTGTTTAGGTACATTTGAGACCCTATATGATGAAAATCCTTATTGAACTTTACTTCATTTCAATAATACATTAGTATTTTCTACTAAATAGGCCAACCACGTAAAGGTGAAAGCTCATTTGGCCCCACCCCTCCTCCCCTAAAATTAATCTAAATTCCCCTTTATCATATAACTATTAGAATGTTTAGAAAAAATAGAGAGGTGGGGAGGGGGGGGGGGTGAATTATTTATCCAAGGTCTAGATGTACCAATTGAACAAACAAACACTTAAACTACTTTAGATCTTCACATTCATTAGCTCGACCTCTATAGTAAACTTCTAGTAACATCAACTAGTAGTCCACTATTCTAAATATAAAAAACTTGCAGAATGTAAACATTAACAATAAATCATCACATATAAAATCCACACAAATTTGACACTAGGATGTAATGTGAAAACCCAATTTGGGAAAAACTACTAGTAACATATCACCAATATTTTCACTATTCTGAAATGAGGTCTATTAGGGACCAACCCTATAAAAGGTTATGAAATACACTATTAAATGTGGCCTTGTTAGAGGACTTTAGAGCATTCCATTAGAATGCCAGCTTGATTAAAGGATTTACATATAAATGTTAGGTCAACCTTGATTAAAGGATTTCAATACTAATACAATGGCTAGAAAGTAACAGAAAGTTTGATCTAGCAAATACAATTCACTTTGTAAATATAGGTCTTAGTTTGTTTCAAATATTGATCCATTAAAATACCTTCATTGTCATCTCAGTCTCTTATTCAGTTGGCAACCCTTCAGGCTATCACTCTTCACTTCTTCTCAACTCTTCTTAGCCTTCTTCTTAAGTTTTCCAAACAATAGCATCAACAAATACTCTAACCTAATTAGGTTGGCTCTTGTCCCTCCTTAAATATGTAATTCTAATCTTGTATCACTTAAACATCATTGTAGATATCAGGGTTTGGTCAGATCCATCAAATCCTTCTAATATTTTGTTTCCTTTCTATTCTAGAAACATCTCCAAACTTCTCCCAAAATCCATGCATAGAAACACACAAACACGATTCCCTTTATTTAAATATTCTATTTCATCCATCCTTATTTTCAACACACTTTACATATCCCAAGAAATTGAATTTATCAATTGAAGATTATGTTTTTTCATAAATTATTAAAATTTTGTTCATCAACCAACATTGTGTTCTAATGCTTGATCATCACTATATTACTCGATTGCTTCTAATTTTCTTGTTTGACACATATACTGTCACTTGGTCAATACTGATGCTCGATCAACACTAATTTTTCTTAGCACAGTGGCTCAATCAACACTTACATCACTCAGCATGTATTTTATTTCCTTCATCTTTTTCTATGTTGCTCAGTCAAGCTTGTATGTTTGTTCTATCTTTGATCACTTCTTCAAGAATTCAATACAACTATCTTCTTCTCTTGTATTATAATTAAATAATTACTTTATCTTGTCAAATTCTTAACTAATCAAGTGTCCATTTGCAATTTCTTCTTCATAACTCAACCTTTCCTCTAAGTGCTTTTGTTGTGACCAACTTCTCAAATCCTCTTCATTAATTAAATATATACGACACTTAAATCAGATAGAAAACTATCTCACCAATAAGGTTTGACATTAATGACAATATAACAATTATTTCAATTTTAGTTTCCAACACTAATTTCATTCATTAATTCTTTCATCAATTAATAAAATGTAACATTCATTAATACGTAAGATTCATTAACACACAACAATCATCAACATTCATTAACACATTATATAATTCATGAATATGTTGGAAATATTCAAGATATGACAAGTTACTGAGAGGGGAGGGGTGAATCAGTAACTTCTAAAATTTCAACAATAAAACTGCATACTGATATATTCACCATTCATCCAAGTAACCTACTATAAGCATGAAACAAAATCATTTGCAACACTTGAACACACAGATTTGGTGACCCAGAAACCTTCCAAATAGAAAGTAAAATTGGGGTGGGGATGAAACCCACAAAGCTTCATTACTGCAGTATGCAGTTGGCCGGTTAAGGCTTACAATGACCACTTCTGGTGATCTGCCCTGTTAGGAGCACAAGGGATTGCTAGATCCACCTTGTTAGAGGATTTACAAACATACAATAAAGTATGCACTCTTTTAGGAGATTTACAAAAGACTGTTAAGTCTACCTTGTTAAAGGATTTACAAAAACTGATTCACCTGTTAGAATGAAACAGTGGATCTGATTGCAACTGATTGCTGATAAGATCCACTATGCTCTGATTCACCTTGATGTGATAGATAAAACTTTTTTGCTCCAAAACTTGACCTTGCTGAATATCTTCACAACTCAGCACACATACTTTCGCACGCATGTATTTCTTTTGCACTTTCACACTTTCACACTTTCACATTTTCACACTTTCATACTTTCATTCATTCATTTGTTTCTTTGTTACAATTACATTTGAATGATTGCATATATATACCATCCAAATAAACAATGCATGCAAGGTCGGCCAAAAAAACAAGTGCAAATCTCTATACAACGTCGGCCCAAGGTAAAAACTCGGGTTCACTGAACTGACTCGGTGTCCTTCTAATACTTGGCGTCCACTGCGTTACTCGGCATCGTCATGCACTTGGTAGAAGTGAAGGCACGGTCCATACTAAACACTTCGAGTAGTTCTGAACTCGGTAACCACTAGAGACTCGGTAGAAGAGATGTCACTCGGTGAACACTTCTATCTGAACTGTAGCTCGGTGATCAAAGAAAACACTCAATAGAACCTTGTGACTCAGTGATAGTTAGTTTCCTTGATAACCATCTGAGCTCGGTAATCACAAAGTTCTCAGTTAATACTAAGTACATCTTTACTCGGTCAAAACTGATTCCTTTCTTTACCTCAAACACTAGGTAAACACTGGCTGCTTTGTTCACCTCGATCACTTGGTAAGCACTGACTTCTTTGTTCACCTTGATTACTCGGTAAACACTGACTTCTTTGTTCACCTTGATTACTTGGTAAACAGTGACTTCTTTGTTCACCTTGATTACTCAGTAAACACTGAGAACCAGGTAAAGCTTGGCTTACAAAGGAATGTCTGGTGAGGGCTCGGTAAGCATTCAGAATCCAATAAGTGTTGTAACTAATGACAGAAATGTATCATGATGCCAACAATCTCCCCCTTTGGCATTAGTGACAAAAACACTTATGAGACAAAATTTATCTGACATGCTGATGACTGATTCTGAATATACATAGCTTTGTTATATACAACTCCCCCATAGAATGTACATATATTATTTACATGAGTTGTATATCTCTTCCTTTGTACAATTTCTCCAAAAACACTTATTCACCCATAGTATATATATCCAACAATAATCTCCCCCTTTTTGACAATAATGCCAAAGAATAAAAGAATATATATACTTATATAGAAACACCAAAATGAGAGATGAACTCTGAATGTACCTAAAGAATAAGCTGGAGAGTTTTATCCCAATTCTCTTGCAAAATTTTGCAGGTGGAAAGAGCTACTTGAACTTCAGCCGAAAGTTCAATCACATGATCTGCAATGGAGAAGTTATTATCATGGATTAATGTCTTTGAATGTGCAATGTGCTTCTGCATTGAATCCATGATGGGAAGGATCATGTTTTGGATATCTATCAATGTAGATCGGATCCTTGCCTCTTCTCTCAACAGCTTTGCCTGCTTCTCTGACAAAAATTTGATCCTGAGGTGATGAGATGAGCTTGAACTGGGATCAAGCTTCAAGTTCTGTGCGCTCACCTTCAGATCCTCATCAATTTTATTTAGTTTCTCTCTTATTCCCTTAGTGTACTCAGTAACATCACAAAGCTTAGCAAAAAGAGATGTTACATTATTAAAAGAATTTTCCATATCTGCCAAAACTAAGTTTAATGCAACCTGATTTATTGCAATGTTCTGGGAAATGTGCCCCAACACCTTATTATCAAACTTCTTTTCTGCACGTTCAATCAGCTTTTCTTGTTCGGAGGCATCTTCATTGAATTTATTAACTGCCTCTTCCAATTGAATCAAAATGTGTTGAGAAGTATCAACATCAACACCTATAGCCTCAGTAATTATGTTCCAGGCATCCTCAATTATCCTGTATTCCTTATCCCTTTTTGATCTTAACTGCATCTGAGTAGCCTTTTTCTCAATAAGTTGACTAGCATATCTCATTTCTTCAATGGTAGCATTATCAAAGTCAATCTTTGGAATTACTATCTCTGTGTCCAAGTCAATGTCTTCAGAAATTTCCTTTCCAGTGATCATAAGTCTTAATGGTTGCTTTTGTTTGACTTCTGAGATGACTAGTTTGACCTTTGGAATAGACACAATAGTAGAGACAGAAGGACTAGTAGTAAAAACTAGGATGCTTGAGGGTTGAGTGCCAATAGGAGTATGTATAGGGTCAAAAATTTGAGTACTGGCCAAAAATGGTGATACACTCGGTAATATAGTATCTAAGCTCACTGTGTCTGAAGTAGATGGCGAAAAAATTGTAGAACAAATTGGAGTAGTCAAAATTGGAGAACTTACAGCAATACCAACTAATGATGATGGAGTCGAGGAGGCCAACTCGGTAGATGAAGAGGGGTGTAGCTCGGTAGATAAGTGGTAGTCACTTCCACTGATGATACCTGGAGCTAAGATATGGCAGGTGTAGATGGTGAATCTGGTGTAGATGAACCTGCTGAAGCTGACTCCAACCTTGATGATGTCATAGGTTTATCTGGGGAGTGAGGAAGGGATGCAATAACTGCTGCTGCAATTTTTACCGGATCATCCTCCTTATCTTCCTCTTCAGCTTCTTCCTCTTTGACTTCCATCATTGCATGCAACTCTCCTGGTGTAACTGTGATGGATGGAGCGCTATCTGATTCATCACTGCTGTTGCTGCTGTCATCATCCTTTATTTCTACTGGGTCTACACTGGGCTTATGTAGATGATAGATGTTTTTCCACATGTTTGTAGCATCATTTACAACATTCTCTATATCTTTGATCAAAATCAAACAAGTGTGGAATCTGATCATCATTTTACCTTCATAGGTTTTCAATTCAGATTTTACCTCTGCTCCAGTGAGACTAGGCCGAAGATTCTTCAGGGATTACTCATATATATCTTTTACCGTCTTGGTGGCTAACTCCCATCTTGGCTATACTCTCTCTAGTAGTTCTTTAGAGATATGAGGAGCAATCTTGTCCGGGGAGTATTTTCATTTTCCCATTTTGTTAAGTACCAGTTCCTCAATTTGCATTTTCTCTGCATCATTCCTTGTCTCAAATCTCAATGCCTTGAAATTTGCGATGCTAGCTCCTTCTTCCAATTATTTGAGCCTTTGCTTGAATGTAGGTGCAGGTTTGACCAATACAGGTTCCTGAATACCTTTTCTCATCCTCCGAGTGAATACTGCAGTAGGCTACTTCTTGGGCTTCGTAATGATTACCTTTCCTTTCTCCTTTGCCAGTTGCTCTTTTTCTGATTCTTTTTCTCCTTCTTCTTCTTCTTCACTTTCTTTATCTTCACCTTTTCCCTCGGTGAGCATAAGACGACTCATTTCAGTTTTCAGTTTGGCCACTTTCCTCTTACCTTTGCTGATGGCCTGTGGAATTTTGATTTCCAGTTCAATTCTGGCCTTTGCTTCATCATAAGTACCAAAAATTCATTGCCTTGGGTCTACTGGCTCATTTACCAGTGCTTCAATGATATCCCTTGTTTCATCAATATTTACCTCATATGGAAGAGGTTTCACCCATGCAACTCGGGGTCTAACTGCCTGTATGTACACTTTGTCACAATCAACCATGAAACAGACATCATCCTTATACTCTTCAACAAGTTTTGGAGGTATTCTGAATCTGTTGTTCATCCTTTCCTTGAAATCTTCAAAATAATTATCCATTACTTTGTCAAAATTCATACCCATTTCCACTATGAATTCATTTATTTGATACAAAATTGGAGTATCTTTCCTCCATACAACTGCACCCTTAGATGGAAAGAATTTTTGTACATAGAAAAATAAACAAACTAGCAAAAGAACCAAATTTACAAGGGTTTGTCTTGCAGTCCTTATGCTATCCATGTTTTTATTGAATTGTTTTAATAGCACATCAGCTAGGTCAAACTCCATATTCTTCTTTACAATTTTATATGCCAAATCTACAACCTCACAAGGTACACTATTCAGCCTGCTGGAACTATACAGTTTGTATGCAATAACATAAATACCAAATTTCAGTTCTATATCTGAAACTTTGTTGAGCTTTAAACCTCTACCATCCCATTCAGCTTGGGTTTTTCTTTGTAACTCATCCCGTCCTAGGGTTTTGGTGGTTTTGGCTTTGCTGAGCATCGGGAGACCCGTGATTTTGTGAATCATCTTCTTGGTTATCAAAACTGGTTGTTCCAACCACAACTGACAATTATGCACTCGACTCAAGATATACCTCACCCATTTCACTTGGAAACTTCTTGGCAGATGCGGGATATGGGTTAAGCCTTTGGTTTCCAAATGTTTGAACTCAGGTTTTAGGGTTCCATCCATGCATAACTTGGCTAGGGTACTATCCATATCTAGTGTCCCTATTTCTTGCACAGTACACTTGAAATGAGTACAAATATCATTGATTAGAAGTACCTTTGGAGGGATCTGCGATTGAGCTCCATGCAGGTCGAGTGATTCAGCGATGGCAGGAACAATTTTGAAATTGGGCGCCTTCCATTCAACTCCCTTCACAAGCATTTCATAACCTCTCTTCGCCTTGCTGCTGCTGGTGCTTGTGGAAGCCATTGCTGCTCGGTGAGTGAAAAGATTTTGTAAGAATACTTCGTTGGAAAATCTCTTCAAATCACTTGAACTCGCTTGAAAGCCCTTTTTTTTTGTGTAAATCTTGAATTTGTGGTGAAAAAGGAGGTCAAAATCTGCCCTTTTGATGAAAAATTTTCCATTAATGTTCAGTACGGAGGTAGATGCGATCGACAGACTGTCATCCACTAGCTCGGCTTAAACTTCGCAACTCAGTGACCAAAAAAAAATAGGTTAAATCGACCTTAACTCGGTAAGAGAAGAACCAACCATGCTCGGTAAGTGCAACTTGGTGAAAGAAGCCTTATTGCACCCGACTGAGCTCGGTAAGGTCATGTACCAACCATGATCCTGATGTATCTGAAATACTGATTTGATCATATTTTTATTCTAGGACTGCTTAGGATATTGCTTTGTAGATACAGTCCTGGTCTTATCCTGATGAGTCTTAATTGGAAATGGTAGAGTCACTCACTTCTTAAGTGACCATTCCATCACTTGAATTATCTGGCTCGGTAGACTTAGGAATCCATTGCTGCTTCATTTGCTTCCGAATATTGTCTACTCTGATTTTCTTCTCATCCTCGACTTTCTTTATGTTCATGCAGTTTTTAGATATATGACCAAGTTCTGTACATGTATAACATCTTACAGTGGTATCCCTTTTTCTTAGGTGATGCCTTGCACAGTTTATGCCAGTATGACCATATTCTCCACAATAATGACATCTGCACCAAGTGTTGTAGTCCCAACCAAATATTGCTTTGACAAGTTGTTCAGCTGGATTAAATGATTTGGATTTGCACTGTGATGCCTTATGACCTTGCTTTTGGCATTTGTGACATTTACCTTCAAATTTTGGTTTCTCTTTGCATTCATTGGCTTTGTGTCCATGCTGATTGCAATTGTAGCACTTTCCATTAAATTTGCCTTTTCCATTGCTCCAACATCTGTTAGATGTATGACCTAACTTACCACAGTGGCTGCAAGTAGGTTTTTGATTCTTTTGAGTACCCTGTTTGGAGGTTTCACCTTCTTCCTTGTATCCAAGGCCTGCTTTACCATTTTGTTTATGAAAGTTTTCTTCATTTTGCAGATTCAATTGATCCATGTCCTTTTGAGATTTTACCATTCTCTCATTGACTTGTTTTTTAGAGATTAGATCACTTTGTAAGCTTGCATTGATTTTCCTTTCAGTAATTAAGTCATTTCTCAAATTCTCATTCTTAGATCTTAGATTCATAATTTCTTCATTTGCATTAGATAATTGAGTTACAAGATTTTCAAGCTGAGAGGATTGATTATTCCTTACCTCTAAGTCTTCAGCTGCCTTGTTCCCTTGCTCCAAGATTTCGCATAGCCTGATGGACTGGATTTCTTGTTCTCTTTTGAGCTTTCTTAATTCTTCCTGCAGAGATCTATTCTTTTCTAAAAGTTCTTTGATTGCTTTGTCAGCTTCATCTGAACTACTTGATGGTGAGAGATCTTCAATCTTTTCTTCAACATACTAATGGTCATTCATTTGCCTTGCAAGTTCTTTTCTTCTTTTCAAGGATTGTAAAAGATGCTCTTTTGCTTCATTGAGTTGAGCCATGGCCATTTTCAGATCTAGCTTTTCATTCTCAATAGTTTTGTCAAGTCTGAATATCTCCATTGTCCTTCATCTTTGCTCAAGTTGTGAAACTTTTATCTTGAGAACCTTATTGCTCTGATACCAATTGTTGGAAATATTCAAGATATGATAAGTTACTGAGAGGGGAGGGGTGAATCAGTAACTTCTAAAATTTCAACAATAAAACTGCATACTGATATATTCACCATTCATCCAAGTAACCTACTGTAAGCATGAAACAAAATCATTTGCAACACTTGAACACACAGATTTGGTGACCCAGAAACCTTCCAAATAGAAAGTAAAACTGGGGTGGGGATGAAACCCACAAAGCTTCGTTATTGCAGTATGAAGTTGGCCGATTAAGGCTTACAATGACCACTTCTGGTGATCTTCCCTGTTAGGAGCACAAGGGATTGCTAGATCCACCTTGTTAGAGGATTTACAAACATACAATAAAGTATGCACTCTGTTAGGAGATTTACAAAAGACTGTTAAGTCTACCTTGTTAAAGGATTTACAAAAACTGATTCACCTGTTAGAATGAAACTGTGGATCTGATTGCAACTGATTACTGATAAGATCCGCTATGCTCTGATTCACCTTGATGTGATAGATAAAACTTTTCTGCTCCAAAACTTGACCTTGCTGAATATCTTCACAACTCAGCACACATACTTTCGCACGCATGTATTTCTTTCGCACTTTCACACATTCACACTTTCACATTTTCACACTTTCATACTTTCATTCATTCATTTGTTTCTTCGTTACCATTACATTTGAATGATTGCATATATATACCATCCAAATAAACAATGCATGCAAGGTCGGCCAAAACAACAAGTGCAAATCTCTATACAACGTCGGCCCAAGGTTAAAACTTGGGTTCACTGAACTAACTCGGTGTCCTTCTGATACTCGGCGTCCATTGTGTTACTCGGCATCATCATGCACTCGGTAGAAGTGAAGGCACGGTCCATACTAAACACTTCGAGTAGTTCTAAACTTGGTAACCACTGGAGACTCGGTAGAAGAGATGTCACTCGGTGAACACTTCTATCTGAACTATAGCTTGGTGATCAAAGAAAACACTCGATAGAACCTTGTGACTCTATGATAGTTAGTTTCCTTGATAACCGTCTGAGCTCGGTAATCACAAAGTTCTCAGTTAATACTAAGTACATCTTTACTCAGTCAAAACTGATTCCTTTCTTTACCTCGAACTCTCGGTAAACACTGGCTGCTTTGTTCACCTCGATCACTCGGTAAGCACTGACTTCTTTGTTCACCTTGATTACTTGGTAAACACTGACTTCTTTGTTCACCTTGATTACTCGGTAAAAACTGACTTCTTTGTTCACCTTGATTACTTGGTAAACACTGAGAACTAGGTAAAGCTTGGCTTACAAAGGAATGTCTGGTGAGGGCTCGGTAAGCATTCAGAATCCAATAAGTGTTGTAACTAATGACAAAAATGTATCATAATGCCAACAGAATATTCATTAGCACATAATTAAGTCTCTTGAGACATAAAAATCAGTCATTATCAATCAAGTTGCACATTAAATAACAACCATTTTTTGTTCTGCTTTGACCCTTTTTAAAATTGTGCCTGTAATCTTGAAGAGGAACATCCATGTCATCAAATTCATGTGCAAGACAAAGTTATTAGTGGATTAATAGATTCCAGGAATTAAATTTAGATATCCATATTGCTAAGGTCGTAAGGAGTCATAGATTAGTTGAATTGATCTAGTAAAATAAATTGTAAACCCCTCAAATAGATGCACTCTCGGATGCAACACATCTATTTTGTAGTTTGCAACACCCTCCATGGTGCACTAACATCTTTTATCCCTTTTAAAAATCATTTTTTTTGAAGATATGAATAAAAATTGAAATAAATTGAAGTTGTTGGATGTAAGATATGTGTTTATTGATGGTGATTTATTTTATAAGAGTGCAGATTGTGTCCTTTTAAAAAAAATTTGAGTGTCTCTACTGAGTACTCCAAAATAATCCATTTCATACCTTCATCTATACATAATGTCTTTCTAGTTTCTATCAACTCAAATGCCCATTTCATTTCATATGATCATATATACACAATGTCTTTCTAGTTTCTTTCTATTCAAATGCGCATTCATATCATATGATCATCTAAAATTTGTGGGCCTTTTTGATGAGAAATAGCTAGTTTTGATGACTATGAAAATGTAGATCACAAGGGCACAAGAGGAGAAACCACAATAAAAAATCCCCACTTCACAATCAATGTAAAAACCACCAAATCATAAGGGCACAGAAATAGATCCAATGAAAAATAATAATAAAACCCTACATTACCTTGTTGATTGCTTGTCTTGTCACGTTGTTTTGTCTTCCTACAATCGCTCCTCTAAAATGTGAATGAAACTGTTTGTGTGGGATTTTTTTTTTATAAAAAAAATTCTATAAACGTATGAACTTGATGTCGTCACAGTATTGACAACCCAGTTGCAATATCGACATCATTGGGGATCATTCAAACAAAATTGCAAAATTTACAATGAAATGTCATTGGCATCATAAATTGGTGTTTAATGTTGTAGTGCTTGTTTTTAGTGTGAGGTAATCAACTAATTATTTCTAGCTAAGAAAATGAAAAATTACACCTCTTTGTCTTCTTCCTAATTTATTTAATTTGTAATATCTATGTTTGGACTTAAGGTTCCATCTTCTTTTAATATATTGGCTAATCCTAATTATTGTACTTTAAGAACCATTGATAATATAATAGGACATAATGTATTATATAATTATTATTTTACTTATATAATATAATTAATATTCTATCAATTCATTATTTATAATATTGCTTGATTATATTCTTATTAATGTATTATTTTACTATTATTATGATTTATTTAGATGATTTAATAATATTGATTTAGTTTCATAATTATTATTTATTATTTATTTAATTTATAAAATATTATTGTAATAAGATATTTAAATAGAATATACAAATTAAATTATATTTTTATTATACACACTAATTAGGGCTCATGACAAGTCTGCCCCTATCAACTTTGCTTGTCCTCAAGAAATTGATGTGAGAGGCTTGAGTTGCAATCTTGTTCATTATCTTACCTTATTGAGTTAAATACTTGTAAAAGTACACATGTTAGTATATGATGGCCTATACAAGAATATGTGAATGAAGACACAAATAAAACACATTAATGCATAAAGACAAGATGTAGACACAAAGTATACATGTTAAAACTTTGTTAAACTATTTTTTAAAATTTGAAATAAGAAAAGGTTAAGGAAAATTTTTACCAACTTTAACCATAAGTGTCACACTACATTTCCCTATCTAAAAATCAAAGGTTCTTGAAGATATGTATTTTAGAAACTCTCATTTAGCTAGTACTACAATAGGGTGCCCTAGTAGTTCCCCCTTCATTGCAAACTTTCTCTCACATGTCTAATTCTATAGTGGATAGTAGAATTGCTATTGTTCAAGTTTAGCAACAATCAACTTGGGGATCCCTCATATTTTTATCCATATTGGAACTATCTTGCCTCAATATGATTGAATTATTCCACCCCTACACACACTCACTACCCAATTGGTATGTGCTTAATTCTATAATGGATGGTATATTTAGTGCTACTTGACTTTGGACATGCTCAACTTGTGGCTCCTTGAAGTCTTTATCTATATTGAGATTATCTTGTCCCAAGACAATGATTTACTCCTCCCCCTGTGCACACTCCATACCCACTAGGTACATGCTCAATTTTCTAGTGGATGGTAGATTTACTATTGCTTGAGTTTGGACATGCTCATCTGGGGGCTCACTCAAATCTTTATCCATATTGGAATTTTCTTGCCCTAATGTGACTAATTTATTCCTCCCCATGTGCACGCTCCCTATCCATCATGAATTTGAGCACACTAGATTATGATTAATGTCTTGCTCTAAGGCTTCAATTAACTTTCTTTATAATTCCAGATTTGAAGTTGAGTTTATTCCTCAAGGTAATAACTTATAACCTTCATTTCCATTTTTTTTCTATTCAAAATTACAAGAACATCAAGTATTAATATGTTTTAATATTACTAGAACTTGTTGTAGATATTTAATTTAGTATATAAATGTAATAGAATTAGTCCTATTGACAAAATAATTACTGTATTTTCATTTTTTCCTAAAAATAACTGGCCTTATTTAAATCTTTTCTATATTTCCTAAAATCTTTTGTATATCCCTCTTAATGGTCAAATTTGGACTTCCAAACTCCTATTATTAAGTTTTTCTTAAACCTTACCAAATCTCAATATGGTTGGCAATTTACATGTTTATGTTCTTATATTTTTATTTATTTTGTTAAAATAAATAAATGAATTCTCACCCTATGATTTTATCCTTTTGTAATGTGGTTTGACCTATAAATGATATGAAACTCCCTTACTACTTTTTACTCAATATATAAATGACTTGCATTATTGCTCCATACTATGTAATATTCTTCTCACAAGGTTTACTATATGCACATAGCAACTTTAATAATGGAAAGAGCATTGTTTTGTTCCTTGGTAATTATTTGATTGGTCAAAACCATCGTCAAACAATCCAATTCTAGGTTTTTTTTTATGATCATTAATCCAATGTCTTTTACCATTACCTTTCTACATACATTTTGACATACCTCTGATTATTATGTTTTGTTTTTTTCTCACCATATTTAATTTATTGTTTATTATTTATTATATGTGTCTCAATCATAATCTTACAAGGATGTGGTCTTTGTATTTATTTTGTCACAATAGCATTTCTATTGTTTAGTGGGTATGTTTATCCTACATGTTATTTTAGTGTTCTAATTAATTAAAGCAGGAAGCACCCAAATCCATAACAAACAAAAAACCATTAATTCTATAGTAAATGGACTACAAAGATCACAATAAGTCACCCCACCAAAACTAGTAGCTAGCTAAAATAAGGGAAATCAAAACACATAATCCTAGCTGGAACAAAATAAAACCTGAGCCAACTAAAACAGTTTTGAGACAAGTTAAGCCACCTCTAGCATAAGGCATGAAAAAATAACTTAATAACATGAAAGAACATTGTAAACCTAAACAAAACCCAAAATCAAGAACTTCACTTCACCAACTAGCAACCACTCAACAATGAAACCAACATCAGAAACTAGCACCAAAACATGAACCACCTGCCTACTTTTGCAGCTACTTGAGTTGGTCTAGTAAGGAGAATTTCGGGTGAGAAATCTTGAATTCACTAAATGTTAGAGAAGTCTCTTATTGACCTTTATCTTTACTCAGAGTCTGCTCCTTCCATTTCCTATTTTCTTTCCTCTCTTCTAGGTGAGCCTAAATCCCAATCCCCCCTTCCATCTTGGTCTGGGCATGGATGGTTTGAGTGGCCAAATTGTTAATTTTCTCACCCATCTAGGCTTGCTCCTTCTTGATAGACACTAAGTCTTTTAGCACCTTGTTATTCTCTTCCTCAAAGGGTACCCTTTTTTTTTTTTATGTCCTCCACTTATTCCTCCATCTTTTCCCTGTTATTAAGCTTGTCTCCTAGCTCCCTTCCCTCTTCCCATCACACCTCATCCCTATGGCCAGTCTATGACGAGTCGTTTAGTCCACATATTTTCTTTCTACTTGTATAATAGCCTCCAATTTGTTAGCTTTTCTTCAAGAAATGTGCATTTGAAATAGGAGCCATCTAGCCACCACTTTCAACCTTTTATAACATAAATCACCAAATTAGACCCATGATAAAAAAAAAGATATTATTTGGGTGCATTGTGTGTTTTGGTTATTTTGTTATTTGGGCATTGTGTGTTTTTAGCACTGGTCTGTAGCAGCATGGGAGAGATTGAAAGGTTAGTGCAAGATAATCCATCCAAATTTGTATGCAATTCTTCTTCTTTTCCCAATTGAATAGATTGATTGTATTACTTCTTCTGAATTGACTTATATTTAAAGAGCTCAACACACATGACATAATATCTAGAATCTAGCCACCTCTCTCAAATCTATAATAAATGTTACTTTGATAATTAGATCCCCCTTTACATTTTCTGTCCAAATAGGAAATTACTAAAGATACTTGACTGTATGAGTTTCTAGCCAAGTGCATTCAATAACAACTAGCAGATTTTGATGGCATAAAGAAAATTTATAAGCATATGTCTATGTACTAGAAAATATGAGAAATCCTATTTGGAAGATGAAATTTTAACTTGAATAAAGTTTAAAGAAAAAAGTGAAGTGATAATTCAGTCAAGACAATCACTCCACCACGTAGATTGTAATGAACTATGATATTTCTATCTCTTGAAAGTTGTACTTTTAGATTGTTTATCTATTTATATGAGGGTGTATCATTAACTGTTAATAAGCAGATCAAATGGTCAGTTTAAGGAACTTAGAGATTGTCATCATAAAAAAGGTAAACTAATGATGATTGTGACAAGTAGGGCCCTCATCTATATTTGTCCTCTCAAGAAGAATTTAGAAATAAGGAACATTACATAGGAACATTGAGATTTCAATGTCCATGAAATCAAATAACATTAGGATCCCATAGTCCACTAGATGGTCTTATAGTTTGACTAAACACAACTTGATACAATTAGCATGTTTAACAACTATTAATTCTAGGCAAACATTATTACCAAAAGCTATGCAAGTTGTACTTTTAATTTTTGAATTCATTCAACTCATAATATAAGAGAAACAATTGATCAATTTAAGGACATTGCATAAAATAAAGATAAGCTATGTTTGATTTTTATTTCTTATGTTACCATATAGGAATATCATATCTCCAAATAAATTTTAAAGCTCTAGATGTCATGTTTCAAAATGAAAAATTATGTTCATGTTGTAACTAGCTGAATAAGCCTTAGTCTAGCTACCATCTGTGTTGCTTTTGAGTAGAGAATTGGATTTTCTTCATATGTATCTTTATTTTATCACTTCTCCTTGTCCATGGACTCATCTAGATCATATTCAATACTTTAAAAAAAACATTGGAACTCAACATGCATCATGTTTGCATTAGATGGGTAAATAATAAATATAAATTTGTAATTTTAAAACATTCTAAAACTTTGTCTATGGTTCTGATTACTATCAGCAATATTATTTTGTATTGCAAGGATAGAGCTCACCATACAATATTGCAGATAATATATAGCCTCCTTTGTAATAGCTAGAAATGCCTTCAGAATTGAGCAACATGTCGGTTATGCCTTGTGATTCTTTCAATCTCTCAGTCACTTTTCCTAGTAATTGTTGTTAACAATGCCAATAGAGTTCAAGGCATATTATAGTGTGTTGGATATGTATTTTGATTGCTTCAAAATTAAACTATGTGTGTAGCTCATAAGAATTTCAAGAAGCCTTAACTTATTGTATCCTTCTTTATTTTATCAATCGTAATAGAAGTGAGGATTAAAATTCAACGTAGACCACATTGTTGCAGGATGATCTAGAAAAGTCATTTCAGCCACAACTTACACAAATTTGAAACTTTTTTTTTGGTGTTATAAAATACAAACATCAGTGACCTTTCTACAATCTAGTCAACTTTGATAATTGTTGATAGTTGTTCTAATTTGCATTCCTTGGTTAGAGCCCACCATATTGTTAAGTATAATATTGGAGAGAACTAAAATATATAGTTTAATTTAAAATTTATATCAAATTAAAAGAATTGTGTACAAACCTATTTAAGAAGAATAAGTCTATTGTTGTTTGAATCATAAAAAATAAGACAAAATCTTAAGCAATCAGTACTTTGACAACAACTCACACACCTGCACCAATTCAAATGCAATTTATGTTATCTGTAATTGATGATCTACCCCTTAACATTGGTTTTATGGGGAAGGTAAAATCATAGACATATCTTTCTTCTTAAATTTTCTCTACTCTCTATTTTCTTACATGGTTTAATGTGAATTATATTTTTTTCCATTTGATTTACCCAACTAGATCCTTGACATCAAACTTAATGCATATCCACCTAATTATTAAGTTCCACCACCCAAAATTGCTACTAGCTATGGGTTGGGGTTGCATAGAATTTGGATTAAGTTGAAATATAACCATGCTAAGGTTGAAAATTTAGTGATTGAACTAACAATTTATTGAAAGAGTTTATGAGGATAACTAATTAATTTGGATTAAGTGGACTATTATGTAGAACCATGCTAAGGTTGCAAATTTAGTGATGAAACTAACAATTTATTGTTTGAGTTTGTGAGAATAACTATATTTATTGATGTTATAGATTCTAATATGGGCCCTTCATTCCTTCTCATTTTTCTTTAACTTGGTTATGTCCCTTTTACTTCTAGGCATGTTTTCATTTTTTCCATCCAATTAATTAATTGCCTCACTTAGAACCTACCCAATTATTTTTAGCCTTTGTGATCTACTATGACCTTGAAATGAGTTGTCATCAAAATTCCCATTCTTAATATATCTTCTTGGTGCCAAAATAAAATCTAGAACCATTCTTCTAGAGACATATCACCATTGTTGATTGTACCAGGAGAATGAGACCCAAATTTGACCCAAAGGTCCATGCCAAGATTTGGGAAGGATATTGGGTCTCTTGGTCAACCCAGTCAAATTTAACTCCATGAAATTATTTGAGATGTATATAAACCCTCCACCTCTCCTTGTTCTAGATGGATTCATTATGCATTCATCATTTTGACTACAAAATTTAGAATCATAGTCTAGGGTTCAAGCAACATCTTGCATCTAAAATTACGCTCGGAGCTATTCATCCTCTAAGATTATTTATGTCTAGCACCATAGTATCAATAGCCTCGATCTTCGGTCAACTAAAAAGTGGTTGTAGCTCTTTGCCAGTGCCACAACCCAAGCTAGAAAGCATGTTGCTTGTCTAGCGGCCGCAAATGATGAAATTTGTAGGTAATTATTTTTCCCAAGTTATTGTAGTAAAAGCTTTTGGTTAATTTTAGAATTCGGGTCACACCATTAGATATATATATGTTGTGTGATTTTTAATTCTCTCTATTTTTGCAGTAAATTCCATGAATCCACACTCTAAATTCTATTTAATTTTTATTATAAATAACTTTCTAGTGGACATTTAAATAATTTTTATTTAAAAAAATGATCTATGTGTTTTGAATGCTTTCTTAGTTTTGTATATTTTATGTTGTGCACAGTGGAAATTACTAGGGTGAAATCTTAGATTCAAATTCATAGTTTACCTTTTAAATTTTTAATATGTACCACATGGCCAATATTTTTACATTAATGAATTTCCTTTCCTGCAAGGCATTTTTTGAGGATGCTGGAAGAATATAAGAAACTTGTTTATTGCTCATTCCAATATGGCCTCTACGTTGGTCTAATTGGGTCATTCCAAACCTATTGAAATTAATAATTACCAACACTATTGCATTGAGAACATCAATTTCAATTTCAATTGTTTAAGTTGAAAGAATAATTTTCGTTTCTCTTGCTCTAAACTTTTGCATTTCTATTTATTTTTAAAAAAATTTTCATATGACCATGAAGAATGTCACATTTGAAAGAACTAAATATTTCAAAAAAAAAAAAAAAGTTCTTCAGTAGATACATGAAGTTATGGTAGCATCTTACTTTCATTTATGATAGCATAAACAATAAATGTTTTTCCACCATTGCAAAGATCTTCTTGCATCATTTGTGATTTCATAAGATGAGGATGAACTTCATCTATACTAATTTGTGAGATCTTGTATTTCAACAACATCTCCCTCTATTTCAATAATATCTAATTTGAAATTGAGAGAAATACCAAACCTTGATCTAGTTAAAGATATGTCTCCCAATGCATTTCTTTCTTTCTTGGGATGAATTGGTAGCCCTAAAAAGTTCACGCTTTTGGGAAATAAATTAGTTCAATTTGACATGAATAGTGAATCTTGGTTTCTTGTGCTTTCTTGGAGGCCATAGAGGAGAAGAACAAGCATGAAAAACATATCCTACTTGAGTAGTCTGAGGAGGAAATATTTGGAGGTGTGACATCATATAATAAGTATGCACAACATTAAAGGAGCCCAATTTAGTAATAATTGCCCCAATAGCCTTTGAGTACCTTTGACATATTTAGGAAACTTGTTCTATGATAATTTTGAAATTCTCAAAATCCAAAGATTTCTAGAAGTCCTCTTGGTTGCTAGTAGCCCACCACTACTTACAAAACATAGCTACTTTACACAAATTTTACTGGTCAACGAAAGGAAATACCATATGCAACAAATAATATGTAAGGTCCATACTAACTTCTAGATATTCCCCATAGTCTAGGTAGCTTTCATGCTCATTATAATCTCATTGCCACTAGCAGAGTACACTAGTTCTCCATGCACATCATTTCTACTAAGTGAACTACCCCCTCCACTTGAAAAAATCAACGACAAATCCAATTGGGTAGTAGATGAAGAGCTTATATAGTTCAATGTTACAAATGCTTTTAATAGTATTCTTTTTTGGATATTAGTTGTGATAGCCAAGCTAGAAAATTTCTTTGTTTTCTTTAACTAAAACAACTAAGAAGAATCACATTCATTACCAACACCACAACAAGTAGAATCACTAGTACTAGTAGGTTTTAATTAGAATTCTGAGAAATGTAGACCTCTTCTTTCTTCCTTATGAGATTAAATGGGGAGGCTTGGAGGTAACCCATTTCGTTCATTTCTAGAATAGGGTGATCAGACGTAGGATTGTCCTTTTCCACTAAAAAACATAAACTTGTTATTTCTTCCTTTTGAGATGAAATGGAGAGAATTGGAGGTAACCTATTTATTTCATTTTCTTGGAAAAGGATGATTAGAAATGGGATGGTTCTTGTCATTTGAGGTACTCGATGAACTTAAATTACTCTCTTCTAGTACTGTGCATTTTGGTTCTATAGTTGTAAGTGATTACTAACACTTTTGGTCCAAATTGAAGTTCTCTTTCCCTTCAGTTATTGAATAGAGTCAAAAACCATGTTAATGCATACATGAGGCATGAATCTTCATTGTCATATGTATATGAAGTTGTTCCTAATACTCTTCAATGTACAAAAATCATTAATGCAGAGAAAAATTAGTATACAGTAGATCGATTAACATATCTCAACAATATTGTACTACACAGACCAATTTCTATAAACATATCTCAGTGATATTATTTTGAAGTACAAACATCCATATTTCCATATTATTGAATTGTGTAGAGTTCTATTCTTGTTGATTATACACTACTATATAATAGATATAATAAAATAAAATTACCTATCATATGAATTAGATCAAAATCAACAGTAACGACCCCTTTCTAGCTAAATTGTAAAGCTGAGTCAATTACCTAATTTATCTTTCTTAGTTAAATAATTACATTCTAAATGGGTAAAGATTTACACACAAAGGAATGTATATATGTGTATACACAATTATTGACATTGAAGGGATAGCAATGTTTGATTTAAAATATGCTATTATAGTAAATGCTACTAGTGGTGATATGTGGATGATGTTATGCTTAATGAACATGATATGCTCCTCAAATTGATATGTATTTCTTTTGTAGTTTGATTGCTAGATCTAATATGCGAGTGTTTTTTCCAAGAGACACTTCACTCAAATAGAGTAAGTATGATATAGGACTAATTAGAGAGGTAATGTTCAATGATATAGGATATTAATTTGCTAAATGGTCAAAAGTGTAGACTCAGTGCTAGTTATATATAACTGATGATGTTGAAAGAATGATTTATACCTTCCTTATATATCTTCTCTCACCAAAAGGTGCATTTTAAAGAGACATCTCTACACACACCATTTAGAACATTTCACTATTGACATATCAGTCAATTTCATTATTAGTGACGCACACTTATTCAGATTTTGTATGGTTACCGAGCTCATTGAATAGTCTACAGTGCTTGCCTTGTAATCCAATAGCTATTGAGCATTTTAGTGGTTACCAAGTGTATTTAGTCAGTGTGAAGCCTAGTAGTTCTAACCGAACAGATTCAATCTAGCAGTTCAACTTGAGTAGTTTAGTGGTTACCAAGCATTGCAATTTCTACCGAGTTCATAGTTCATGTAATGCGAAGCTAGTGTAAACTGAGCTTATGTGTTTACCAAGTAATTTGGTTTATGACAAGTTACACAATATCTACCAAGTCACTAGTGTAGACTGAGTTCAAGATTATATTGATGTCATCAATATGGATTGAGCCTCCATGTCTACTGAGTGCATGACGATGCTGAGTAATGACAGTGGATGTTGAGTATCAAAAATTCACCAAGATAGTCTTTAGAACCCAAGTATCTTCATTTGAGCTGACTTTGTGATATATGTATTAACTTGTATGATGGTCAACTTTGTAATTTGGATTGGTATATATATATGTAATGTATTGTATCACATCTAAATAGAAGATTATAAAATGTGTATGTAATGCAAGCACATGAATGTGAATATAAGTAGTAGATAAAGATTTTGAAGGCCATATCAACATAAGCAGCAACAGTGACAAATCTATCACAAAAAGGTGATTAGTACATTCAAGGAAACTTTATTGGCAAACAAGTTGTAAGTTAGAGATCTATTGTTTCATTCTAACAGGTGAAATAGTCAAAATCCTTTCACAAGGTAGACTTAATAGTCTTTGTTAAATCTCTTAATAGAGTGCATACTTCACCATGTGTTTGTAAAACCTCTAACAAGGTGGACCTAGCAGTCCTAATTGCTCCTAACAGGGAAGATCATCAAAAGTGATCATCGTAAGCCTTAACAAGCCAACTTTATGCTATAGTATTGAAGTTTTGTGGGTTTCATCCCCACTCCAGTTTTACTTTCTATTTGGAAGGTTTTTGGGTCACCAAATCATTGTGTTCAAGTGTTGTGGATGCTTTTATATTTTCAGTTTCACATGCATTCAATTAGATCGAATGTGATAAATTAAATATTAAGTGGTTTATTGGATTTAGAATTGAAATTGGTATAGAAATTTTAGAAGTTACTGATTCACCCCTCCCCTTTCAATAACTTAGCATAGTCTTGAATATTTCCTACAATTGGTATCAAAATCTTTGTGGTTCTGAGGAAAAAGTTTAACAACTTGAGCAAAGATCATGGATAATGGAAATATTCAGACTTGATAAGGCAATTGACAATGAAATGTTGGATCTATAAATGGCCATTACACAACTCAAGAAAGCTAAGGGGAAACTTTCCCAATCGCTAAAAAGAAGAAAGGAACTTGCAAATCAAATATATGACCATCTCTACATTGAAGAAAGAATTGAAGATTTTTTCCCTTCAAGCAGTTTAGATGAAGAAAATGATGCATCAAAGAACTACTAGAGAAGAATAGTTCATTGTAAGAAGAAGTAAGAAAGCTAAAAAGAGAAAAATAAATTTAGTCAGTAAGGTTGTGTGAAATCTTGGAACAAAGGAACAAGATAAAAGAAGAAATGGATGGAAGAAACAATGAGATCCAGAACCAATCCCTTTAGCATGAAAATCTTATGGATCAAATATCTAAAGCAAATGACGAAACCATGAGCCAAAGATAGATCAATGAAAGATTAAGAAATGATCTAAATTTAGAAAGACAAATCAATGAAAGAATAAGAAATGAGCTAAGATCTAAAAAGAAAATTAGTGAAAGATTGGAAAATGACTTATACATTGAGAAGAAAATCAATGAAAGAATGATGAAATCTCAAGTAGACATGGTTCAACTGAATGAGTAGAATCTCTATAGACAAAAGGGTAAAGCAAGAATTGGTAATGACCCCTTTTTAATTCTGACTTGTTATTCAAAATTTAGTATAATTTTAGGAAGTTATTCCAATTAACATGCCTTAGATCCTTATTATTATTAAAAATGGAGGGATTGAGCAATATTATTTAATTAGTTTAATTGATTATAAAGTTTCACTCTATAGCACCAGGCAAACTACTCTCTTCCAGTCATGACTATCTGGAGACGGTAGATTCACGATGCAAAGGGCATGTGAAAAAAGCTACAAGCAGCTCCTTGGAGGATACCGTCAAGTGCTCAAATTTACTCCACCTCTCCCTCCACCCACTCCCTATCTGAAGATCTCATAGTTCAAATGAGAACAAGGCTTCTTGAGCTATAGTTTGAAATACATTTTAATGGTCATCTTTAAGATTATTGTTAAATATAATGTAACCATATTTCTTTATTATCATAGTTGTTCACACATTATTATTATATAAAGTATTCATCATTGTGTACGTAAACATATATATATATATATATATATATATATATATATATATATATATATATATATATATATATATATATATAGAGAGAGAGAGAGAGAGAGAGAGAGAGAGAGAGTAACGCATGTTAAATATTTGTATTGATCTAATATCATGCAATGTATATCGATTTAGATTGATATATGAAAGGAACTTATATATATTTAAGTCTTATGAGGTATGTAAGTTTCCAACTCATAATGCATGCAGCCATTACCAATATTCATAATAATATATCCGATACCAATGTTTTCTTGTAACCAATAAAAGATGTAATCAAGATTTGGCATCGTACCTGATGCTAAATTTTCAGGTGGTGGACAGTCCATGGTACAGTGTGGGTACATGCTAGCGTGACCAGTGGATTTTTAAGAAGATATTTTATGCAAGGTGGAGTATGTTATTTCCTTACTTTACCGTTGGACTCTCGTAATTTTATCACTAGACTCCCGTATTGTATTCTGGTGAGAAAGGCTGGCAGGCTATTCATCCTCGGTACAGTGCTACGTGATTAGTGGTTGGAGAAGGTATTTCGTACACTGAGTATAGAGTGCATGTGGCTCGATTATTATTTTCCTTGCTTTATAACTTGGTTGATATATTGCATTCCACTACTTCCTTGTTATTTGACCTAACCCTAATAATGGGTATTTATATACCTTTTGGGAGTCACGTATGTAAAGTCATGACTTATATATGATTATAGTTTAACTTCTTATTTTTATATTTCAATGCTTGTATTATGTTTATTCAATAAGAATTATTATATTCATGTAGTAAGCGCTTTGTAATTATATATAAGTATCAAAATAATAACAATTAGTTGATTAGGGTTTTTCTTTTTTCAAAGAATGTTTATAATAATTATATTTATTAAACATAGATCATATTTGTAATAACAGATCTATATATTAAAATTTAAATATATAATAATATATTTATAATATGAATTTTCATATTATATATTTATAATGTGAATGTTTATATGGGACTTGCAAATGAAGTTAATATTTATCACAACTAGTATGTTATTTTGATTGAAACAAATTAAAGTAGTGCTATCATAGAAGTAAAATTGATTAAATAAATATTTGAATCCAGGTTCATTACAGAATTGGATATAGAGAAGAAGGTGAATCCTCTAAACAAGGTGCTCAAAGTAATCAAAGACCTACTTGCAATCACTATGGTAAGTTAGGTCATACATCAAAAAAATCTTGGAGTAATGGTAAAGAAAAATTTAATGGAAAATGCTACAATTGTAGTTAGCATGGTCAAAAGGCTAGTTAATGCAAAGTGAAACCAAAATTTGAGGGCAAGTGTCACAAATGCAAGAAACAAGGTCAAAAGGCATTAGATTGCAGAACTAAGTCATTTGATCCAGCAGAGCAAATTGTGAAAGCAATATTCGATTGGGACTACAAAACTTGGTGTAGATGTCATTACTATGGAGAATATGGACACATTGCATGAATTATGTTAAACATCAAACAAGGAAAAAAAATACCACCATAAGATGCTTCACTTGTACTAAACTTGGTCATCTAGCCAAAAATTGCATGAACAGAAGTAAAATTAAAGATGAAAAGAAGGCAAAAGTAGATAACATTTTCAAGCAGATGAGGTAGTAATGGATTCCTAAATCTACCGAGGATGCTAGTTCAAGTAATGATGGTCATGTCACTCAAGAAGTGGGTGACTCTGCCATTTTCAACTAGGTTTCTAAAGGAGAACTAGAACTATGTTATCAAGATCGCATTCAAACAGTTCCAATTGAATAGTGACAAAGATCCAAATTAGTATTCAAGATACAAAAGGATCACTGAGGAAGATCAATATCAGTTATCATCGAGTTACCTTCTCTACTAAGTAAGGTTAGGTCATGGACTCTATTGAGCAAGGTCAAGAGTAACAAGACACACATGGTTACCAGTTCATGAAGCCTTCACTGAGTAATCAATAGAATAGTGAATGACAGGCTATCAAGCATGATGTCAACCCAGCTACCTTTGTAAAATCTTTAGTGCTATTGTAAAGAAGTGATTTACAGAGTGATCAAGAAAATTTAAGTGAATTTGTAGCAAATTATCAAGGTCTTCATAGTTTACTGAGTAAAATGGCATCAAGTAGCAACAAAGTGAAGAGAGGGTCTAAGATGTTGGTTCGAGGAGTCGAGTGGAAAGTTTCAGAATTTAAACTTGTGCTTGCAATTGTAGAAACCCTTGACTTAGCCAGAGCTCAATCGCAAATTCCTCCAAAGGTACTCCTTATGAACGATATTCATACTCATTTCAAGTGTTCTATTCAAGAAATTGGAACCCTAGAAATGGATGATGCCCTAGGTGAATTATGTGTTAATAGAATTCTTAAACCTGAGCATAAGAATTTTGAAGACAAAGGTTTAACTCATATTGCGCACATGCCCTGAGTTTTTCAAATCAAATGGATTAGATGCATTCTAAGATAGGTGCATAATGGTCAACTATGGATTGAGCAACTTGTTGTAATTACAAAGAAAATGAGGCATCGCATCATTGGCCTCCCTATGCTCACCAAAGCTAAAACAACCAAAACCCTAGGTCAGATTGAGCTAGAAAAGAAAACCCTAGCCAAGTGGGATGATAGAGGCATGAAAATTAGTAGTGTAATATATGTAGAGCTAAAATTTGGGGTTCATGTCATAGCACATAAGATATATAGTTTGAGCTATCTCAACAATGTATCTTGTGAAGCTGTGGACTTGGCTTATAATGTGGTGAAAAATAATCTATCTTATGACTTGACAGATCTATTGTTGAAGTAGCTCATCAAGAATATGAAGAGTATCAAGACATCTAAGAAAAACCCCTATAAATTTGGTTCACTCTTGACATGTTTTTTCCTTTATGTTCAAAAGTTCTTCAATTCCAAAGGAATGATAGTATGGAGAAAAGATGTGCCTATATTATATCAGATAAATGAATACATTACAAAAATGGGAGAGAACTATGTTAGCATTATGGACAACTAATTCAAATTTTTCAAAGAGAAAATAAAAATTAGGTTTAGAATACCTAAGCAGTTGATTGAGGATTACAAAGATGATATATGCTTTATGGTTGATTGTGACAAAGTTTACATTCAGGCAGTGAAGCCTAGAATTGTATGGGTAAAACCTCTTCCTTATGAGGTAAATATTGATGAAGCAAAGGATATTATTGAGGCTCTAATTAATGAACCTATTGATCCAAAGGCACCATACTTTGTAACCCATGATGAGGCCAAAGAAAAAACAAAAATGGAGATAAAACTCCCTTAGGTAGTTAACAAGGGAAAGAGGAGGATAGCTAAACTAAAATTCAACACACCTCTCATATTAACTAAAGGTAAAGGAGAAGATGTAGAAGAAGTGGAGGATGAAGAGGAATTAGAAAATAAAGAAGAACCTATGAAGAAGAAAGGTAAGGTGATCATCACCAAGCCACCTAAGCCATCCACTACAGTCTTCACAAGGAGGTTTAGGAAGAAAGGTAGTGATATTGTCCTTAGCAAACCTCCTCCCACCTTCCAAGAACAGTTGAAATAGATGGAAGAAGATTTAGACATAAAAAAATTCAAATCTTTGAAGTATGAAACCAAGATAGAGGTAGAGAAGAAATAGTTGGAAGAACTGGTGTTAATCAAAATGGGAAAATGGAAGTATTCATTAGATCAAATAGCCTCTCAAATCTCTAATGAATTATTAGAGAAAATAAAGCCAAGATGGGACTTTGTAATGCAAATAGCCTAAGGCAGTTGCTATTGAGCATGATGAATGTTGAGGTAAAAGAGTCTTTGAAGAAAAATGAAGATGAAATGACTCTTAGGTTTAATACATGTTTAATTTTGATCAAGTATATAGAGCATTGAACGCCACTAGCATGTGGAAGAATTTTTATCATTTACATAAACCAAGTGACTTCCCAAAAGATGTTAAGGATAATGATGATGACAGTGATGATGATGAAGAAGAAACTTATACTGAGCCTACACATTTTGACAATTAGGAAGATAAAGAAGGAGAGGAGCAAGAAGTAGAAGCTATAGAGGAAGATAAAGAACATGATTAGGATACTGACCCAATGAAGATAGCAACTATAGTCATTGCCTCACTTCCTCACTCTCCAAGAAAACCAGTAGCTATATCATGCTTAGAGACAACTTCAACAAGTTTGATTGTGACAACAATAGACACTTCAAATGTCCAATCACTCTTTGACCCATTTAACTCAATGTATCTATAGAAGAAGTGACTTCCACTTCATCTACCAAGCTACAACCTCTTAGTTCTTCATCTATCAAGTCATTAGCTATGAATACAGTTTCTTCTACAATTTTGAGCTCTTCAGTAGTAAGTACTTTAGTTTTGGATACTACAGTTTTGTCTACTTTAGTTTTGGATTCAACAAGCATTCCTATTAGTATTCCATTGGTTAGTACTATATCAATTTTCACTACAAGTCTTAGTATATGTACAATTGTTTCCATCTCAGATACAAAGGCATTAAGTACAAGGACAGTTGAACCTAAGGCTCAAATGCACATAGTTGGTGAACTCCTTCAAAAAAAGGCAAAACAACAAAAATTGAGAGAAGAAAGAGATATAGAGTATAAGATTATTGATGATGGTAGAAAAAATTTATCTAAGGCAATAGGTATTGAGGTAGATTCTTCTCAACCTATTTTGTTGCAATCAGCAAAAGCAGTCCAAAAGTTTAATGAGGATAGTAGTGGACAAGATAAGTTAACTAAGAAAGTTGAAAAGAAATTTGACAACAAAGTGATTGAGCACATTTCTTAACAAATTTCTATTTAACAAGTTGAGTTTTTGTCAATTTTGACCAATTTTGAATCATCTTGCACCAATGTGACATCACTTTTGTGAAGTTATGTGATGTTTTAGAGTTCACTAAAGAAATAAAGGAAAAAGTATCAAAAATTGATGAGGATCTTAAAGCCAATGCTCTGCAGTTGTAACTTGGCCAAAGTTCAAGCTCTCCACATCACATGAAGATCAAATTTTTGTCAGACATATAGGTCGAGTTGTTAAGAGAAAAAGCAAGGATCTGGTCATCACTGATTGATATTCAAAATATGATCCTTCCCATCATGGATACAATGTAGAAACATATTGTTTACTCAAAAATATTGATCCATGACAACAACTTCTCTATTACAGATCACATGATAGAACTCTCTGTATAAGTAAAAATTGCTCTACATACATGCAAGATTTTGTAGAAAAATTGGGATAAAACCCTGGCACTTATTCTTAAGGTACATTCTAATTTTTTATCTCATTTTGGTGTCTCCATGTAGATAAGTTCTAAATAATTCTTTGGCATTATTGTCAAAAAGGGGGAGATTATTGTTGAGACACATGGTATGCTATATATAGAGACACATAGTATGGGGGAGAAACATACTATAAGGAGAATGTATATAATAGATGATGTATAGTATACCTTACAAAGATGAATTTTGAAAAATCTCAAAACAATATATTCTATCGAGCTAGTATCACATGGTGATGCATATAAGATTTTGGCTGATAAGTGTTTTTCTCACTAATGGCAAAGGGGGAGATTGAAGACATATTAGTCAAGTTTGTTATTAGTGACACACACTTATTCAGATTTTTTATGGCTACCAAGCTCATTGAACAGTCTATAGTGTTTGCCATGTAATCTAGTAGCTACTAAGCATTTCAGTGGTTACCAAGTGTATTCAATCAGTGTGAAGCCCAACAGTTCAAACCGAGTAGATTTAGTTTGGCATTTCAACCCAAGAAGTTTAGTGGTTACCGATAATTGTAGTTTCTACCGAGTTCACAGTTCATGTAATGCAAAGATAGTGTAAACTAAGCTTATGTGTTTATTGTGTGATTCAATTTATAACAAGTTACACAGTATGTACCGAGTCACTAGTGTAGACCTAGTTCAAGACTACATTGAAGTGATCAGTATGGACCGAGCCTCTACATCTACCGAGTGCATGATGATGCCAAGTAATGATAGTGGATGTTCAGTATCAGAACTTCACCAAGATAGTCTTCAGAACCCAAGTGTCTTCATTTGGGTTGACTTTGTGATATATGTATTAACTTGTATGATGGCTGATTTTGTAATTTTATAATTTAGATTGGTATATATATATATATATATATATATATATATATATATATATATATATATATATATATATATATATATATATATATATATATATATATATATATATATATATATATATATATAATGTATTATATCTCATCTAAATGGAAGATATTAAAATGTGTATGTAATGCAAGTGCATGAATGCGAATATAAGCAACAAGTAAAAATTTTGAAGGCCATATCAGCATAAGGAGCACCAATGACAAATCTATCATAGAAAGGTGATTAGTACATTCAAGGAATCTCTATCAGCAAACCAATTTTAAGTCAGAGATCTACTATTTCATTCTAATAGGTGAACCAGCCAAAATCCTTTCACAAGGTAGACTTTACAGTCTTTCTTAAATCTCTTATTAGAGTACATACTTCACCGTGTGTTCATAAAACCTCTAAAAAGGTGGACCTAGTAGTCTTAATTGCACCTAACAAGGTAGATCATCAAAAGTGATCATTCTAAGCCTTAATAGGCCAACTTAATGCTATAGTATTAAAATTTTGTTGGTTTCATCCCACCCCAGTTTTACTTTCTATTTGGAAGGTTTCTGGGTCACCAAATCATTATGTTCAAGTGTTGTGGATGCTTTTATATTTTTAGTTTCACATGCATTCAATTAGACCAGATGTGATAAATTAAATGTTAAGTGGTTTATTGGATTCAGAATTGAAATTGGTATAGAAATTTTAGAAGTTACTAATTCACCCCTCCCCTCTTAGTAACTTAGCATAGTCTTGAATATTTCCAACATTCACAACATACTCAATAGCCATCCATCTCATGATTATCATTGGTTACTCAGTTTATTTTAACAAACATTATGATTATAGCCAATCCAAACAAATTGATTAAAATTTTAATATATGATAATACTAGACAAATTGAAATATTTATGTAGCACATGTTCTGACTAATAATTTTTTTATTAATAACCATTTTATGTTTAACTGCTAATAGGAAATAAATAGAAATTGTGGCAATACTATAGTCATAGCAAGAAGAGTAGGTGTTAAAGTTACAAAATTTTCTCTAGTCGGTTCTATTTTATCAAAAAGGAGCTATAAGAGAGCAATATATATTTTTGAATTTTTTTCCTTATATGAATAGCACTTTTGAAGCAACCACTACTTGGATGGCACCTTACTTTCCATAACTCTAACGTTAGAGAAAAAAAAAAAAAACAATCATTCAAATTCAATCCTTTATACACAATATATGGTTGTCATTCAATGTAATTGGTTACGATAAATTCTTCTCCATGTAACCAACAAATATATTGTGGATATTTTAGTTCTAATAAAACTAAGCATTAATATTTAACCCTCATAGAGTGCCTACTTTTGAGTCATGAGAAGAGAACATTTGTGTCAAACATTTCTCACTAGAGGATATTGTAGATGTGAATTACAGTGCAGGTTCAAGCTAAATTTTAGCTTGAGTTTGTTTCTTAGTGATGGTGAGTTTTTTTTCTCTTTTTCTATATGTAGAGTATATGTGGTTCAGTTTAGTGATTCAACCTATTTTATTTGATCTTACATATTGGTAAGTTGTGGTTTAGAGAGGTGTAGCTCATAAGAAGTCCCTCTTGAAGAGGATCAAATTTAGAATCTATGGAAAGCAAAACCCACAACTCAAACCAACTCATCTATGCTTATGAACTATGGCTTCTTTAGCCACACTAGAGGCTCTCAGAATGTCATTTTATTTCCTACTATTTGTTTTGTTCTTATACAATCTAAAAATACTAAGGAATTATGCCTACATAATGGTTGAAAGTTTAATAGGTACTTTGATGATAAAATTCAAAAATTTCCTCAAGATTGTAAGCTCCACTCAGAATGTTGACAAAAAACAGAGGGTTATTGTTATGTAAATCAATTTTTGGATTAGATTGTGTGGCTATGGTAAAAATCTCCACACAATCTAATCCAGAAACTAATTTACATAACTATGATGGATTGTGGAAATCCGATCACATTAATAGATAGTTATTGGTTTTCAACACAATGCAATAGGAGTTACTTATGATATTGAAGTATATATATACCTCATCCAGTAGACCTGGATGGGTGCATGCAGACAAAATAGGTGTGAAACTGACATGGTCAAGATATGTTCTAGAGTGCTTCATTTTTCAAAGAGTTTTGAAGCATTATTACAGAACCTATCTTGTTCATTTCCTGTAACCATGGCGTTCCATGATATGACAGCTTTTTGAGGTTTTTTTGTCAAACACTTCACATGCCCTATGTATGTTTCCACATTTTACATACACTTCTATAGAGGCATTAGTAACTACAACTTTTTTAAATAAATCCATTTTTCAATTGATTTGTATCCATACTTGAAAGATCCTATTTTTAGCTAGCTGGTAGGATGTTGGTGAAGGTTCTGAAGCTTGCATTAACATTTGTAAACAATATTTTCTAAGACCCATTTTGTGCATATCCTACAACAATGGCATTCCATGAGATGGCATCTCTTTAAAGAAGTCTATCAAGCATTTCACTTGCTTTGAGTTTGATGGCATCTCTTTAAGGAATTTTCTTAAACATTTCATGTGCTTTGAGTTTTCTTCCACTTTTTGCATACATGTCTATCATGGAATTTACAATTACAACATCTAATACAAATACACTTGATTGTGCTTTGATGGAGGTTCATATCCAATTTTAAAGCTTTCATTTTGCATAGGTTATTAGGATTCTCACAAAGGTTGTAAAGTATAGGATTACATCCACCAATAGAATTCAATCAGAGGTTTCTATATCCTTTTCAATGAATCCATTCTATACATATCCTACAATCATTGAATTCCATGAAACCACATCCCTTTGGAAATATATTTCACATGACTTGTGTATCATTCCACATTTTTCATACATGTCTATTAGGGTGTTGTAAAATGTGACATCTTATAGAAATATTCTTACAAACATGTCATGATGGAGGTTTATTCCTTTTTCTATAGCTTCCAATCCAACATAGTTGGGAGTAGGTTGGCATTAGCTTAAAAGTTTCCAATGAATTTTGAAAAAATGCAATTTCTGCATATTTTGTATTCCTCAAAGTCCATGAGAGTACTTTTTATTAAAGAAATTCATCAAATAATCCACATTCTTTATGCATGATTCAACATTTTAAGCTCACTTCCCACTATGATATTTGAATATATTCCACATTTAATTATGTTTTGATGGATGACTACATTATTTTTTTTAGCTCTAATTTGAACACGGGCTAGGAGAACACTTGCATAGATTGAGGAGTTTGGTTTTGCTCCAACTAGTTACATTTGATTAAAACCTTGTAAAGCCTTTTCAAAAAACCCACTTTGTGTGCACCTTAAAAATAGGCATGAACATTAAGAAGAGTATTTCTCACCCAAACAAAAAAACAAGAAACTGCATCCTTCCCCATTGCCATCTCCATCTCATTTATGGTCATCATCAATTTTTATTCTCTTCTTCCCTCATCTTATATCTGATCCATTATCCTCTAATAGATGTCCTTCCCATGCATCCCATGCTCTGCTTCACTTCAAAGTTACCTTCAATGAGTCCATCTTAATGAGTACAATGATATATGGAACAAACTATTGCATAGGTAGTTTGACATATCATATGACAATCATGTCAATCTTATGGTTTCTATTAATGCATGTGATTTCTCAAATTAATATAATGGTATATCTAAGAGTCTATGGAAACTTTATTTTCTCACATGACTTAGCATGCAGAAACATTGGCCACTATCATTCCTCCCTATTAGGAAATTTCTATTACATTTACTAATTTCATTTTCCTTATAATAAACTTGGTGGGATGATTCTACCCTTTCCTTGTTCACTCAAATACCTTACATTCTTTAATTTGTAGGTATCTTTTAATTTCTATATTATTCATCAATTTCCTCTCTATATGAGCTTTTAACTAACCTATTTCTACATTCAATTTTGAAAAAAGAACATAAGTTAAGGCATTCTCAGATCCATCTCAAAAAGAAAACTTTCTATAAATAATCCCAACTATATATTCTTATGTAATATGCACATGGAGGAAACATGTCCATTGGAATTTTGATGATAAAATCTAGAGTTTCCTCAAGATAGCCATCTTGGTTGAGGAGGTCAAGCATGCATACATAGTGCTTGGTTTTAGGCATAACACAATAAGAGTCACTCGTGTTATTGAAGTATTTAAAGTCTTCATCCACTAAACCTATGTGACTACATGTAAACAAAACCCATGTGAATCTTGCATGGTAAGAGTATGTTCATCGATGTTTCATTTTTTCATAGAGTTTGAAAGCATCGTATAAAAAATCCATTCTGTGCATATCTCGTAACAATGGCATTGCATCTGCTAACATATTTTTGAAGCATTTTGTCAAGTAGCTCACATACCCTATGTATATATCTGCATTTTTCACACATGTCTAGCAAGGTATTGGTAACAAAAACATCATAGGAAAATCCACTTTTTATAGATAAAAAAGGTTGTAGATTTAGACTTTACAATTGCCAATGGAATTTAGTCAGATATAAAATGCCTTTTTAAGAGATCCATTCTATGTATATCCTGCAACCCTAGCATTGTATGAGATGACTCCTTTATTTGGTAGTCTATCAAACACGTCATGATTTAAGCCTGTTTCCACAATTTCCATAAAAGTCAATTAAGGGTTACATAATTAGACTTTACATTTGCCAATAGTATTTGTTTAAATGTATACAATGCCTTTTCAAGAGATCCATTTTGTGCATATCCTACAACCCTGATTTTCTATGAGATGGCATTTTTTTTTGGTAGTCTAACAAACACTTCATGCTTTGATCATGTTTCCACAATTTCCATACAAGTCAATTAGGGATTTTATAGTTATAAAATCTAAGAAATATCCACATTTGGTTATAATTTGATGGAAATCCATGTCTAGTCCTAAGGCTTCCATTTTTTCATAGACTATTAAGATGCTAGAGAGGTTGTCAAATATGGCATTAAATATGCCAATAGCATTTGACTAAAGGTTTCTAATTTTACACACCCTTTTTAACAAACCCATATTGTGCATATCCTACAATCATTGAATTCCATGAGACCATATCCCTTTTAAGTATTTTGTCAAACAATTTAGATGACCTCTGTATCCTTCCATATTTTACATACATGTCTATCAAAACATTGGTAACTGTGACGTCTACCCAAAAGCTTTTTTCTAAAGGCCCCATTTTGGTATAGGTTGGGAGAAGGCTAGAAAAGGTTATGGAGTCCCACTTTACCCCCTATCAACTACGTATTGTTAGAAGTTTCTAAGGATTTTTGAACAAATTCATTTTGTGCATATCCTGCAATCATCTCAATTATTGAGACTACATGTCATTGAGGCATTTTTCAAATAGTTCACATGCCTTGCACATGCTTCCCCATTTCACCAATATGTTTACTAGTGCACTTCCAACTACAAAATCTAAACAAATTTTACTCTTATTTATGTTTTGATAGACACCTATGACCAATTCCAAAGAACTAATTCGAGCACAGATTGGGAGAGTATTGGCAAAGGTTGAGGAGGTTTATACAAAATCTTGTAAGGCTTTTCTAGAAAATCCATTATGTGAATATCCTATAATAATTGCAATCTATTAGCGTACAATTGATGCTTGAATGTTTCCTTCACATCTTATCTTTGGTATTGTGGTTGTAATGTTTTTTAAAGTTCCCTTACATATGACATTGACATGAATATCTTTATCATTGTTGCATGCATGGGTTATGAGAATACTTTGTTGTATTCATTTCTTAGATAGTAAAATCTAGATGCTTTGGTATTTGATTATAGCAGTATGTTCTTGCTTGCTATATCATGGTTTTGATGTTTATTAAACTTCTTTATGAAAGTTATTGAAGGTGTGGCCACATTTATATATAAATAACATCACTATTGTGGTAAAGTAATATGTATTCATGGATTGCAACAAGTTACATGTGTTTTCAAAATAGATTACTGCATATTATCATTGTAGAACATTGGGAATATTGAAAGATTCTTTTTGGTTGTTTGGTTTCCTTCTTATGAGTTCAAACACAATATCTTGGTGTCTTGTAATGGAGATGCCATGAATCAGCAATTCTTGTTGTTACAAAGAATAACATAGTGAATCAGTAATTTATGGAAATGGTAGAGGTAAGTGAAGGAGCTGCATGAATGTTTAAGGGCTTCTTTCAATCAAAAGATACTAAACAAACATTTTGGTGAGAAGGAAAGATGGTCTATTAAAGTGTAGGGACTAGTCAGTGTGGTCAGCAAGGAAACTCTCAGCAATACAAGGGTTTTAATAGGTTAAAGATATCCTCAATCATTGAGAACCTGAACACCAGATGAAGTATTCAAGTTGATTTGGTAGAGTTATTTGGGATTGTTGAGAGTTGTAGCTTGAGTAAGGATTGTATGCCAAATAGCATAGAGTAGGGTCTTTGAGTGATATGCCTTGAGGAACTAGTCAAAACTTAAGGTTTTGGAATTTGAAAGAATTCAATAATGGATATTTTATTCTATTTTTAGTATTGATGGATGTTTTAAGAGTTTGAGTTCTTACCCTACATTCCAAGGTAGGATATAAGGGAGAGTCTCATAGTAAGAGTTTGTATTGGCATTTTGAAGCCCACCATAGTATGTAGAACCTATTAATGGTTAAAATCACTTAGTTGGCTAAGAGGTAAGACTTTTGGAAGCTTATGGGGATATGGTGTCGATAAAGATCCTAAATGGTGTAAGGTGATGAAGGTGTTGATAGATGTTTTAAAGAGCTTGAGTTCTTACCCTAAATTATCCATTTTCTATTAGCATAGGTACATAAGTGTGATCCACAATCAAAGGGTAGTGTTGTCTTATTTGTGTCCACCACTGAAACAATGATGGTGATCCATGTATCTTTAAGAATAACAAACTTTTGATCTCTACTAAGTGGTATAGGGGCCTTAGGTTCTGAATGATAAATTAGGGAATGATCCATTTAGTGTGTTGTGTTGAGGAAATTAGGAGCCTTCCTTAAGAAATTTGCACCCATTATCTTTGACTTATTTTATCTAAGAATTTTTTGGATAGAAGTTAGGAATTTAATAAAAAAATTAATACCCTTGTAATTTTTGGAATTCTTTTGTACAAGAAATGATGGAACTTGGGAATTTTATAGAAGAGATTATGACTATTTCAAATATAAATTAAAATTATACAGGGAAATTCCATGCAAGTTCTTCATACTCTATGCTAGTTTATAGTTACATATGTAGGTCTCTTATTGTAAAAAGAACATTAAATTTTATGCCTATAGCTGTATTTTCAATTCTAGAGCAAAGATGGAAAGAAGCCTAAGTTCACTTTCCCTAGGACTTCATGCTTAGTGGTTATTATGAAGCAGCTACAAACCATTTGCAGAGCCTTAGGAAAATAACTAGGAAGCGTCTATGAATAGGAAGAAAATGTTTTATTGTAAATCCTTTTAATGAACTTCTTAAATGTTACCATGATAAATTATAACTGTTGTAATGCACCTTTTTCAACAAGATGACCTCTTATTGCAATCAAGTGAAAGCATACAACCTATGAGAACAATAGTCCCATGAAGACACCTGACCTATGGATGTAGTGATCCAATGAGAGTTTGAATTTTGGCAATGGTTTGTGGATTCAGACTCTTCTCTTAATGATTTGTCTATGATTTTTGATGGTGCCAATAACTCTTCTCTGTCTGACCAAGCTTGCATAATAGAAGTTCCCCAACTCACTTGCACAAACATCCCAAGTGTTAGATGCAAGCTCTACCCTTAGCATCGCTTTCCAATTCACTGCAATGATACACTAGAACAACAACCACTATTGAATGACACTCCAAAATTTGTGCCAATGGAGTGAGAAAGAAAATCATCTTTAGGGAGTAGTGCATAGAAAATAGGCTACTACTTCATTCCACTCTTATAGATATGATGTCATTGATTTCATTTGGAATCTAGTATTGCATTCATCCTTTGCTCATTCTTGGAATGGTTTCATTCGATGGTCATGAGGAGCTTTTGATAAAAAAATCTCCCTCATCACTCATGATAAGTAGCCCAACTACTAGATGATGGCTTGCCCTTTAGATCTCTTTTTATGCAACCACAATGACATGTTGGAACAATAACCACTACCAAACCATTCGAAAAATTGTGCCAATGAAGTTTCATAGAGATGACTTTGGGGAGCCCTCACATAGAAATAGGGATGCTTCATGACCCTCCAATAGAAAGGATGCTAATGCTAATATTCAAAATGCATAAAACATGTCTTTCTTGAACTCCTGCACTGATTTTATTGGAGGGTCGCTTGGAGCTTTCATTATCAAATCTCCCATTAGCCACAATAGTTTCATAACATATTACTAGAGTTCCATGTAGCCACCTAATGCTAGATGAGGGCTCACCATTAGATGAACGTCAAAATCACTAAACATATGTGCTATAGAATGGCAACCACTACCAAGCCTCTTCCAAAATTATGCTAGTCAAGTGATCAAAGAAGATGATCTAAGAGAGAGTCCATAGGTAGGCATTCGTTGGGGGATTCATGCACATAGAAAATTTCTATAGTAGCTACATAACATATTGATGGTATTTAGTATCACTGCAACCCACTATATATTTTTTCTTAAACAAATTAGTTTGGTTAAAATTTTGACCAACTTTCAAGATTTTCCACCATGAATTGGTCAAAATTTTTACCAACCCTTTGGTCATGACCATGGCATCTTGGTCATGGGATGGCCCAGTATTAGTAAAAAATTTTACCAATTCTTGATAGTTTTCCACCAATAATTGGTCAAAATTTTGACCAATCCTTTGGTCATGACCATGGCATCTTGGTCATGTGATGGGCCAGAATTGGTCAAACTTTCAACCAATTCTTGAAAGTTTTCCACCAAGATTTGTTCAAAATTTTGACCAATCCTTTGGTCATGACCATGGTATTCTAGTCATGGGATGGACCAGAATTAGCCAAAATTTTGACCAATTCTTGGAAATTTTTTGACCAAGATTTGATCAAAATTTTAATGAATAATGACAAATTAGGATTAGATGAACTATAAAAATTTTGACCAAAGCATTGGTCAAAATTTCAAAGAGAAAAATTGTGACGTACTGCTTGGTCACACTTTTGACCAACATGGGTCAAAATTTCAACCAAAATTCAATGAAAATGGGGTCAAAATTTACTAGTGAATCCATCTTAATAAAGTGGAGGGTAAGAGTATCCAAATCAATAGTTTCATCATCTTTTTTTGGAATTAAACTAGGAGATGGTTCTCTAGACATATTTGGGCCATCTAGGTAGCTTAAATACACCGTGTGTTAGGGAATACATAGTAGAACCTAGCGAAAGAGGGGTAAAAAAATTGGGACGAAGTCTCTAGGGTCTAATTAGTTTTAGTGGTGGAGGATCCTTTCTCTGAGTCCTTTGAAACTTCAACAGTTTCATCTTTGGAATTAGGAAGCTCATCCTTTTGGTTTTTATCTTTTCAAGGAGGTAGAGTCCTAACCATAGTATTAGAGGGATTCATAGGTGTTTGGAATTGTCTCACCATGGAGGAATGTCCTTGAAAATATGTTTATTAAGCTTAGGGCCTAGGTGAGCAGAGTTCTGAAGGGTCATGTTCCAATGGAACTCATAGAGCCTAAGTAAAAGTGTATGGTATTTTAGATAGGGAAGCTTTAACTTTACATTTTTCAATTGATAGAGAAAGGGAGGATAAAATACAAAAAGGAAAACAAAATAAATCATTCCTAGGAAAGTCCTTCAACATGGTAAAAGTATGGGAATGGAACCTCTTATACCTTCCCTCATAGGTGATGAATTGGATGAGAACCTTCACTAGGGCCTTTCACACCTTTTTCATCACCTCTCTATTAAACACATGATGCAATCTAGGGATTTTTTCTCATGGCTCCCTAAATCCCTCCAGAGCATCCTTGAATGATATTTTTGTGTTTCTCATAATTTTGACCCCTTTCATACTCAGCCTAGTGATGGCAGAGATGGAATTTGAAGTGATGGAAAAATGTATCATAACATAAATTTTGAGTGATGGAAAATGTAACTTAACATACCATGACCTTGCCACCATTCCAAGACTCCAAAACTTTCTAAGAAATTTTAAGGTTATAGCCCGTGAATCTAGTGATGTAATTAGTTAATTTACACTTCTCAAGGATATCCTGGAGCTCCTTATCATTTTGGTATTCTCCCCACTTATTAAGCTCAATATGATAAGGTCCTCCAGCCATCCTTGTGTTGTGATGAACTAAGAAAACACAAACCACTTCAAGAACAAACAAACCCAAAAACAAAAAGAATAATAAACTCAAACTTTTTGTCACGATCACTTTTAACTGAAAATTTGAGATGAAAATCCAAATCATAAAAAAAACTATGGAAAATGGACCCCATTAAAAGTAATAATGGTTATATCATTAATGGATGATTTGGGTGTGATAATGATACATTGCATCATATGCTTTGACAAGGATGGACATAGGATCATCCCAAATTTTGAACCCTATCATAAATTTCCCCACTCTCACCAACCTATTGGCAACATTATTACCCTCTCAACAGGTGTGTTGAAATGATGTCTCCTCCAAGTTTCTTAGTAGGTGTTTAATTTTAAACATCACATCATCTCGATTCCACCCTATCATTGTGAAGTTATTTTAAATATTGATGATGTTTAAGGAATCCCCTTGGACGATAACCTTCCTCACATTGTTCCTAGTTAGCACAAAAAAACTATGGTATAGGGCTAGGAGTTTGGCCACATAAGTAGATTGGACCCCCAAGTTGATCAAGTAAGAAGCCAACTGTCATGCCCAAACTATGAGGGCAAAAACACACAGATATTTTATTTTTTTAAAATAATTAAAAAGCTCTAAGTTTTAATTTGATCTCTTGCAAGGGAAACGAAGATTCACTACATTGTTAAGATTTTGAAACTTTCATTAAAAGGTTGATATCAATGTTTATGATTCGTTATTACAATGCTTAAAAATCATGTGAAAATTATTTAAATTAAAGTGTAAATGAATTTTAGGTTTAGATTAATAGAAAATATTTAATCAGATAAAATCTACATTTATACCCATTTTAAATAGCCAATTAGCCTAAAACATTAAATCTACCTAATGCTCAAAGCTTAGTTTAACATTAAAATTAAAACTAACTAAATTGCATTCTACAAAATTAAACAAAACTATGTTAAAAACTAATACTAAAAAATAAATATATGTATATTAATATTTAAAACAAATATCTTTAAACTATAAAAAATGAAACAATATACTAACTACTTAAGTTATAATTACACACTATGACACATTTAAAAACTAACACTATGACACATTTAAAAACTAACTTTACAATAACTTTTTAATAAACAAACATACTAAACTAAAAATTAATTAACCAATCTAATTTTTTTTTAAAAATACTTAAAGACAAACTAACAAAATTTAAAATACATATTTGAAAACTTAGTTTAAATAAAACAAAAAATATACTAACCTAACCTAAAACTAACTTACAAATTTTCTTAGTTAATAATTATAAACTAAATTTAAAATACTTACAATCAAATAAAATTAAACTAATTAAAAACTAACAACAAAATAAAACAATGAAATAAAAACTAACTAAATTAATTAACATACTAACTAACCTACTAACTACCTATACTAACCCTATACCCTAAACCCCACCTTGCAACCCTACCACTTGGGCAGCACTTCCCAAGGGAGTGCTTCCCAAGCGCTGTCCTTGGGATAGCGCTCTGCCCAATGAGATCAGCGCAAACCCAAGAAAAAAGGGAGGCGCCCAAAAAAACCATCAAAGTCAAATTTGAATTTTATTTTAATTAAAACAACTTTACCACATGCAATCCAAAGTGAGTGCACAGGGAAAATAAAGAGGATGGGTGAAGAAGATTATGGGGACAAGTGACGTCATCAATATACATGATGACACTGTCAAATCCATCACCTAGGGAGAATAGGATGGGGGGTAAGCATTAAATTAAAAAGTTAATTTGGTAAGAGTAGGATATTTAGATATATGATTATATATATATATATATATATATATATATATATATATATATATATATATATATATATATATATATATATATATATATATATATATATATATATATATATATATATATATATATATATATATATATATATATATATATATATATATATATATATATATATATATATTTGAATTTTCTTTGTAAATTTAACAAGCATAACAATGTTTTCACCTATTTTGTTTTTTACATAATTTAAATGAAAAGGATAATTAATGGAATATTCTCTATTGTTCAAACCCATATAATTCCTTCTCCCATACAAAAGGCAGAGAGTTTTACTCTCTCGCAACACACTTTTTTTTTTGAAGAAATTTTTTCTAAGTATAGAAATTACACGGCAAGTATATATTTTTTTTTTGGTCTAAAATTTTCCAAGTATAACATTTTTAGTTGATTGATAACCAAAGGGGAATTAAATTTTTCTTTTCAAAGAAAATCTAAAAGGACTTATTACAACTTAATATACCAAGAGTATGGATTATCCATTTTAAATCAATAATGCAAGAATTGTTTGGTTCAAATAATCATGCAACCTGAATCTACATCCATGATCATAATTTTCATTTTCAACATAAGGGAAAACTTGAAATTTTACCAAATTGAACATCATAAATTCCATCCTATTTTTGAGATTCATCCATCTAAATTTAAATCACGAATAAATCACATGATAACCAATTATACTCAAAACACCAATTTTATTGGCAAACTTGATTCAAAGGCTCAGTTGGGAAAGAACCAGGAAGAAAACCTGGCTTTATTTCCATTTACAAAAAAGTTAAAAAATATAATTTATAATAGGATCTCAATCCCAAATTTCAACAATTTACTTGAATTTTCTTCATGACCTTCATCAAGGGATTTATAATGATTTCTACAACACATTTCAAGAACCATGGATGGAACAGAATCTAATCAGGTGACCAAAAACATGACCAAGAACAATTCAAACATGCATATTTACACAAGGTTATCACTATATGATTCACAATGAATCAACACTAGGGAAAGGTGGATTCTTCCAACCAGGAGAAGTCAAGCACAACACCAAACAAATGCCCAATCGAGGTTATTAACCAAAAACTTTCGTTCTTCCATTTCAACATACCATAATCATACAAGGTTTGTGCTGACAAGTAGGGGCCCATAACACCCTACCCTTTCTCCCTCTTCTCATCTTGAGAAGAGATCCTACACTGGTTGGAGTCCGACTAAACAGACCTTTCCCAAAATTGGTCACTTCTACCCTATCCAAGGGTGAGTAATACCAAAACACCTATGCAATAAAATCTCAAAATTCCAAACATAAATATGAAAAGAAATCATCCAAAATAACATGGTTTTCAAATCTTTCCAACATACCCACAAACATACAAGCATTCAAACAACAACAAGGTAGCATAAGCATGAAACAAAAATAAAATTTGAACAAGGGAGATGATAATTCCTACCTTCACAAAGAGGTAATGGCAAATGAATAAGTTTGAGTAGAGCTTCCCTTTCCTTGCTTCAATCTTCAAGAACTCCTCTCTAAATGTAGAGATTGGGTAACAAAACCCCATTAGTCCAAGAAGGGCCTCTAAATAAGCTTCAAACTCAACCACCAAAGCGGTCAATAACTTCTCCCACCCACTTTCAATTCTAGAAACTCCTAACTCTACCCTCACTATGGTTAGACACTAAAAGGAGGTGGGGTGAGGCATCTCATGGAACCATGGTCAATTTTCGCACAAAGGCAAAAAGAGACTTTTTGAGTGGCCTCAAAAGTCAAAAAAAGGGGCTTAAGGGTTGGAAAAGACCCCCAACCCATACCCATACCATTTGGGTATAATTATTCCATGTTTTAAAGCCTTAGGAATAGGTTTAGAGCCAAACAAAAGTTAGGAAATAATTACGACCAACTAACAACTCTAACAAAATAGATTAAGCACTAATCCAAATTAGGGATGACAAAACTTGATTAAGAAGCAAATTAGCAAACTGGCACTAACTTAATCTGACTTAGGTCCAAGGGTTACACAGCTAACCCTAACTAGCATGCTAAAGAGCACAACAATTCATGAGTGTCAAGCGACACTAAAAGAACATAGTTACAAACATTAACATTTACTGACCATAGAAAGATACATACATACATCTCAATTTAACATACTTGAATTACAAACAAAAAGGTTTCCAAAAATTAGCACATAGAGATCAGTTCTATTCCTCCGCAGGGGTTTCTCGGCTAAAATATCTGCACACTCATTGCACACATCAGTAGTCTCATAAAATCACATGTACATATATGTATACGTATCAGAAATTCACATAAATTGGAACATACATAAATCAGGGTTTTCTTGCATCCTACTTATATCCTTAATCATAAAGATTCCAAAATCAATGTGTTAATCCTACATTTTACTTAATTCATCAGCATACATATACATAAAATATTAAATGACAAACATCAAATATCTAAAAGTGACATCACACAACATGAAATAATATAATATGTTCTAAGCATCAGATAATGTCTCGACATCTCGAGTCGTGAGTATCAAAATGATAAAGTAATATCTAAGGCTACGAAGGGTCAGGGCGAGGCCTCACACCAACATGTCCCCTTTTAATTCCTCAAAAGGCCACCCCTACCTGCTTGACCTAGCTTTCCCATAGAGGAACTATCTCAATTCATCTTGATCCAATCTAGGTCAAGAGGGCCACTATTTTAGTGTTATATCCATGCCAATTATTAATTTAATCTCAATGAGAATAGTAGCTTGCAACACTATAATGGCAATATTTAAAGTTTATGATCATAATAGTATCAATTGGTGTTGCAATATTATGTTGCACTACAAATATTGAGAGATACAATGTTTTTCTACTACTACCTTCATGGTATTGATGATAGAATTGTTTGATTTGATTCAATTCTTAAATATCTTGATGTCCAAAAAATATCGATTAATAATTCCTATAAAAAATAACCTCTTTCATTTGCACCTACTACTATTGTATTTTCTTGATATTTTGATTGTATATAATGAGTTTTGTTTTATGTTAGGTCATACATTAATGCTGGCATAGTCTAGTTGTGAATGATTCCCCATGTTTCTTCAAAATGGTCTGTAGTAGGAGTAGAACGAGATCATAATTTATGTTTTAATTATTTCCTAATCTTTCTGCATTATGCATTTAACTTATTTATGCTCTCCATAACTTATCACAAGTCTTAGTGCTCATGATTTTGTCTTCCACAACTAATGCAAAAAAATAACCATCTTCTAATATTAGATTGGATATGAACTTTTTCCTTTATGTCTCAAATTTCTTTTTCTTTATCCATATTGTAATTACTGTATTCCTGCCATTATGCCCATATTTTTTTTAGGTATTATTCGGTGAATTTACCATGCATTTAAATTTTTTACTACCTAAGGTTGGCCCTAGATACATTTCTTTGGGTATTGCCTACATCTTGGGTGATGGGTTTGTATCCTTTATTTTTTCTTTCCCTTATAAAAAAAATTATTACCCATGATTTGGCTTGCTCAATGCACCCAAAGATAACTAGTTTTCCTCTAAATTTTTTTTAGCATATATTTATGCTGGTGATTTACTTTGCATGTGATCATTTTGTGTCTATTTTTTTTGGCTATATGGAAGGATAATTCTTTGATACCACTATGATGTTCCCAAATAAGGTTATACATTTTTTAGTGTGATGTAATCAACTAATTATATCTTGTTCAAAAAATGAAAAGTGCACCTCTTTGTTTTCTTCCTAATTTTGTTCATTTGTAATATTTATGTTTTTGAAGTATTAGATAGCAGCCAAAAAAGAATGGGGGCTGACCCAAAGTAAGAAACAAGCTAAACAATCAACCAGAGGTAACCTTAGATAATTGTCTATCATATGCCATCTTTAAACTTCAAAAAATAAAATATGTCCACAACATGATTAATGGTACTATCATACCTTAGACTAATATCCATAAAAGACTATAAAATGTACTACCAACTCATATACAAATTGTTACTCTTAATCAACCTAATCTTAAAAGCTAAGATCCAATGGGTATCAAGTTGAAAGTACTTAGCATAAAAAAACTACACATAAAAAACACTAGAACTGGTCTAGATAACTAACCTCTTCTTTCTCTTTTTTGTCCTCCTTCTTTTCCATGGAAAAATCCCTAACTACATCCTCCCCCTTCCACTTAGTTGGTTTGTCTAGGATGGTCTTTAGCCAGTCCTTTGCCAGAAAGCCATAGATGGATCGGGTGGTCTCAATAGCTTTGCCCATATCCTTCTCCTCCTTCTTAGGCTACATGAAGTATAAGGTTCTAGTTTTAGAGTGCATGACCTTGGTGGAAAACTCCACCAACATTTCAAATCATTGGCAGATACCAGTTTGATTATTAGCTAGTTCTAGCCTTTCCAATCTAGCCTTACTATGCTTGTGTGTCCCTTTCTTCCGATTGTCTTTGTTGAGTTCTTTCCTAGGGGAAGTGATGTCTTCCCTCCACTTCTGGTTAGGGTACCCTCTAAGGTGTCAAAGATATGGGTGTTGGTAAAAAAATTGTTCTCTTTAATTAACTTTTTGAATTCCTAATGTTATTGAACAATAACTAATTACAATAGTTGGAAAATAGTAGTTAAATGATTGATTTCCCTCTAAATTTTATAGGTATAGCTCCCTTGTAGTTATGGTTTGCAATGGATTTTGTTTTTTCCTAATTCTAAAAAGGGGGTTTTTTCTTTATTAAAGAATAGGAAAGATAAACCAAGTTATGCCTAAACTATTGGAAATATATGTGATAAGCTAAGTTACTGAGACAGAAGGGGTGAATCATTAACCTATAAAACTTAATCCTTTATTAGAAATTAATCATTCATATATATATTGGTCTAATTGCATGTATGAAAAATTGAAAGCATCAAAACATTCATAACACTTTTGACACACAATATGGTGAGCCAGGAAACTCCCAAATAAAAAGTAAAATTTGGGTGGGTATAATACCCACAAGCTTTAGTAATTCAATATAAATTTGGCCTATTAAGGCTTACAATGATCACTTTTTATGATCTACCCTATTAGGAGCAATAAGGACTACTAGGTCCACCTTGCTAAAGGATTTACAAACATACAACGAAGTATGCACTTGGTAAAGAGATTTAAAAAAGACTATTAAGTCTACCTTGTGAAAGGATTTAACTGATCCACCTATTAGGATGAAATGGTGGTTGATCTCTAGTCTATAACTTGGTTTGTTGAGTGAGATTCCTTTGAGTGTAATGATCACCTTACTCTGATAGATAAATCAATGTTGCTCCTTATATTGTTGTAGCCTTTGTACTTCACACTTTTATTCTTCTCTTCTTGTTACATTACTTCCATACGATATATTGGATGTGATACAAAATATTACATATATACCATTCCAAATTACAATTCAACAAAGTTGGCTACAATACAAGTTCACACAAAATACACAAAGTCGGCCCAACTGTGAGAAATTGGGTTCTAAAGACTAGCTTGATGAGGTTCTAATACTTGGCATCTACTATCAATGCTTGCCATCATAATGCATTTGGTTGACGTAGAAGCTTAGTCCATACTAATCACTTCCAAGTAAGTTGAACTCAATCTACACTAGTGACTTGGTGAATACATTGAAACTTGACATATAAATTGAATTACTTGATTCATACTGCATAGCTTAGTCAATGCTATGAAAATGAGCTCAGTATAAACTAAATCACTTGGTTAACAATGAGTGGCTCAGTCAACACTATATTCTCATCACTATAACTATGAACTCGGTAAGCACTACATAACTTGGTTGGTATTGAGGAACTTGATATACACTCAGATGCTCTATTTACACTATGAATCACCAACTTGGTAGAAACTACTTAGCATGAATATTATTCCTTGAACTCAGTAGCAACTGTATAATAAGCTTGGTAGATATTGTTTGAATAGTTGTGTGTCACTAATAACAAACATGATTGCACCAACAATGGCCCCCTTGGCATTAGTAACAAAAACACTTATTAGTCAAAACTAAATTCAAAAAGTTCAAGAACACCTTTTATTCATCATCTTGTGTCTCCAACTTGGTAGAGTACTCTATTTTTTAGATTTTTCAAAATTGCTTTTATAAGAGATGTATCTATGAGTATTTGTACATATATGATATGATAATGCTCTCCCATATATATATAAGAGATGTATCTATGAGTGTTTGTACACACACACACACACACACAGACATATACTTTTCATATTTTCATATCTAATATATACATATTCTCCCCCTTTATGTATACTACATCTTATATTATATCTTCTTCCCTTTACAATACACATCTTCTCCCCCTTTTTGACATTAATGCCAAAGATGTATGTTGTATACTATACAACAATGCCAAAATGTGACAAGAAATCTAAATGTACCTTGAGAATCAATGCCATTGTCTTGTCCCAATTTTCTTGCAACACCATGCATGTGTGCAATGCAACTTGAACTTCTGTTGAAAGTTCTATCATGTGATCTATAATTGTGAAGTTGTTATCATGGATAAGGGTTTTAGCATGTACAATATGTTTCTACAATGCATCCATGTTTGGGAGAATCATGCCCTATATGTTTACTAACATAGCTCTTATTCTGTCTTCTTCTCTTAGTAATTCTGTCTTCATATTAGTTAAAAATTTGATCTTTGTGTGTTGGATAGAGTTGTAACTCGAGTCAAGTTGCAACTATTGTGCACTTATCTTTAGATCTTCATCAATCTTTGAAAGTTTATCTTTGATTTCCTTGGTTATAATTGAAATTTCATAGAGTTTATCAAATAATAAAGTCACATTGTTGCAAGAGGTCTCCAATGAGCTTAGAATAGTAGATAGAGCTACTTGATGAATTGGAATCTTTTGTACAATTAGCTCCACAACTTTATTCTCAAATTTATTCTTCATTATTTACAACAATTTCTCCTATCCATTTAAATCTTCATTGAATTTTTGGACAACCCATGCTAACTGAACCAAAATTGGTTGAGAAGTTTCAATGTTCGTGCTGAGTGCCTCTAGTAGAATATTCTTTGCATCATCGAGCCCTTGAAATTATTGATTTCTTTCTTCTCTATGCCTCTACTGCTTAGATTTCTTCTAAAATAGCTCTCCAAATATATGCATTTGATCAAGATTAAGATTGGAGATGTCCCAATTTGCAACAACAATCTCATCGTCAAGATCAATTTCCTCTTCTTTCTCTTTGCCTTTACTCAAATTTTTTTTACTCAGTTGAGGTTTTGTCTCAACTGCCTTTGTACTTATTATTTGCATGCTAGGAATGGAAACAATGGTAGAAATAGTAGGAGTAGCAGAAAAAGCAGATATTGCACTTATTGAAGAAATACTTTGTGTAACCAAAATTGATGGAGGAGGAAGTGATGTATGCTTGGTAGATGAAGTGCTCGTCACTTTTGTCAATGAAGTACTGATCAAAGTAGGTGCAAAAATTGATTGAGTGCTTGTAATTACAATGTTTGACACAATCAATTCTATAACAACTTTCTTTGAGCTTGTGGTTTTCAATGCTTTGCTCGAGAATGAGAAAGTGAGGCTATGACCTCTGCTATAATTTTTTCAGGGTCAGTCCCCTCTATGTTCAAAATTTTAGGTAAATCTTCCTCTATAGCTTCTTGACCCTATTCCTATTTCTCATCATCTATATTATCATTATGTGTTACTTATTCATCATCATTTCTTCATCTTTGTCATGTTCATCATCATCTTCCTTGTTAGTGACATTTAGAATAAAATCACTTTGTTTGTGAAGATTGTAAATGTTTTTCTATGTAGTGATGGCATTCCTTACCACATGTTTAATGTCATTGATCAAAATTAGACAGGTGATAAACTTCAAGATAAGTTTTTCTTCATTCTTCTTTAAGGATTCTTTTACTTCCTTGTCACTTAAGCTTGGCATGAGTTACCTCAAGGTCTACTCATTTATGTCTTCAGTAGTTTTTCTTGCATGCTCCCATCTTGGCTTAACTATCTCCATTAATTCACTTGGAATCTATTGAAAAAGATGGTCTAGAGAATATTTCCATTTTCCCATCTTAGACATAACCATGTCTTCAATTTGCTTCTACTCCTCTGCAGTTCTGGTTTCATACCTTGATGCTTTGAAGGTTGTTATGCTGGCTCTTGTATCTATTTCTTTCAATCTTTCCTAAAAGGTAGGTGGATGCTTCTTGAAAATTATATCCTCTGCTTCTTAACTTGTCTTTTGCTTCTTTCTAGATGTCCTCCTTGTGAACATAGCAGTAGATGGTTTGGCAATTTTGGTTATAATAACCTTACCTTTCTTCTTCATAGGTTCTTCTTCTTTTGAATTTTCTTCATCTTCTACTTCATCATCCTCAATGTCATCTCCTTTTCCTATAGTCAACAAAAGAGTGGAACTGGTTTTCAATTTTGCAATTATCTTCTTTCCTTTATTAACTTCCTGAGGGATTTTTATTTCAGGTTCTATTATTTCCTTTGCTTTATCATAGGTGCAAAAGTATGCAAATTTTGGGTCAACAAGCCCATTTAATAGTGCTTCAATAATGTCCTTGGTTTCATCAATGTTAACCTCATAGCCTAGAGGCTTGACCCATACATTTCTCATTATAAATGCTTGAATATATACTTTATCACAGTCAACCATAAAACAAATATCATCTTTTTAATCATCAAGAAGTTTCTTTGATATCTTGAATCTATTATTCATCTTTTCCTTAAATGCATCAAAGTAGTTATCAATAATACTTGTATAGTTTTCTCCCATTTCAACTATATATTCATTGATCTAATAAAGAATAGGTACATCCTTCCTCCATACAATGGTACCTTTAGATGGGAAAATATTTTTCACATAGAAAAATAGACAAGTGAACCAAACTTACAAGGATTGTTCTTTGAAGTTCTTATACTCTCCATATTTTTGCTGAACTAATTCAACATCAACTTAGCAAGTTCAAGTGACAAGTTTTTTTTGACCACTTTGTATGCAAGATCCACTACTTCACATATTGCACTATTGAGCCCACTCAACCTATATATTTTATGTGTGATGACATGTATACCATACTTCAATTCCATATCAGTAACATAGCTAATCTTCATTCCCCTTCCATCCCACTTGGCAAGGGTTTTCTTTTCTAGCTCAACCTGACTTAGGGTTTTGGAAGACTAGTGATCCTATGGATCATCTTTTTGGTTATTGTAATAGGTTTCTCTAACCACAACTAACCATTATGCACATGGTTGAGGATAAATCTTATCCATTTGATTTGAAAATCTTGTGGCATGTGCATAATGTGAGTCAAACCCTTCACTTCAAGGTGTTGATGCTCCGGTTTTAACACACCATTCACACACAATTCTCTCAAGGATTCATCCATTTCTAGAGTTCCAATATCTTGAATAGCACCTTGAAAATGTGAAAAAATGTCATTTATCAACAGTATCTTTGATTGAATTTGAGATTGTGCTCCTCTTGGATCTAGGGATTCTATGACAGCCAAACTCAGCTTGAAGTTCGGTGCCTTCCATTCCACACCTTGAACTAACATTTTGACCCTTTCCTAGATTTTCTACTAGCTAATGTCATTTTTATTGGTAGTGTTTTCATAGTTATGAAAATCTTCAATAGTAATATGCTCAGATTGCTCGGATGCTTAGAAATTGCCTTGCACAAATAGCTCTAAAAGATTTGCAATGATAAATGACTTTGATTTCACCCTTTTTTAATCAATTTTTTCCTTTCAATCACCATAAATTCCTAGTATGATTGTTTTCTCAAATGACAAATTATCTTCCACTTTTCTTGTATTAAGTGCTCAACAGAGTCATCCTTGACTCAATGACCACATAACAATTTTAATATCTCCCAACCTTGCTCGGTAGGGTCTGTAACCCAACTTCACTTGATAATGACTGGCATCTCCTTCAATGCTTGATAATCCATTTGCATCCTAAATGCTAATATGGATCTTTCATTCTTCTGACCAAAACTGATATGAGATGTCTTCTTTAGAATCCTAGTTCCAATTCTCTTTGCGAGAGATCAAGTGGAAATACTTGAGTGACATGTTCATTATTGCTCAGACTTGCATTCTCAAAAGATTTTGAAATCCATTGTAGTCTCATATACTTTCTAATTTTATCACCCTTGGCTTTATTTTCATCTTCAATTCTTCCAATATTCATACAGTTCTTGGCAGGATGACCAAGTTCTATACAATGAAACATCTTCTAGTAGTGTATCTTGTCCTCATGTGATGTTTTACACAATTCGTTCCAATGTGTCCAAACTCTCCATAGTAATGACATTTGCACCAAGTGTTATAGTCCCAACCAAATATAGCTTTTACAATCTATTCTACTAGGTTCAATATCTTAGTTTTGCATTCTGAAGATTTATGCCCATGGTTCTTACATTTGTGACATTTTCCTTCAATTTAGGTTTCTCTTTTCTTTTATTAGCTCTATGACCATGATGATTTCAATTGTAACATTTTCTATTAAATTTATCTTTCCCACTACTCCAACATTTGTTTGATGTATGGCTTATTTTACCACAGTGACTGCAAATAGGTCTTTGATTCTTTTGAGCTCCTTGCTTGAATGATTCACCTTCTTCTATATATCTAATTATCACTTTTCCTATTTGTCGGTAATGACTTTTCTCATTCAATTTATCAATGTCTGCTTCATATTTCATCATCCTCTCATTGGTTTTCTTTTCACTGTTTAGGCAATTCAACAATCTTTCATTTTCTAATCGTAGATTCATGATTTCTTCATTTGCATTGGTGAGCTAATTAATGAAGTTTTCCTACTAAAGGGATAGGTGCTGAATTTCATTGTTCTTTCCTTCTATCTCTTCTTTTCTCTTTTTTTTTTCTTCCATGACTTCACACAATCTTAATGACCAAAATTATTTATCTCTTCTCAATTTTCTTACTTCTTCTTGAAGATTTCCATTTTTCTCTAATAGTTCTTTGATTGCTTCATTGGCTTCATCTAAATTGCTTGAGTGGATGTCTTCAATTCTTTCTTCAATGTAGGTTTTTTCATTCATCTATATTGCAAGATCTTTTCTCCTTTCCAAAGATTGAGAGAGTTGTTCCTTTGCTTTCTTGACTTGTCCAATAGCCAATTCCAAATCTAGCTTCTCACTGTCAATAGCCTTATCAAGTCTGAATACCTCCATAGCCTCGGATCTTTGCTCAAGCTATTAAACTTCTTTCCTGAGAACCATAATTCTTTGATACTAATTGTTGGAAATATATGTGATAGGCTAAGTTACTAAGAGGAGAGAGGTGAATCAGTAACCTATAAAACCTAATCCTTTATTAGCAATTAATCCTTCATGTATATTTTGATCTAATTACATGTATGAAAAATTGAAAGCATCAAAAAATTCATAACACTTTTGACACACAATATGGTGACCCAAAAACCTTCCAAATAGAAAGTAAAACTGGAGTGGGGATGATACCCACAAGCTTTAGTACTACAATATAAAGTTGGCCTATTAAGGCTTACAATGATCACTTCTGATGATCTGCCCTATTAGGAGCAATAAGGACTACTAGGTCTACATTGCAAAAGGATTTACAAACATACAATGAAGTATGCATTTGGTAAAGAGATTTACAAAAAAATGTTAAGTCTACCTTGTGAAAGGATTTAACTGATCCACCTATTAGGATGAAATAGTGGCTGATTTCTGATCTGCAACTTCGTTTGCTGAGTGAAATTCCTTTTAGTGTAATGATCACCTTACTATGATAGATAAATCTTTGTTGCTCCTTATACTATTTTAGCCTTTTTATTTCACATTTTTGTTCTTCTATACTTGTTACATTACTTCCATGCTATATATTGGATGTGATACAATCCATTACATATATACCAATCCAATTAAAATTCAACAAAGTTTGCAACAATACAAGTTTACACAAAGTCAACCTAACTGCAAGAACTTGGGTTCTGAAGAATAGTTTAGTGACATTCTAATACTCAGCATCTATTATCAATGATCAGCATCATCATGCATTTGGTAGACATAGAAGCCTGATCCATACTGATTACTTCCAACTAGTCTAAACTTGGTCTACATTGGTGACTTGGTGAATGCTATGAAACTCGACATATAATCAGAATCACTTGATTCGCACTGTATAGCTCGATCAATGCTATCACAATGAGCTCAGTATAAACTAAATCTATTGGTTAACACTAAGTGACTCGATCCACACTAGATTCACATCACTATAACTACAAACTCGATAAGCAGTACACAACTTGGTTTGCACTAAGGAACTTGGCATACATTGAGATGCTTAGTTTGCACTGCTAAACACCAACTTGTTAGAAACTACTTGGCGCAAACTAAATATTGTTCCTTGAACTCAAGAATAACTATATAATAAGCTTGGTAGATGCTATCTATTTGAATAATTGTGTGTCTCTAATAATAAGCATGACCATAAAGCCAACACTAAACAAGAACTAACTTACGCAAAGCTTCAGGTGTTAATGCTAATCAAACTTGTGAATTCACACATCTTATGAACCCATAAAAATTGACAAGGTAGAGATAATTCTATCTATGAATTAAAAATTTAATAGAATACTTCTAACTCTAATATAAAAGGGACTAACTTAAAGAAAAATGTGAGATATAATCTCTTTAACCTTTGATAATATTATTATTACCCTTAGTTCATTATATTGAACAAGGGAACAAAGCTTTGTTTATTCCTTAATTCAATTCAACTAAAAGAGATATTTTAAACTATCTAAAACAATGGAGTAGTAAATAATTGATATAAAACACATTCAACTTGTCTCTGCAACATGAATTATCTTGCACCAAAAATTAGTCAACCTTTTATTAATCTTTTAGTTAAGTACATATAGGATTCCAAGATGGTCATTACAAAAGGGAACTGAATCAGTTCATCTCCTCAAAAAATGACAAATTGCAAGGAGCCAGTTATCAGCTACAATTGCACATCAAAATACAAAAGGTGGGAGAGATGTTACTTCAACTTATAGGCCTTAGCGATGACAATGATCAAAATAATATCTTCATGTTGGTGGACATGAATGTTGGTGTATCTCAAGAGCCACTTGGAGTGTTCTCAAGCCAAGTCTTTGATAGCATTCAACCATTCTTGTGATTCCTCCATCGCCACATGTATACACCCGTTGAGCTGTTAGAGATCTGATAATGTATCCTAATGATTGGTAGATTACTCTGTTAGATTATCCAAATGACTAGAAAATTTATTTTGCATGATATCAAATCCTACTATCCCCTTCCCTTGTCCACTAGTTTGTGAGTTAGTGTATAGGCCTTTTAGAAATTGATAGCTTTTTTTTTGTTCCTCCCTGACTTTTCTTTCTATTTCTTTTAGTCTTTCTTCTGCTACTAAAATCATTTCAACCTTGAATTGCATACTCTATTTCCATTCAAGTAAGGTCTCATCTCCCTTTGTTATAATCTTTGCATCCACTACTTCCTTATCTTTCATTTGGATGACCATCTTCAATAATTACATGCACTCCTCATTCTTGGCATTTTTTGTTGATAGGGTAGCCCAGTTAGCTAAGATGTTATCTTGCTTCATTTCAAGCCTCAACACTACATGTTTGAGTAGCTCTATGATTGAAAGTCATTCAGACTTGAGTTTTCCACTCCACTCCCTACCAATTTTCCCAAATTATTTGTCTTCTTGTAATTGGTAAATGATAGCTTGAATGTACGTGGTTGTAGGGTCGATAGTGGATAACACTCCCAAAATACTTGCTAGTGGAGTAATTAGTTACTAAATAAAGCAATTAAGCTCATGAATCTTTACCTTCATTCTTACTTTGGCTAGTTTGAAACCTTTGAGTTTTCCTTCTATCACTTCATTTTTTTATTTTCACAGGACCACTTTGGTGTCATCTTTAACTTCTTTGACGTCTACAGACTACAATGTGAAGTCCTTTGTAGTCAAGACTTCAATTCTTCCTTCCTTGGTGGGCTTAGAAATCTCCATAGTTAAGTGTCATATATCAAGGTCTTGGTTGAGAATCAATAGAGATTTTTTCTTCTTGACTTTACTCAATACCAACCCAAAATAGATAGCTAGAGGTAAAGTCTAAGGTATCTTCGAGCCCTGATTATGTGAAAATTACCTTAGATGATGTTCTTAATGCATCCACACTAAACATTTTCCTCTTAACAAGAGTTAATTTCTTTGAAACTAAAGAGAAAGGATTCTTTGGAGCTAGAGAAATGAGTTTTGTAACTTCAACCACTTTCCCTACTTTAGATGCTTTCTCTATTCCATATGCTTCTTTTGATGTTTCATTTGACTTTGTAGATTCACTCTCACTACTCCCTCCATCGCCAAGGTTAACCACTTGTATTTGGGGGCTACTTGGAAGGAGTAATGTGGCACTTATGGATGGAATTGGTTTGCTATTAGATGAGAGGGCCACCATGACTACACTATTCTTTAATTCTTCTGCCTTCTTCTTAGACTCTAATTTTATTCCAATTACAAGAACTGAACCATCCTGACAAGTTTTATCAAGAGGTATGTTCCTGTTAGGAGGTTGATCACCTCCTCTATCTAGTTGAGTGAGTCCTTGAGTGAGTAGTAACATTGTGCCTAAAGTGCCAATTTGATAAGATGAATGTGTTGTCACATTTGGAGAGGACTAGGCGGGTGTGCCTCTACTCCTGCTTCATCATGTCATGGTCCACTTGACCCACTTTCCAACTCTCTTATAGATTCTTTCCATCATCATATTTAGATCCTCCATAGCATCTTTTTTAATGGCCCGCCCAGAGATCCTTGGAAACAAGGATGAAAAACAAGTCAGAATAATTTTTTTTTTGTTTCTTTCTAACAAGTGTAAGTGCACATGATACAACCTACACAAACCAAAAGATCGCAACGGAAGACTGAAAGACAACCAAGCACCAAAGGATCTCCAAACGCCACTACCAACTAGAACACAATCAAGAAAACCACAAAAGGCTACCAAGCTGAAGGACATAAGCTGACTCTTGGAAACTGGCTAAGTCTAAAATCTTGAAGCCCTGAAATTTGGCTAAGTCTGAATTTTTGAAGCCCTGATTTTTCCTAGAATCTACACCTTAGCTCGTAGAGGTCTGAAACCCATCTCAAATGAATCGTCGCATATATTAAAATATATCTTAAGGTATAAGGACAACAACAGAAACCCAAAAATTGAATTTCAAAAGAAACCTCCTGCATTCAAAATGCAACAACATAGGCTTGAAGAATGCCCAATAGGGTATCCAGATCAACTCTCAAAAAGATCATAACACTACAAAAAGTGCCCACTGTTGGCATACGCAAGTTTTTGCCAAAAGGTGTGTGACACTTTTCACTAAGGGAGGGTGACACTTCTCCCTTACTGCGTGCGACACTTCTCAAGAAGGCGTGAGATACTGGAAAAGTATCACGCGACATTTCTCATAAAGCCTTGCAAAACTCTTCCAGTGTCGTACAACACTTCTTCAGTATTGCGTGCAACACTTTTTATTTTCATGCGACATTTTTTCTATGGGCGTGTGATACTTTATCAGTGTCGCACAATGCTAAAAAAATGTCACCCATAAAAAATAAAAACACTTACAGAAACTCAAAAATGGGAATAAAATGACAAAAGAACCTCCACACCGGGGAGTACAAAATCCACATCTCAAGGCCAAAACACTCGAACCAAAATTGAGTAACAAAAAATGAGATCTAACCATCTATCAAAAAAAGAAGGGAAAGTACAGAAAGGAAACATCACGACAACTGAAATAACATCGCAATGAACATGAAAATAACCTCTTACATTTAAGCATAAATATAAAAGCAATAAACAAATTAACCAAACTAGGTACGCGGTTCCTCCCAACCGTCAATGGTTTCATAGGACCATCGTGGGCCCTAGCCATCCCCCGCACATAACATCCCAAGCCACCGATTAGATCATCGGTGCTGTCGTGATAGGGACATCACTACTAACATGCTACAATATAAGTAAAGAAATCTAACATGCTAGTAGTAACATAAGATAACCCTGTAATCAGATAACATCATCTACTACATGCTAATCATCATAATTAGGAAAGCATTAAAACTAACATCATCTAAGCATGATAACATCATAATGAGAGGATAAATCACAAGAAGCATACTCCGTATACTGAAGTACCTAGTGACACATCCAGCAATGATCACGCTAGAATAATGGACCGTCTCTGTACACCGGTCCCTAGCAGTGGTGAAGGTAGCTACGCCTCCCAACCACGTGGCACCTGTAGGTCCACACCCACCATGCTAATGGAGATGATGATCCAACCACACACACAGAAAACAACAACCATGGCTAACACACATGCCAAGCAGTATGATGATTGAATCCAAGACATAGACAATGCATAAACTACAGGTCCTGGTCAAACACCTCAATGGGCTACTATGTAGGGATTGACATCATGGAGAGTTGCTTGGCATTGAAAATCCCAAGCTAGTATAGGTAGCTACTCTTCTCAACAGAAGGCGCACAACCTAGGGCAGCTACTCTTCATGATAGAAGGTGCACAACCCACACATTTTAATTATCTTGTATTTATTACCACCCAAAGTTTTAATTTAATTATTACTTATATAAAACTTCCTCTGCCAACTAGGAAGTAGTCACCAGGTTACAAGATAGAAGCCCCCTCCATATGCTACCCTACCCTACCCATGCTCATCCAACGATGAGTGCCCGAAGGCATGCAAACTCCCAACCTAACCCCAATGATCACAACTTCTGAAAGTACCACGAAAGATTGGGCCCTGCAGGTCACCCGAAAATATACATGTGTGTGGCGCACCACCATCACAGAGATCATACACAAGGACAGGATGAGAATGCAAACAAAAGTCAATCGACTAAAAACATAATCGGGATGACAGATGCTACATGCATCCCAATGCAACAAAAGATGCAAAAGTGTTCTGACTGGTGTCCAAATAGATCATCCAGGTCCACAAACCACAATGTGCCAAGAAAACTCGAGAAAATAGGGTGGCACGCAAAATGAGGTAAAAAATCCAAATTTTGAAAAATTTCCAAAATTAAAACCCATTTGGCCTTTGGGTTAAAAAACCCCAAAAATCTAAAAATAATTGAAAACAGACACCATATGCAAAAACGGCCAGCATAACGGCCCAAAAACCTGAACCCCCATTTCAAAAATAGGTAAAACGTTCATACCCAACCAACCAAGCAGAACTAGCAAACATAAACAGAGGGGAACACTAGTTCACAACCTCCTAACATATTGCTACAAGAAATGGAAGTAAAAATAGAGAAAAACATTAAAACGGGAAGGCCCTACTTGACAGCAAAAAGGGTCAAAATTGAAACCCATAGAATAAAATAAATACTTCGCCGAAATTGCTGAAACTTTCGGCAAAGCGAGAACTCCTCGAGCCGAATCCAACGGGACAAACCTCGCAAAGATCCCACACTCACAGCTCCCACAATGAGCAAAACAATGATCCTTCAGAAGAGGATTTCCAATTTTGCTCTCCAAACTCAATTTTCCAAAATGTGAGAAGTGAATAATGAATTCACTTTTCCAATATTTATTCATTTTGAGTGAATAGCTGATAATGGAAAATAGCTAGCTGGAGTAGTTAAACTCCGAAACAACCCAAATGAAAATAGGTTATTATCCATAATGGAAATTCACCTAAGGCAAAGCTGCTAGAAATTAAATCCAAAAGATTAAAAACTCAAAAACCCAAAAATTACAGAAAAACACTTAACACTTTTGCGACAAATGCGAACTTCTAAATGCACAGACATGTTCACTGGTCTAATCACATAATGCAATTGAGTTTGGATTTACTAATCACTGAAAGGTTGTAATATAAAACAATTAAATAAGGATACGTTGACCATATAGGAGCGACATTGGCAAAATATGAACAACTGGATCACTAACTCCATAGGCCACTGCCAGGGACATAATTCCTACACACTAGAACACATGATCAAGTGCAATTGCATATAATATAATAGCCAAAGCAATTAAAGAATTTAAATAACTCATTAATCCATTTACACCACTCACATTCGCATTAATCATAAAAGACAAGAATGAATTAAACAACCATAGTATAGAATCCATCTCATAACATAGTCAAAAATTAGGTCCAATACATTATATCACCAGATAATCAGTTATCATAGATCTACTGTCATCTCAAAATAATGTCAACATGCAAATATGATAAACTGTACAGCATAGCAACAAAGCATCTATGGTATGGAAATCAAAGTATAACATTCGACCCTCAGGTCGTCTCAAGGTACAAATATCAAAAGAGTATCAAGTATCTCTCGAAACAAAAATAGACAAGGTATAGACTACAAACACGAGAGGCACTACATCTTCATAAGGTTTCAAACTTATGGGAGTGTTCCTTATCTTGGTCAAATAAATATTATTATACATATTTTGACCATCATCTTCAACTCCATTCACAACAATGTTTTCCTTATACATTTTACTTGGTCGACTATCAACCTCGTAAAGGCTCAATCATGGATCTCAAACTCATCTTTGCAATTAGCCCAATAATTGTCAATGGTAGTGGTGTGTTTTATCATGCTCCCAATCTATAAGACATCTCTGGCATACCCATTTAGGTCAAACATAGGCCTAAAGACTTCATACATCTCCAGCTTGTATCTCCTTTCAAACACCTTCATCATGTTCTTGGCATTGCACCAAGTATCATAGTTGAAGGCTCCAACTCTCATGGGAACTTTGTAGCCTTTCTTCTTCAGGCTTTCACTTAGTATGTTCACTTGTAGGGCTTTTCATATAATTTTGATTAACATGATCATGCCACTTGGATACCTTGGTAGCTTCAAGAGAAATCCATCATATTCTACAAGATTCAAATAATAAAATGATGAGAACTGAATAAAGTAACATCCAAACTAATTGATGGTAGCCATGGCCTTTGTGTTGAATCTCCTTTTTGGGTATCCCTATAGTTTCTTGCAAATCTTCATGGTAAATGCATCATTCACTTTAATGTAATATGCATAACTATTTTATAATTGAATATATGGATAAAAATCATAAGCCTTAGCATCAAGGAAAGTCTCTAATCTTGGAAGGCCATGCAATAATTTTAATGAGGCCATCATGTAAATTAAGAAGGAAGACATGTAGAATGTATTATAAAACTTGTCTGTTTAGAGAGCATTGGAAAAAATCTCACTTACCTCCTGTGCCCAATCAGTGTACTAGGTGTCCAAGCATATAACTTGAACTAGAAATAAGTATTGCTCAATGAAATTTAAGGCTTCTACCTCACCTCTTCACCTATGAAAAAGGACAAAAATGTCAGTTATTTTTGGCTTAAGGTTAGTTCTGAACAAATTTTTAGGAACTTTGTTCTTATCACTCTATGGTTTCTAGAACAAAGCTCTCATGATCTCCTTCATCCAAATCATCTTTTTTGTTGAGAATTCTGAGGTAGCCCCACCAATGGTCAAGTCAAAGAACTCCTCTAGCTCTATCACACAAAGACAATTCACCACTATTTGCATACCAATTGAGATTAATACCATGTCATTAGGTAGAACAATTTGTTTGGTTTTTGGGTTGTAATGGCAAATGCATTTATAAATTAGCTCTGGGGCTTGGACAACAACTAAAAAACTAGCAGCCTCAACCAATCTGCACCCTTATATTTTTTCAGTAATAGGGTGAATTCATTCAGATTTCACCCTCCTTTGGAAGTCTTCCATGTCATAGAAGCAAAGGGATGTGTCCATGAAATTTTGCAATTGGGACTTGATCTTAGTCAAACCATAAAAACTTGTGAACTTGGTTCTCATGAGTTGTTGAATAAGATTTTGAATTGAAAGATTGAATGAGACAATAAATGCAATAGTTACAAACTCTTATAAGGCTATGTGTATTGATAGAATGAGGAAGCAAAGAACATAAGTAACTCATTCAACTGCTTGTACATCTCTATATGAGGGTCTTGGTTCATCTTTTATTCTTCATAATTCACACCACATGGATGAAATTTAAGTAAATAACAATTGGAGAGTAAATGTAAAAGATCAATGGACATTTATGAGTCTTTTCTCTATTTTATTGAGCTCAATGCTAACCTTCTCTAAGCATATTACTTACTTTTTTGTTTTCCATTAAGTTTCAAAAAGTTGCCATTAGAGTACTCCATCGATAAAAATCTATTACATGAGATCCTAATAATATCCTCTTTCTATAATGGTTTGATTTATTCTAGTATTGTTCTAACATGCTCCAGAATTAGTGCAGGAAACAAATTTTCTTGTTAGCTCAATGTTTCTTAAATAATTAAAAAACTATCTTCATGGGTTGGAAACCCACTGAGAAGAAGGCAATTTTCATTTTTCTGCCAATTCTTCCTTCTAGGTCAAATCTTTGAAAATTTCATTTCTAATAGTTGGGAATGCTAGTTAAGTTATGAGGACCCATTTAAGAGACATCTAACCTCTTTTTTTTCATTTCAAACTACTTTGCAAAGAATTGTCTTCACGGGTTGGAAACCCACCAAGGAGAAGATAGTTCTAGCTTTTTTGCTAGGGTTAAATATTGGAGTAATAATCAATTTGAATAATATTTATGAGTCTTATCTTGGATTCAAACATCAATTTCTTTGAAATTTTACATCTTTGGGGACTTATTGATTTATATGTGTGTCGAAGTGATCTTTTGTGGGAAATTTCCTTCATGGGTTGGAAACCCACCGAGGAGAAGACAATTTTTCATTTTTCCACAAATGCTCATTTTATCAAGAGATGGTATGCCATGAGCCAATAGAAAAAATATTTGATCTACAATGACTAAATTTTCTCTCTACCAAACTAGGTACTAACTTCCCCAACCAATCACAAGGTAAAACAAACACCCACCTGACATATAAAGAGAGAGAAGGACAAAGGGGAAATTTTGATAGAGATCACCTAGCCTTCAGCATTATAGACCTAGACTCAAACATTTCAAGGAAAAGATTGATCTTATCCAAAACACAAAACTCACTTATTTCAATAGATTGGAAAACAAAAGTGGGGCAATAATGGGAAGGGTTAAGAGGGTTGGGGGTAGATCGAGGTAATCTCTTCTTTCTCATGGGTTTGACATCACTGTTGAAAGACTCAGAGGTGGAATCATGTTTGGGATGGACTTGAATTTATCTAACTAGAGGTGCTTACTAGTTCTCCTGGTGCTCTATGTACCTTTTTTAGTAATCAAACCCTTCTTAGTATCTGAGTCTAACTCTATGAGGCTGATTTTAGCTTCCGAGCCCATTTTGACTTCTGGGCCATGGGTTTTCTTAAACCTCTTATGGTTGGGCCAAGGTCTAGGCTCTAAGGAGACTTAGAGGGTCACCAAGGCTAGTGGGTTAACAAAAAGAGGTGGGTTTTAGGCTAGGTGTTTGATATACAACTTGTTCATAAGCCCCTAGTGGATAAGGTAGAAAGTTCTACCCTCATGTTTCCTCCTAGCCTTAAAAATAAAATCTTCCAAAAAATGCAATAATAAAAATGGGAAGGTAATGTGGTCAAGATTCCTAAAGTGATTCAAAATAGAGAAGTGATAATAATAGATTACCTACAAGTGGTCATCAAGGGTGATATACTGCATAATCGCATTGTAGATGGTGTCCCAAGGCTTAGGGAGGGCTTCCCATGAAAATCCTTTGCGCATTCACATCAGTTCCTCCTTGAGTTTGAAAACTTTTTGCAAACTATGCTACTCATTAACTTTAGCCTTCCTTCACCATTTCTTTCATTCCATAGTAAAATCTTCGGTCCTCACAATGATTTCCTTAGAGATTTCAAATTCTATACCATTCATAGTAACCTTTCCCTCCTTCCAAGTCTAGAACAACTACATTGAGATAATCTCATCATGTTTCCCCATTCCTTCCATATATAGTAAGATGTCACCTTCCTATAAATAGAGCATTTTTTCCTTACTACTATGGATGCCCTTCTCCACATAAATTAGTTCTATGTGATCACTAACACCCATGTCTTCACCCAAGTCAACAACCAAATCTTTAGATGACATAGCCTCTCTACCGGTATGAAATATAAAATAAGAAAACTAAATAATAAAATTGAAAATGCATTGCATAGTCATCATAATTCTCCAAAGTTTCCCAAAAGAAAAAAATTATCCTCTGTGCCATGTGTGAGTTGTCTCTTTCCCTCTGTAAATGGCTGATGCTAGCTATAGTTAGTGTGAGAATACAATAAGTTGTCATTATGATTATTAGAAGGTCATTTTCTATATCTTTCCAAATCTACCCTCTGCATCCTTTTATGGTAGTCAAAATATTAATGTATATCCTCATACAATCTTTCTGAACAAGCCCTTTATGGATCATCTTCTCCTCATGCCCTCATGGAAAAAAGATAGCTCCCCACCTATTTTGATTCATCATATGGCATTTTTTAATTTATGCTCCCTTTCCATCACCACTTGCATTAATGATGGAAACATTTTGATGTCCTCCTATTCCATTAAATCCTTGACTCCATGGACAAATTTGGCCATCTCATATGTTATGCCATTCCCTTCTTGATATATGTGTCCCACTTGGATTCCATGATAATCTTGCAACAACCTTTGGATTTCCTAAATTATGAGTTTCATCAACGAGTTATTGTGTCCTTCTCCCTTAGTAGCCTTAATGATAAGTGTAGAATCCCCCTCGATGGAAATCTTATCAATCCCCCAAGATCTCGCAATCCTTAGCTCGCACAAGATTGCAATAGCTTCCACTTCAATTTTGGAGCCTTCTCCATAGTTACCAGCATAGGCGACCACCACATTTCCTGTACTATTATGGAGGATACCTCCTATTGTAGTGCTACTCATCATGGTCAAACTATCAAAATTTAGTTTGAACCAAGATAGAGTGGGGGATCTATACTATCTTCTTCCAAGAAAGGACTTTAGAATTGTCAAATTATGTCATGATTAATTCAATAATCCACACAAAAGCCCATTTCATGTCTAGACCACCTAGGGGATTCAAGGGGTTTCCAATGCTAGATCCTGTTACATTCTTTTATGAGCCTAATAACCTATTGGGACACCCCCACACTGGTATTGGCTTGTTCCTACAAGATCCTTTTGTTACTTTCGTTCTAGATATGTCAAATAACATTTGGGAGGATAATTGACCATAAGTTTCTAAGATAAGGATGCACCATTGGTCTGTCCAATGAATTCATTATTTTAATTAATTCTCTATACACCATTGGACCTCTCATAGGGCAAGGACTTCACTCCACATAGTTGTGGCAAAGGGGCAGAGGATAACTAGGTGTCGAATAGATTCTGTATCTTGAAGACATAAAATATAGTAGTTAGTGAGTTGGCACCCTCTACACTGCAAGTTATCGATAGAGAGGATCGATCCATGCAAAGTTTCCCACTAGAAGAATTTTATCTTTGGTAGGATCCAAGGGTGCTAGGTTTTTTTCCAATCAGCCTAGTAAACCATCTCCCCCATACAACATAGATAAAAAGACTTAATTGTAAACTCTCCCAAGGGTGTGAGTTTCCACACCAAGGAGTCCTCAAACAAATTAAGGGTGATCCTATAGGTATGTATAAGGTCCTATAGCTCCTGAGAAATTCCCAACTCAATAAGCTCAAGGTTTTGAAAAGTGACCCATTGTCTTTCAAGGGTGATGAAATTTTGAATCTAAGGGCCATAAAATCTCATGCACTTCTCCCACAGAGGTAGGAACTTAATGTGTATGAGAGGACTATCATGAATCCATTGATCCTCCCATAAATCAATAGAATTACCATTCCTCATAATCTAATGGCACCCCTTTTTTTAGGATCTTTCTAGTATTAACCATATTGTTCCAATTCTTGGAGCCCTAGGGTTGATCACATGCCCAAGGGAATTGGTGAGGAGACAATCCCCCAGGTATTTAGCCTTAATTGTGTTGCACCAGCTACCTTGAGAGATAACCAAATTCTAGACAGTTTTGGTTAATAGGACCTTGTTCAAGTTTCTTGTTCCTCATAAATTTAGACTACCAAGAGCTTTTGGTCAAAAAACTTTCTCCCAACTAACCAAATTCATTCTTGACTTCTCTTTAGTTTTGGACCATAAGAAGTTCTGCTAGATTCTATCAATAATATCTCTGAACCTACTCAAGATTTTGAAAATGATAGGAAATACACTAGTGTACCTTGTAGGGAGGCAAAGAGAAGCTAGAGTTTCTTAGCATTACTTAATATTTTCCCTTTCCATAATGTCAGCCCTTTTTGGAAGCATTCAACTAGACCATTCCAAAACCGATTGGGAACTTCCTTAATTGTGAGTGGTAGGCCAAGATAAGTATTTGGTAGCAATGCCTCCTAGCAATCAAGAATACTTGTCAACTTATCTCTCAAGCTGGCAATGGTGTTGAAGAAAAAAAACTTTGCTTTTCTAGTAATTTATGCATTGATTAGAGACTAGGGCATACTGATTTAAGGTGACTTTCCATTCTTTGGCTTTATGGATAGAACAAATGTTGAATATGAAGGTATCATCTGCAAACTATTGTATGATTTGTGGGGGCCAGCAAGAGGCTAGTTTAATGGCCTTGATTCTATCTAAGTTAGTCAAAGACACTAAATTTCTTCTTAGCACTTTTGCTACAATAATAAAAAGGTAGGGAGATAGGGGCTCATCTTGGCAAAGACCTTGGGAGGATGAGAAAATTGACAGGAGCTCCATTGGTGATCACTAAGAAAGTAACAAAGGAAACAACAATTTTTATAATACTATTAACCTTCTCATTAAAGCCAAGTTTGGCAAGAATTGTAAAAAGGAATTCGCACCTAACCTTATCATAAGCTTTGGAGTTATTCAATTTAAGAACCATACCTGGATTCTTAGATCTACTCTGTATCACCTCATGGGTGGTTATAACCGCATCAAGAATCTATTTCCCAAGCATGAAGCCACTCTGAAAGGGGCCAATGAATTTTACTAGGAGAGGCTTGATGCGATTCACCATAACCATAGTAAAAACCTTATAAATTGTGTTATGAAGGCTGATGAGTCTAAAGCCTTCTAGTCTCTGAGGATCTTCTATCTTAGGAATGAGAACAATGAAGGTTTGGTTGAGTTCTTTTAGCAGCTTTCCTATTTTGACAAAGTCACGAGTGGCATGGATAACATCATACTTAACAATGCCCCAAAATTCCTAGAAGAAAGTAGGAGGAAACCCATCCAAACTAGGAGCTTTATATTGATCCATAATGAAAACCAACCTTTCTAACTTCCTCTTCTTCAACCTTGCATATCATCTTCTCATTCAGTAATCTTTAAATGTTTTGACTTAAGGTTTCATCTCTTTTATATTGGTTAATCCTAATAGTCGTGACTTTTAGAAATTTTAATATTGAATTATGTCATAATATATTATATAATTATTTTTTTCTTATGTAGTATAATTAATATTCTATCAATTGAGTAATTATAATATTGCTTGATTGTGTTCTTATTAATGTATTATTTTATTATTATCTCTTTAGATGGTTCAATAATATTTATTTAGTTTTATAATTATTAGTTATTATTTATGAAATTAATATAAATATATTATTATTGTATAATGTATTATATTTTTACTAATAGATCAAATATATTAATCTCATATTAATATAATTATAATAGGTTATTTTATTATTTAGTTGTAATATAATAATATTATTTATTCTATTAAGCCTTACTCAATGTGGGGACATTACAACTCTAATAAGATATTTTATAAATAGAGTATATGGATTAAATTACATTTGTATTATACACACTAATTAGAGCTTAGTACAAAACAATAGGAAGGTTTATGTATGGAATACTAACTCTGGAATCATTTTGGGCATTGCAAGAGGGTTGCTTTATGTCCACAAAGACCATAGATCAGATTGCATCATCTTGTGCAATATCAATCTAGAAAATATTCTTTTGGATGTTGATTTCTTTACAATTTTGGGTTGGCAAAGCTTGTTGATAGGGAGTTGAGTGTTGATGTATTTGGCTTCCAAGGCATGCCAAATAGATTTAAGGTGAATGTATACAATTTAAGCATGATATATTTTAAATTATCTTAGACAAAAAAAATATGAAATTATCCCACCATTTATTGACCAAGTATAGTCATTCTAGGTTGAACTACTCATGTCAAGGTGTTGGACTGATTCCTAAAGTCAGGCGGCTTGAAAATGACAAACAATGAAGATGGCTCTGATGGATGTCCTTTCTTTTCCAGTTATTTCAACTATTAGATTGTATAAAGTAGGTTCACCATTTCATAAAGAAAATTCTTATGATGTAAATATAAGAATTTATTATGAAGATTATATTAACTATAACTATTTAATGCACGTAGTAGGCTTTCTAGAATAGAAAATACACTAGAAATACAAGCACTGGCATCATTCTATATGTACTACTAAGTTAATGTAAGAGAAATTATTTCCCATGCACACATTGAACAATTGAATTAGCTACTTCAAATACCATATGCTAAAGCAATTTACTTAAACTAAACTAGCAATTTCACCTTAGTGTACATCATGTGTACATTGAAAGGTCAAAACAGTATTTGTCCCATTATTTGTCACTCCCTCTTATCCTCTCATTATTTTTTCATCTATTTATCTCCCTATTAATCTATCTCATAATCTATATATTTTTCTATATCTCCCTAGATCTCTTTCTATATTTATCTCTTGATCTATCTCTATCTTTCTATCTATTTTTATCTCATCCTCTCACTCTATAGTCATCTCTCCATCACCTTCTTCTTATACCTTTAAATCTTTACATGTCCATATTTATTCCCCTATTTGTCCATCTATCTCTATGTTTATTTATATATCTATCTTGTTATATCTCCTTCCCTCTCATCTCTACCTCTCTCTATACCTCTATCATTATCTTTATAGATCTTCCTCTCTCATTTTGTTTTCTTTATATATTTATATCTTCCATCCCACTCTCCCTCCATCTCATTTTTCTTTCCATTTTCTTCTAAGTCTCCATTTTTATCTCCCTCTCTTTTTGTCCACCCATCTCCTTCAATTTCTCTCTCCATATCTCTTAGTATCTCACATCTCTTCCCCTCTCTCTCCCTTCCCACTTCAATCTATTTCTCTCTCTACCCCTATCCCATTATCTCTCCTTTCTCCCTCTATATATCTATTCCTTTCTATCTCTAAACAAGAATTTCAAAAACACAAGATTAATAAAAGAAAAAGAAAAAAATCTACTATATACAGATACATCATTCCTAACTATTTTCTATTGTCTCCTCATTTATTCTTTCTAAAAATTATTAATTTTGAGAGCTTTTAGATTAATAAAAAATTGTGCAAAGACAATTGTTCTATTTTTTATTTAGAGGGCCAAACCATTCATGTGCATGTGCCTTTTTTCCAACAAGTATCTAGAGATGTCATGTTCAAAACCACATTGTAGTGTGGCATCTATGTGACCTTGGAAAATCAATGCACTTTTACACAGGTGCTCAATGCCTTATTTTTGGGTAGAAGCAAGAAATCTAGTACATCGAGTGATTGACATGTATATAGAAACATAATAGAAAAACTTGTTTCAACATATTCACTTATATATATGTGTATTCTAATTATATTAGTATTTGTATGTACCAATCTAAAATAGAATAAATCTATTACCATAGAAGATTTGAAATTGAGTTTTTGTAAGGTTAAGAGAAAAGTTGTGGTTTATGAAAGAGTAATTCTGGATTACAAAAAAGAGGTTGCCTAAACAAAACAAGATGTTGTAGTAATGATGCAATGCAAATAATATATAATTATGAACCAAGTATGTATATGAAAGGTAATTTGATCAATGCACACCCTTCTACATCATCAATAAAGTGTCCATACATAGAGGTGAGAAAGCCATTTGGCATTCACTCATTTTATCCAAATGTATTCAAGTAATATAACTACTCAATCTCCACAATAAAAAATAAACTTCTAGATTTAAAGTTTATTAGATATGAAGAAGCTTAAATCTATAAGGTTGTCTCAGTTTAGGAAGTCAAAGAAATTTAATAGTAACAATTTTGAGACTAAATTATGCTCAAACATGATAATTAATAGACTTTTTACATAACTTATTTTAAAGTGATCATATTATATTTTTGTTAGTTATATTAATTTTATTTTTAAAGTTTTTTAATTAGTTATTAGTCATATTACATATTTAATATGTAAGTATCTCTTAAATAAAAAATTAATATCTAAATTATCCGATTGTTGATGGGTGACTAATGTTGATCTTGAATTTGCTTGAATTATGAGTCAAGAGATAACAATTAAAATCACTTTGAAATAATGCTTTGCATAAAAAATTTCATTGACACTATTTTAAAGTGGCATATTCTATTATATTAAAATATTACAATTTGTTACCCTAGCCGCAATAGCATCTCAAGTAAATAGGGTGAAAATGTCAGCACATGAAATGACACCTACACATGATGAACTGCTCACCATCTTTTCATCTTCTTTCGGTCCTCCTATTTGAGCACTTAGGTGATTGTTTTACTAATCTAAAACATTAAAATAATAAAAAATATGATAAGAATATAAAGTAAAATTATTAACTCAAATCCTTTTCAAGAAAATATAATTTAAAAGTGGTTGAGTCCAAAAAAGAAATTTAAGGTAATAAAAGTAAATTTTAAGAATAAAATATAAAGAGTATGCATATTTGAATTTATTTGAAAGAATCCAAAATAATGTTTTTTTAAAGTAAAATATAAATGAGCGAACATTTAAAGAAAGAAAAAATCATGCTAATATAAGAAAGACTATATTAGGAAAATAAAAATAAAAATCAATCACATCAAAAACAAAGGTCAACCCTCAAAGTTATTTCTTTCACCTATTTAAAGAGGAAAACAATAAATTATTATCATTCTTCAACTATTTTTTAAAAGTACAAGACAATAAAAATTATTCTTATTTGTGCTAGTTTCAAATGCCTTTCAAAATTGATAGGTAGAAAAAATGAGGACATCACTAAGATGTATTATGTTAGAGTAAATAATTAATCAATTGTTAATTATTTATTCTATTACTTAAGCTTACTTAAGTCAATGCATGTAGTTGAGGTTAGTTGTTGACAACACGGAAGTTTGTTCCCTTAAGCATACTTATCTTTTCCACCTTTTGTGGATGTGTGCTTAGTTGTCAACCTTATCTCCTACCTCCTTCCAGCTTGTTCTACAAGCTTCCTTGAGGCCTTTTTATTTAGTCTCTCACTCATTGTAAATTGATTCCATTTTATATTTTCACATAGCAATTCTAATTTCCTATTTTGAAATATTCTTGTGCGGTATTTGCTTCAAGCTCTTTGCTCCCTAGGTTTCTCTTCAGTAAGTTATTTGCATTGCAGGTGATCTTGGCACATTATCGAAGTTGGATTCTCAACTCCTACATGGTATTAGAGCCTCCCTGTTGCTTCTTGTTTGAAGGATTTTTGAAGCCATAATTTGGAGTCACAAACCCTAGTTTGTTTGTGCAATTTTTCTTCAAATCGGGGGTAGAGCAAATTTCTAGAGCATTTTTAGCCCAAATAGACATTGCCATTGGATCTGGAACGCTGTTTACAGCTAAGATTCATATAAAAAATTTCATTTTTGGCTTCAAGCATTTTTCTGGAAATTTTTTAAGCCTCCCAGGTTTGCCGTATAGATGGATTTGCAAAAAAATAAAAAATGGAGCACCGCAGCACCACTCGACAGCCATCTAGTGGCCACCCACCAGTCGCTCAAACCCCACTCCACTGGTGGCTTTGACCCTGGTGGAGCCACAATGGAGCGCCGACGGCTCCGACCCACAGCATTACCGCAGGACAGTGCCACCGGTGCTCCATCGTAGCTCCGCTAGGGAGCCTCCACTAGATAGCAATGCAAGTAGGTTTCCCTCCTGGGTGCCACCACCATCGACAATTTCCACTACTCTACCACCCTACAGCCACTCCGGCTAGTGACATCACCTTTTCGGCAAGTTACGTCATTTTCAAACACCTGAGGTCATTTTTTGAGAATTTTACGATGCTAACATCACTTTTTTGATTGTTGACATCACCTTTACAACTACTGATGTCATCATCCTAGCCACTAATGTCATCAATCCGGTGACGATCTTTTGATGTTTGTATGAGCGTCAAATTTAACCTAGTGTCTGTAATTTTCCAGCAAGGTGCATTTTTGGTGCAACAGTCAACTTTTTGACTATAACTTGAGCATACAAAGGTCTTTTTCCAATCCGAAAGAAGCATCAAAAAGCTGAGTCAGAGATTGAGACATTGGTGCTAGTTTTGTAAGATTCTAAGTTCATTTGAGCTCCTATTTTTGGTGTCAAAGTAGAGGCTTGTGTTTCCTCTTATTCTGCATCAATAGATCCAGGTTATTTTCCAATTTTTTTCTTTCTATAGTTGTTTTTGTGGTAGTTGGGAGATATTATTATACGTTTGTGGGGGGTTGTCTTTTTTGTAATTTACTTTAGTTAAGACCCTTCTACTTATGTCTTATTCTTTCTCTCAATGGCAGATTCATCTGTGACCCATCTCACACCTGAAATGTCCCTTTTCTGATTTTGTATGATATTTCCAATCTTTAATCAGATCTTTAAGATCAAACAACTAATATCACAAAGATCTTCCAAATTTCTCAAGAAACCCCAAATCGGGTATGCCAGAAATGGTGCCAAAAGCTTCACAGCTTCACCTATTATTAATAAATCTAAAAAATGGCCATTTTTACAGATTTTTTCAGCAGCATAACAGCCTACAAAATGAAATTTCCAGATCTATATAGCCTTTACACAACAGCTCACAAATGTAGGACAAAAACTATGCTCATCGGGCTCCCGAAATTAACACAAAAATGCTCGAAAACACCACAAAAACACTAATAAACCATCTCAGAAGTTTAATCACATCCCAATACATATATTCAGCTCTATTTTAATAGCTTAAAGTCTGAAATACAGCAGCAACCAAAACTGATATGAAATGCTCAGCTGAAAACACAAAACTCATGCAAAAAACACACCCAAAAATCCACAAATCTACACTGTTCAGCACAAAGGCAAACTCTGTATGAGCATGCACATGGAATGGATTCAAAATCCCATCCTTAGCCTTCTTAGAAACCTGCAAACTCCTGTTCTTGGGTCTCCCTAGAAATCTGCAAACTCCCGTTCTTGGGTCTCCTTCTCAACAGGTTTGGCAGCCTTTGAAGAATAACAAAGAATGAGCAAAAATCAAGTTCTCCTCCCTCCCAAAATTCCTCCAAACCCCTTAAAAGAGGCCATAACCATAACTCACATCCAAGAGAGGTTAATAAAACATATTTTAATAATAATTTCATTTATTAGTCCAACAGTTTCCAAAGATTAACCCCCCTTTTTCCGAAACTTCACTTTCTTGGGCCTGCCTGTCTTAGCAAAGATTATTATTTTTTTATTATTTGAAAAGGGGACATGACAAGTCTGCCCCTCCCCAAACATTGCTTGTCCTCAAGCAATCTCTAAACAATAAACCAATCAATCCACCTGGATCCCAAATGTAGTCATGAACTATACTACTACCAATTAACACAGGCTCCTGCAATATCCTCTGCAATATGACCAAGAGAAATCCATAATCAAACTGACAATTATAGCTCAACCAAACTCCAAAATCACCACCACCATAGTCAAAAACCCACAAGACACAAACTCTTAGAACATCAAAAATCCAAGTAAAGTGGACAAATCAAACTGCCAACACAATAAATACCATCAACGCATCCCACTAGCCTATACGAAATGTACAATCCAACTCTGCAACAATGGTGAATGCTCTCATATGAAACTATACCAAGTATGGAGAATCCACACACTGTACAACTCCTGCAATCAACACAACTCTGTAGATCATCAGCCACTGTCTCATAACCATAACTCCCATGCATCCCTGATGGTGAAAAGCCATCACAAGATGAACAACAAGAAATGGAACCCAAACCAAATTTTCCTACCATCAACTCCTCAACACAAGGATCAATTGCTAACTAATGTACATACCCTTCTAAAGCATCACTCCAAAACTCCTGCTCTAAGTCATGTATTATCAAGCTATCAACTGCAGGACCTATCACCATGTCGTGCCCATCACAACTCTCATCCCGAGGCATCAAACTATTCCATAACTGATGATAAGCACTAGGAACCAAAGTACATCTCTGTATCATAATCTCATTAACATGGTCATCAAAGGTAAATTGATGAGCGTACCTCACAGTGTAATGCCGATAGAATGCGCCAATCTCAGTCAGTGGCTCAGACTATAATCTAGATGAAACTAACTGTAATTGATCATTAACCATGTTGGAATTGACTACTATCTCTGAAGATATCACCAAGGGAGTAGTATTACTAGTAGGAACCATGCCAACTGTCAACTCACCAACATCACACATGCTCTTTGATACATCTCTAGTCTCTGTGCCATCAGCACTAGAGGCCACCACCATGTCAGGCATACAACAATCTGCTACAAAACCCAACTCAACTGAACCTAACTCTAGTGGGAATGAACCTGATATGCCAATGTTAGTATCAAGGATGGATGCATCTCCATCTCCACTGTCTCTGAAAATCTCGGCCATGGACATCCTCGGATCACCAAACACCATAGCTTGTGACTATATAGAATCAGGTAAAGACTGTAGCCACTCTAACTCCATGGTCGCCTTAGCTAAATAAAACTGTGACTCCTTGAAAGCCAACTATGTACTCTCAAGAATCTCAAAAGTCACCTCAAGTTTCTCAGTAAGCTCACTCACCTCATCTTCCTTGGCCAACAATGCATCATATGCTATACTGCCCCACTCCATAAGATAATCTCTGTCAGCTACCAACTGCATATAATTCTGTCTCAAAATTTGAATAGCCTCCCATAAAGAGTGGATCCCTGTCATGGAAAGATAACTGCCTTCCTGCTCATCACTAGTAGGAGAACCCCATCCATAAACTGCTAACAACTGACGACCAGTATCAAAATGCTGGCAAGCGATAGCAATGTCTCAGTCACTAACTCTTAACTAATTAGGCACATGATGGCACTGGCTTGACTGTCTCCTACAAACCTCCTCTGATGCACCGTCTAAAGGAGTATCCTCAAAGTCACTAGTCTCTAGAGTATTACAATCCATACCCTGTGAATTAAATCTAAAGCTCATATCAACATATGGAGTATCAAAAACATTAGCACTGCTGTCCAACTCCTCTGTACCCAAGGAAACTAAGTCTTCAAAACTGCCCACTACATCCTCCTGGATGTCATCAATGCCAATATGATCCTGGGACTCATCTGTACACACTACCAAATATGAAATATCATCAACACATTCCAGTAAGTATGGTCAACTAGATATATGAACAAAGCCCAACACCGGTGTATAAAAACTAATACAAACATTGGATAAGCTCCTGACACAAGAAAAGACAACACCGTGCAATCTGCTAATCAAATCCATGGTAGCACCCAAACAATCACTGCTACCAAAAAGTTTTAATGATTTACAGTCAACTAAACCCCAAATGCCAATATAAGAATCTCGAGTCCATATCTGTAAACTAGAATTAGCTAGTAACTCAAGCAAAATCTTGACTTGAGTAATATGACAAATACCAACTAACTCCACATACCTGTCATGATGAGATAATGTAGTGACAATACTGTCTTCACACACCTTTAGCTGGTGGGATAAATCATGTGAAGTACTACTAGCCTCAACCTCATGTGATGAAGCATCTAACTGTGACTGGTACTCTCTCTCAGAAAAGTCAGGAATGCTCAATGTCTGCTCATCTACACCAGGTATCTCACCATCATGCACAACAACATCCTCATAATCATCATCCTTGAGGTCAAATCTATCTATCACTCTTTGACTAAAATCATCAAATGTAGTTACCTGATCATGACCTTGAGTAGTCATTCCATGATACCACCAATCATAGGCTGCATCTTCCAAGTGTAGACTTGCAATTTGAACAACATCACTCTCCTTCATGGGGTTAAGTGTGAAGAAGGTCTATAATTTTTGTAGCCATGCTCTAGCTGAAATTTTATTTGTTCCATCAAAAGTGGGTGCTATAAACTTGCTTATTTTATTTTTGAGCTCTCTTCCACTTATGTCATGCTCCCTTCTATACTCTTTCTTGGGCATCAAAGTGTTCATCATATCCACATATTCTCTAAAAGGAACTGAACTACGAAAGTCATCATCTAAGCCATTATAAGTAGCTCTTAATGTAATCAAGTTACCTGTAACCTCTTCCATAGGATTAATGGTTGGATTTGGTACTGGTGGCTCATCTGTAGGCAAGAAAATAGTTTTGGTTGATTTAGATGGTGTGGATTTCAGATTTCTTGGCTCCTTTGAAGTGCTCCCTTTCTCATTAATAGATGCAACTCCTTGTAGTTTTTCTGTCAATATTCGCAAAGCCTCTCTAGTTTCTACCAAACTATCCACTATTTGCTTCTGAGTATTTTGGATGTCTTGGAAGAATTTCTTTGCCATCTCATCTGGATCAGCCATACTTTTTCCTTCCTTGGATTTTGTACTTTTACTTTCAACTAAAATTTTGATCAAAATTTCTTTATTCTTTTCTCGCTATAAATATCTTTTTTCTCTTTCACTTAGTTGCATGCATCCATAAATTTTGACATGCAGCTGATTAGAAGCAACATGCAACCACCAAATTCACCAAGAACTAACATGCATATGATTAGAAGTAGAATGCAACCATAAATTTTGACATGCAAGATTTGGGTAGTTATCAAAACTGACATGCAAGATCTGGGTAGTTGTCAAAACTAACACGCAAGATCTGGGTAGTTGTCAAAACTGACATGCAAGATCTGGGTAGTTGTCAAAACTGACATGCAAACTTCTACAACCACCAAATTCACCAAGAACTAACATGAAAATGATTAGAAGTATAAAGTAACCATAAATTTTAACATGCAGCTGATTAGAAGAAATATGCAACCATAAATTATGACATGCAAAATCTGGGTAGTTGTCAAAAGTGACATGCAAGATCTGGGTAGTTGTCAAAACTGGCCTGCAACTTCTACAAACCCTCAGGCTGGCAAGATCATGGCTCTGATACCAGTGAAATGTCCCTTTTCTAATTTTTTATGATATTTCCAATCTTTAATCAGATATTTAAGATCAAACAACTAATATCACAAAGATCCTCCAAATTTCTCAAGAAACCCCAAATCGGGTATGCCAGAAATGGTGCCAAAAGCTTCACAGCTTCACCTATTATTAGTAAATCTAAAAATGGCCATTTTTACAGATTTTTTCAGCAGCATAAAGGCCTACAAAATTACATTTCCAGATCTATATAGCCTTTACACAACAGCTCACAAATGTAGGACAAAAACTATGCTCATCGGGCTCCCGAAATTAACACAAAAATACTTGAAAACACCACAAAAACACTAATAAACTATCTCAGAAGTTTAATCATGTCCCAATACATATATTCAGCTCTATTTTAATATCTTAAAGTCTGAAATACAGCATCAACCAAAACTGATATGAAATGCTCAGCTGAAAACACAAAACTCATGCAAAAAACACACCCAAAAATCCACAAATCTACACTGTTCAGCACAAAGGCAAACTCTGTATGAGCATACACATGGAATGGCTTCAAACTCCCATCCTTAGCCTTCCTAGAAACCTGCAAACTCCCATTCTTGGGTCTCCCTGGAAACCTACAAACTCCTGTTCTTGGGTCTCCTTCTCCACAGGTTTGGCAGCCTCTGAAGAATAACAAAGAATGAGCAAAAATCAAGTTCTCCTCCCTCCCAAAATGCCTCCAAACCCTTTAAAAGAGGCCATAACCGTAACTCACATCCAAGAGAGGTTAATGAAACATATTTTAATAATAATTTAATTTATTAGTCCAACGGTTTCCAAAGATTAACCCCCCTTTTTCCGAAACTTCACTTTCTTGGGCCTGCCTGTCTTAGCAAAGATTATTATTTTTTTATTATTTGAAAAGGGGACATGACAACACCACACAAATACCACACCTGGAAGGTACAAATGACTAGGCTTCTCATGTCAAGAGGTATATGGTCTTGTCTAGATGAGAATCAGCTAGTTCTTATGTTCCCTTTTGAGGTTTTATAGCACAGGAACAAGATGGATGAAGTCATGGGGCTAATTGCACTCAACATTTTAGATAGTCTACTATTTCACTTGGATGGTTTGACTACTCCACAGGCTTATTGGCATAAATTTTGGACTTTTTTTGGACAAGTGAATGAGTTCTGAGCACTTCAGTTGGATGCAGAATTGACTTCTTTGTCACCATGACACTTTCCTACCATCGACGACTTCCTGATGAAGTTCAAATCCCTACATGTAGTTTTACAGGGATGTGGGAAGAACAAAATGAATAATGAGTGCATATTTTTGATACTCTCAAAGTTGAATGGGTAGTATCAGGTATTTCTTCTACTTTATACTCCACCATGGATGCCCTTGGAGACAGACATAGGATGCCTACATTTGAGACATTTTGTGATAGGTTGACTAGGGAACAGGAAAAGATCAAATAGGTGGATGGCTCTGGCTCTTCCAGCCAAGCCTTGGTTGCTCAAAATTCTAAGGGGAAATCAAAGAAGAAAGGAAAATCGAAGAAAGAAACATCAAAATCTGATCCTAAGCCTCCAACTAATCCTCCAACAAACCCTCCCAAGGGTAAAGATTCTTCAAAGTTAGGTGAGTCTACCTCCAAGACCAAGAAGAAATCGAGTGAGAACTGTATTTTTTGTGGGAAAGATGGACATTCAATTTCTAGGTGTTGGAAATGATTAGAGGCTTTAGAGGAAGCCATGAAGGAGCATCACATTTCATCTCCTTAGTCTTCATCTCCACCTATAGGGAAAGGTCATGCTCTTTCTGTACGAGCTACGACTTCAACGCCTTTATGGATTCTTGATTCTAGGGCTTCTCACCACTTAATAAACACTCCTAAGTTTCTTACTTCACTTGATCCTTGCGCCACCACATAGATTGCAGCTGGAAACTCTTCACAACTTTTAATTTTGGGTTCTAGCACTATTGCTTTGGCCGAGGGCTCTCTTCAAGATGTACTTTGTGTTCCTAATATTTTGATGAACCTTCTGCCTATCTATCAGATATGCCACTCTAGCTCTAGGAAGACTATTGAGTTCTCACCACATGATGTGTTTATTTGAGACTTGCATGATTCGGAGATGATTGTAGCCATTGGGAGTGTTGACTCTGCATCATGCCTCTATGAATTTGATGGATTTGAGTCTTTTGATGACACAAGTTCGTGCTTAGTTGCACATGCAAATTAAATAAGCAGACTTTGGCATGAACATTTTGGGCATGTCAATTACAGATATCTTAAGCAGATGAGCACACAGGAACTTGTTCTTGTGCTTCCCCATATTTCCTGTCTAGATGGTGTTTGTTAGGGATGTGCACTTGGCAAGCAACATAGGGAATATTTTCCACATGGACAAGCCACTCGTGCTTTAGAGCCTTTGGAATTAATTCATAGTGACCTTATGTCATTTCCTACTCCTTTTTCAGGTGCTAGATATGTGCTTACATTCATTGATGAATTCTCCAGATGCACATGGGTGTAATTTCTTAAGTACAAGTCTAATGCCTTCGACTCATTTTGAGTTTTTAAGGCATTTGTAAAGAAGTTGTCTGGGCTTTCTATTCAGTGGATACACATAGATAATGGGGGGAGTATGTGAACCAGTCTTTCAAAGATTTTTGTTCTGAGCATGGTCTTTAGTATCAGCTTTCACTACCCTACACTCCTCAGCAGAATGGTGTGGTCGAGAGAAAGAACAAAACCCTTCGGGAGATGGCAAATTGCATGATTCAATCTAGGTCCATGGATTCATGTTTTTGGGCAGAGGCAGTCAATTGTGCCAACTACATTTAGAATTGGATGCCTCACAAGGCACTTCGACATATGACTCTTGAGGAGGCTTGGTCCCATGTCAAGCCTGATGTGTCATCATTCAGAGTTTTTGGGAGTATGACATGCATTTGTACTTGATGCTCAGAGGAAAGCAAATGAACCAAAGAGCCAAAGATTGATTTTTGTTGGCTACTGCGAGGATGTAAAGGCTTATAGGTTGTTTGATCCTAATTCTAGAGAGGTCCTATTTTGATGGGATGTCCAATTTGATGAGAGCCCTCCTACAGTTCATTTCTCACCTCCAACACCTCCTCCAGCTCCCACTACTCCCTCTTCATCTCTAGTTTGTTTCACGACTGATGAGGATGATGATCATGGTGATCCTAATATACCCCCACCACAGGATCCTCCCTAGATGCCTAAATGGGCTCAAGCTATTGTTGAGGCTATAGAATCTCTAGCTGGTGACCCATCCACTTCCTGTCACACCCATTCTCACATTACAAGTTCCAGTCTACTTAGTCATGCTTTTAGTATTGATCCTCGTACATTTGCAGAGGTGATAGGACATTCAAAATGGGATAGTGTAATAGAGGAGGAATATTCTTCTTTGATGAAGAACCACACATGGGATCTTTTTTCTCTTCCTAAGGGGATAAAACTAGTGCATTGTAAGTGGATTTACTACACTAAGTATGTTGCTGATGGTTCCATTGATAAGCATAAGGCTCATCTTGTTGTGAAGGGTTTTTCACAAGTTAAGGATGTTGACTACTTCGAGACATCTTCCCCTATAGCCAAGATGAATTCTATTCACCTTGTCTTATCCCTCGCACCTTCACAGGGATGGTCAATTTAACAAATGGATGTGAAAAGTGCCTTCCTGCACGGTGATATCATAGTGGAGATTTATATGGAGCAGCCTCCAGGTTTTGTGCAGGATCCCACCTTGGTTTATAGGCTTTGATGTTCATTGTATGGTCTCAAACAAGCCCCTAGGGCTTGGTATGAGAAGATGGACTCATTTTTGTTGTCTACAGGCTTCACTCACTGCCATTCTGATCCCACAGTGTATACTCAGCATCTTGGTGATGAGATTTTGATTCTTATTTTGTATGTTGATGATCTTATCCTTATAGGTAGTTTGTCATCCATGGTCTAGGATGTTAAGTGTGCACTGATGGACCAACTCAACATGATTGATCTTGGTTTGCTGCACTACTTTCTTGGTCTTCAGATTCATCAGTCTCCTAGTGGAATTTTTGTGTATCAGCAAAAGTATGCTCTTGACATGCTTTGTCACTTTTACATGCTTTATTGTAAGGTTGCTCCTACACCATTCTAGTTAGGCATCACTTTGTCTACCTCCTACTTCTCACCTACAGTCGATGCTACTTTGTATCGGTAGTTGGTTGGTAGCCTATTGTACCTAACACACACCCACCCTGATCTTTCTTTTGTGGTTGGCCTAGTCTCTCAATTTTCTCAGGACCCTCATGAGAGTCATTGGTAAGCTGCCAGGCATATTATGTGCTACATTCAGGGCACACTTATGTATGGCATTCATTACACTACGGGGACTCCACACATTTTTGGCTACACTGACTCAGATTAGGCCAGTGATGTCGATGATTGGAAGTCTACTTCTGGCTTTATGTTTTGCCTTGGCTCTAGTCCCATCACATGGTCATGCAAGAAGCAGCATGCTTGAGCACTTTCATCTATAGAGGCTGAGTATAGGGCCTCAGTTCTTGCTAGTTAGGAGGCTTTATGGCTTCATCAGTTGATGACTGAGTTTAGCTTTCCTCCCGATCGTCTCACTATTTTTTGGTGTGATAATAAAAGTGACATCCACATTTCACGCAACCCAGTGGAACATCACCATACCAAGCACATTGAGTTGCATATGCATTTCATCTGTTAGTTGATTCAGAATGGTGTTATTGCATTGGAGTACATTCCTACCACCGATCAGGTTGCAGACATCTTCACTAAACCTTTTGCATCACCTTGCTTTCTTCAGCTATGGTCAATGCTTGGGGTTACAAAAGTTGTCCTTAGGGGGATTGGTTGAGGCCTTCCTTCCTTCACTCACTAATACATTTGGTACCAAATTGCAACAGTAGTGCCGTTGCAGTTTTTCCATCACAACCTTGTTGTTGTACCATCACAATTGCGACAATGATAAGGTTGTGATGAAAAAATTGCAATAGCACTATCGTTGCAATTTGCTACCAAATGTATTAGTGACTTCACATTTTTTTTTCAGCATGTTGTTTTTACCTGTTTTTGGGGGAGAGTTTTTCCCAAAAGGTTTTCCCTCTTTCCCCATTTTATAGAGGTTGCATTTAGTTGCATTGTACTTAGGTACCTAAAATGGCTTCATTGCTAGGACCCATTTTGCATTTTTTCCTTTGTTTTGTGAGCTTAAGGCATTCCCCTAAGTTGCACTTTTATGCATGAATATGTGGCCTCTGCTAACACACACACTTCAACATGGTCATTGTATGCAGATTCATCTCGAAATGAACATTGGATTGTTCATCCAAAAATCAGCCGGCAAAGCGACCTATTGCCTTCTATCTAAAGGGATTTTGCTTGTTAATATCCTCAAAATCAAGGTGCAGGCAACTAGACCCTATAAGAATGAAGGATTTGAATGCAATTTAAGCTATATGAATATGCAGGTAATCTAGATGAAGTACAAGCAAAAAATCTAAGAAATAAAGGACATTAAACTAAAAATGTATGCATTATTAAGCTAGATGGATCTAAACTAAGAATGCGAGATGTATGTAAAAATATGGGCAAATGTGAGTATGAATTCCAACAGAAATTTGATGCAAATTCTCCAAATTCATCCTCCCAAAATGAAGAGATGAGGGTCTCTTAAATAGACTTTCCTAAAATCCATCAACGATTGAGATCGGTTTCAATCAATGGTCAGGATTAAAGGTGAAGTTCAGTCATAAAGGGAGATTCCCAAACTAAAGGGAGTTTACAGATTTAATTTGAGTAAAATAAGGAGTTAACTGATTCAATTTGAGTAGAAAAAGGAGTTAACTTATTTAACTCATTTTTGATCAATAGTGAACTGTAAAATTTCCCTTTTTGAACTGAAGACAGATTTTGTTGAGATATTTAATTTAATAAAATGAGATATGCTCTCATAATTACTTTTTCTATTTAATTAAATAATCTTTAATTAATTAGAGACACTTTTCTTATTTAATTAAATAAATTTGTTTAATTAATTAGAAGTAAGTACTTCATTTAATTAAATAATTTTGTTTAATTAATTAGAAATACCTTTCCCATTTAATTAAATAATTACATTTAATTAATCAAGATAGGCATATTTATTAAATTAAATAAATTTAATTCCATAGTACATTAGCCTTAAGATATAATTTAATCTAATTTAATTAAAGTATAAATACTTAGTAATTAAATTAAATATTAATCAATAAGTTTAATGTGACTAACATGAGTAAATACTATAGGAATTAAATAATAAGCATGATGAATGCATATTTAGGTTTTCTGCTTTTGACAATTAAGTTAAGTAGTGAGTAGCAAAATGAGAATTGCCTATTAGAATAGGTCTTAGGATTGATCAGAAATAGACCAGAATTGGTATCATGGCAATCAACCAATTTTGAGGTATTACATTTTGCCCCTCTTTGAATGAATGTGCGAACAACACGTTCAATTCAAAGAAAATTAGAAAGCATGATGCAAAGATGAGATTGGTTCCGAAGTTGATGACACGGAGACCAATTGATAAGCTTTTAAGGACTATCTCTAGAATAGAGCTTAATCCCAGGGAATCTAAGTAGAGCACCCAGATACCTAAGATTGGTAGCATTTAAAAGACTATCTCCAGAACAGAGCGTAATCTTTAAAGATCCAAACAGAACGTCTAGATACCTAAAATTGATAAGGATTTAAAAGGTTTCTTCAGAACAAAGTTTAACCTTTAAGGATCTAGATAGAACATCTAGATACCTAAGAATAATAGCATTTAGAAGACAAAATAGAGTGTAATCTTCAAGGATCCAGATAGAACACCTAGATACCTGAGATCGAAACAAGACAACAAGGTCCAATCATGAGTCATAGAATCATGGCCAGAACAAGGTTTGATTCTCAGGAGTTGGGGTTTAGATTGTCCCAATACCTGTCTATCGAACTCTGAGAAGAGTTATTATAAGGTTCATCAATTGATGAAAAGATAAGCTAGATGGAAAAGTAGTGAATAGTAGAATAAGAATTTCCTATTAGAATAGGACTTAGAAATTATTAGAAATAAACAAGAATTGGCATAATGGCAATGAGCCAATTTTGGGGTATTACATTTTGCCCCCCTTTGAATGAATGTGCGAGCAGCACGTTCAATTCAAAGAAAATCAAAAAGCATGAAGTGAAGATGAGATTGGTTCCGAAGTTGATGACACAGAGACCAATTGATAAGCTTTTAAGGACTATCTCTAGAATAGAGGTTAATCCCAAGGAATTCAAGTAGAGTACCTAGATGCCTAAGATTGGTAGCATTTAAAAGACTATCTCCAGAACAAAGCGTAATCTTTAAGGATCCAAACAGAATGTCTAGATACCTGAAATTGATAAGAATTTAAAAAGTTTCTTCAAAACAAAGTTTAACCTTTAAGGATCCAGATAGAACATCTAGATACCCGAGATTGAAAGCATTTAGAAGACTATCTCTAGAACAGAGCTTAACCTTCAAGGATCCAGATAGAACACTTAGATACCTACGATCGAAACAAGATAACAAGTTCCAATCATGAGTCATAGAATCATGGCAAGAACGAGGTTTGATTCTCAGGAGTTAGGATTTAGATTGTCCCAATACCTGTCTATCGAACTCTGAGAAGACTTGTTATAAGGTTCATCAATTGATGAAAAGATAAGATAGATGACAAAGATTCCAGATAGAAGGGAACAAAATGCCCCAAGTGATGAGATGCCCCAAGTGACTAGGAAAAAAGATGGGAACTAGATGCCTCGAGCAATAATTATTCAATGATGTAATCATCCTACCCCCTTGGGAGCAAAATCGAAAGATGACACACCAGAAATATAATTTGAAGCAGTAAATCATGAGATATAGAAGAAATTTGAGATTCAGCAGAAGCTAGAAGAGATCAGAACAATTTTAAAGAAGATTCAGGGTTGATTTGAAATGATTGCAAAGTTGCAAAGACCAAGTTTGACCAAAAGTTGACCAAATTTAACCATGGTTGACTTGAGTTGACTATTTTCAAAAATAATTTTGAAAATATGGAGAATGTAAAGTTGAAAGGACTCCAAGAATCACAAAGAATGAGAAAGATTTAGGTTGCACAAGCATTCGATCGCGTCGATCCCTAAAATTTTACAATGCATTTTTGAGGCTCTTAGGTGTGTCAGATTTCGAATTTGATCCCGAAAATGGATCCAAAATGGTCCAATTAGCCAGGGGTGTGGTTTTTGTGCAAATTCGAGCACTTCGAAAAATTTAGTCAACACCTATATAAGGGCCTGAAGGGTCATTTTCAATTCATTTATGCTTTTGTCCTGTAGTGATTTTGAGCTCTGATAGAGACATGGCAGTGAATGTGAGATATTATCGTTTTGAGCACTCCAGACAACACAACCGACTGGCAGACTACGGACCACTAGTGAGTCGTCAATTTCCCATCTTCGTACTTTTTTTTCACACATTTTGAGCTCATTTATTGCACATTTTTAGCATGTTTTAGGATTGTCAATTATTTCTTCACACAAGACCAATCTCTTCTCGTGCGAAGATCTTCTTTCTTTGCGTGAAGAAACAGGATGCGCTATTTCTTTGCACGCGGCCGGAGGATCTTCACACGAGACAATTTTTGTTTCGAGCGAGAATATATTTTCTCACACCGGTAGATCTATTTTCACGCGAGAAGATCTTTTTTCACACTATGGAGAGATTCTTCACGCAAAAAAGAATTATTTCGCGCGAAACTGGATATCTTTGCTTGGGATTTCATGAATCTTGCGTGAAATTCGATGACAATTTTGTGATTTCACACTTAGAAATTGCACTTTATTTCGTTTTGATGCTTCATTTCGAGTTGATACTGATCATTTTTTTGTTATTTTTTGTTGTGCATACAGGAGGTATTCGGAGACGTTTCATTTAGATCTCATTATCTGCCATATGGAGAGTTATTGCGGAGTTTGGATGACGTAGATCGAGCACACATTGCCCAATTGGGTTTGTCTTCTCTTTGCTGAATTCCAGCCATGATGGTGAATCACGGCTTACTCATAGCTTTGGTGAAGCATTTCTATTCAGAGACGAACACCTTTCACTTGTCAATGGGTGAGATGACCATCACACTAGAGGACATCTAGAGGATCTTGTGGATTCCTTTCCATAGCGCTCGGGTGGTTTATGATACAGTTCCTTGATTAGGGATAGAGACACTTTCCATTGTATTCAGGAGAGAGTTACCGAGAGGCAGGGCCATCAGCTGGGATGAGTTGATGCATACTTATGGACCCACACACAGGTTGGCATCCGTGCTGGGAATATTCTTGAGTTGCTTCATATGTCCTGACAGGGGACATCATGGGTTGGAGTGTGGATGGGGTGTCATGCTTCACAAGATGCTGGAGGCACCAGAGATCTTTGGATGGGGTCAGTGCATGTTGGCCCACCTTTTCCATGAGATGCACGAGGTCATCTTCCATGAGAAGAGGACCATGGTAGCAGGAGTTTATGTTCTACAGATCTAGGCTTAGGAGCATCTCCCTGTATGTAGGCCTATTTTTGAGGATGCCCAGGAGCCTATGGAGCCCTACATATGCAAATATCGAGGGCATATTACCCAGGCCCACCTGGGTAAGACTGAGCACTGACAGACTCATCTTGATGACCTAGTGGCCGTTGTATGCCGATCGTGGAGAGAGACAGAGGACTAGGATGATGCCCCTAGAGAGCTTCCATGGATGTTTAGTTCTCGACCACTAGAGGGCAAGACGATATTAGTGATCGAGAGATTTGTGATCTCATGAGTGTGGCGGCAGTATGGCCGACTACAGGACATTTCACCTTAGTACTGTGCCTATGCCAGGGTACAGAAGGATACTGAGCGGGGATGGCCTCAATAGATGGATCTAGGGCGATCCATGATAGATATCTGTAGTTTAGCTATTATTTAGTGGGACTACCTGCCAGAGGTAGTAGATGCAGCGATGATGCCTGCATATCAGGCATTTTTGATCAGCCATCCATTCCCATGCTTCACAGATCCACTAGGGATGGCAAGGCAAGTACAAGGATAGGGATAGGTGCCCTACAAATAGCAAGCATAGCCACAGATGCCACCACAGGTCCAGCACCAGGTACAAAAAAAGCATATTCCTCCATGTCAGATGGGATTAGACCCAAGTGCTAGGGCTAGTGGGACAGGACATAGTCGGCGGAGGAGGCAGAGGACAGAGGAGCAGGCCCTCAGCAGGAGGTCCCACAGCAGCAGGTGCCTCAACCACAGGTACCTCCACTGCAGAAGGGACCTGAGATGGTAGATGAGGACATGCCAGATCAGCCAGTAGGTGAGGTGTAGGACATGGTGTAGTGGTATCATGAGTGGGTTCGTCAGGCCTCCCGATAGTTGGGAGAGTTGCAGATTGCAGTGGCAGTTCGGGATGCACAGCTGGTAGAGTGACAATGGGAGATAGATTTTTAGAGGGACCACATGGAGACTGCAAATTGGAGGTTGGAGCTAGCGTAGGATGAGATCTGCTTTCAGTCTACTCGGGCTGCATATTATTATGCTACATACACTAGTGCCATGCCAGATGAGACATTGCAGGTTTAGCAATTCTGTCAGTACGCGCGAGAGTCCGAAGGTGAACAACCTCCTGTCAGGCCGGATATGCCACCACCGCCTCCGCCACCTGTTGCCCCTACTACTCCTTCTCCTCCTAGAGGCGAGGGTTTGAGACAGAGTTAAATGCTCTATATCTAATTTTTTTGATTTTTTTGATCTTTGGCTATGTATTGATTGGTGTGCTAGGACCACATGTATCATTTTTGATCGATTACACTCAAGTAGCACCCATTTTTGTACTGACCCATTCTTTGATACATATATATATGAGGTTTTGAGCTGAGTATTCCTATGTACATGTCATTGTCTATTTTATTTTGCTTGATGTACATGAGATGTATCTTTTACTTAGATAGAACGCATATGTATGAACTGACATCTTACATAGTGTTGCGTGTTTTTGTTTGATAGTCACAGGTATTCCATTGAGGAGCATAAATCAACGAACCAAATGCTTGTGCAGCCGTGGAGGAATCTGATGCATGTGGAGTATGGACAGAATTACCATCGAATTGTGTGCTAATGCAAATGAAGTATGTAATGCAAGACTATGTTAAATGCAACCTTAGGTTTGGTTACCAAGCCTCGACGATTTATCATCATTGGATATAAAATAAAGCTCGTATGTTATACAATTCCCACTGACATTGCAATCATGAAAATATGAATATAACATATGTTATTGGGGTGTTGAGATTAAATGTAAGAATTCGAGGCACAAGAAGCCAGAATGACCAAAACATTTGTCCTTTTTAATGTAGAAAGTTAACATAAGCATCAGAGCATAAATGCTAGGATGACCAGAATGTTGCTTGCATGACAGGCACACCAAACACACAGGAGATCCCTCTTATGCTAAGCATTCAATATTCATTCTGTCTGCAACGACCCTTGTGTTCGTAACCTGAGATAGAAGTGTGCTAGATATACTCGAAGTGACCCGTACGTTCACTTAATAAGATGAGTACCAGTATGTACTATAGCATGAATAGTTCACTCCAACAAACAAGGAGAAGAACCAATGTCATTGATGTCTTTATATAAAAGGAATCGAGGTACACATGACCATCCAATATGAGATGTAGGCTCTTATAGTGGACACCCCTCTTATAGGAATAGATCAACTTATTGGAACTAAAGTGCAAACAGAAAGCAAAGAAAAAGATCATGCCCCTAGTCATTACTTCTCTAGTTGAAGATGACATCATCGAGTTGCTCGAGGAGATATGATAAAGCAAAACAAAGTAAAAAAAGAAAATGCTCAGCATATCCAAACAAGTACATCATTTTTTTGAGTTCAATGTTTTCAGGATTGATGTCAAGTGCTAATGTCCAGAATATGTAAGAAAGAAATCTCTTCTGTAGGGTGACAACAATAGGCAGACGTAGTTAGAATGATTAGTGACTAAGGTCAAAGAGGAATCTTCATGATGAAGAACCTAAGAAGGACTAAGCGACAGTAGACAAACACAGCCAAGACGACTGGTGACTGACACAAAAGAGATCTTCCATAAAGGAATCTTGAGACATGACCCGAGCAAGGGTAGGCAGACACAGCTGAAACAACTGTGACCATTGCAAAAGAGATTCTATGAGGAGAATCTCAAAAAGAGTAACACTAGCGACAGTAGGTAGACCTAGTTAGAATGACTAGTGACTGTTGCGATGGAGATTCTATGAGAAAAATCTCAAAAAGAGTGACACTGGCGATAGTAGGCAGACATAGTCAGAATGACTGGTTACTGTTGTGTAGGAGATTCTATGAGGAGAATCTTGAAAAGAGTGATACTGGCGATAGTAGGCAGACATAGTGAGGACCATTGGTGATTGTCGCGAAGGAGATTCTATGAGAATCTTGAAAATAGTGACACTAAGGGGGAATGCCCCCGAGCAGTGACAAGACTCAATCCATGGATACATGAGCAGGAAGCAGGAAAGAAAAAGCATGAAAGTGACTATACAAAATAGCCAGAAGATGCACTGCAAGATGGAGGATTGGGAACAAGAGGCACCTGTTTACCAGGTTTTCACCTTCTTGGCAAGTTTTTCTCCTTTTTTTTTTCTTTTTTTTTCAAGACTTTTTTTGATTTTTAGATTTTTTTCAGGACATTTAGATATGTACAGAGAGCTTGCTGAGATTAAATCAACTATAAAATCGCTTTAGGTGGAGAGTGTTCATAGGCTCTTTAAGCACTTCTCCTTCAATTTTGGAAAGCTGATAGGCACCAGATCCATATGTTGCAGTAATGATGTAAGGACCTAGCCAGTTTGGTTCAAACTTTCCCTTTTGCATTTGTTGTTGTTGATTCTTAGGGTTGTCTCTCAGGACGAGATCACCCAGCTAGAAGTCACGTGGCCTAACCTTTCTATTGTAGCTTCATGCCATTCTTTGTTGATATGCTCGTAGATGATCACATGCCACTTGTCACCGTTCATCCAACAACACAAGCTCTTGAAGTTGAGCTATCCTATAGTCATCATCAGTAATAAGGCCTTTCATAGAGATTCTCAAGGTAGGAATCTCAACCTCTATTGGAAGCATAGCATCCACCCCATACACCAACACAAAAGGAGTCATGCCCATTGGAGTTCTAATGCTTGTCCTATATGCCCACAGGGCTAGATTGATCTGGAGATGCCAGTCTCTCCTTGACTTACTGACTATGTGATGAAAAATTTTGAGGATTGCCTTATTGGATGCCTCAGCTTGGCCATTGCCCTGAGGGTAATAAATGGAAGACCAATGTTGTGTAATCTTGAATTTCTTGCATAGTTCCTTGTGGTCTTTATTTTTGAACTGTCCTCCATTGTCAGTAATGATTGAGCACAGTATACCATATCTATAGATGATGTAGTTTGTGATAAAAAGCACTACAGTTTTGCCATCAACAATTGTGAGAGGGACTGCCTCTACCCATTTCATGAAATAATCTATAGCGGTGATAATGAACTTATGTCCATTGGAAGAGGTTGGGTGAATCTGCCCCACCAAGTCAAAGGCCCATTGTTGAAATGCCCATGTTGTAGTAGAGGGAATCAGCTCTCTGGCTAGACCATGAATGAGATTCCTGTGTAGCTGACAGTGCTTTCAGGACCTAGCATATTTAACAACTTCTTGCTCCATTTTAGGCTAGTGGTAACCAGCACAAAGGAGTTTGCGAGCTAGTGTCAGGCCATTGGAATGATATCCGCAAATGCCTTCGTGAACATCAATTAGTGCGTGTTTGGGCTAGTCGAGTTTTAAACACCTAAGGAGTGTTCCGTCAAGACCTCTCCTATATAGATCGTCAGCAATAATGACATAATGTAAAGCGTTACAGATTAGGTAATGTTTCTCATTCTGGGTCAGACCTTCCAGAATGGTTTGATTACAAAGATAGGAATAGATGTAATGGTAGCAGAATGATTCTTGTCCTTTAATAGAATAGATCATCCTAGAATCAAGTGTGTCATAGGCTGGGTAGTGTAATGCTTCCACCAATAACTTGTGCTAGAGATCATGTTCTGGCATTTGTAGAAGGGAGGCTAGAGTGGCCATGGTGTCAGCCGCTTTATTATCTACTTGTTGGAAGGTGATATGTGCAAAATATTTCATCAAGTCATCAACCATATAGTTGTAAGGAATTAGTTTTTCATCCTTTGTTTGATACACATCATTTACTTGGTTGATGACAAGCTGAGAGTCACCAAAGATATCCAACTAATCTACTCTCCATTCAGCTACAATTTTCATACCATTGATCAAAGCTTCATATTCAGCAATATTATTTGTACAAGGAAACAAAATCTTTTATGCTTTGGGCAATGAGTATCTCTGTGGTGTAATGAAAAGTAATCCAACACCTGATCCTTGTTGTGTGAAGGACCCATTGAAGAACATAACCCATGTATGGTGAGTGAGTGTTAGAATTGACTCATCTGAAAAATCAATGTTTATTGGTAGAAGACTCTGTATGGGTGCTTCGGCCAGCTGGTCTACAATTGCCTATCCCTTTATAGCTTTGCATTCAACATATTGGATGTCAAACTCACTTAGTATCATGACCCATTTAGCCAATATTCCTATGAGAGCTACCTTACTGAGCAAGTACTTTAATGGATCTATTTTAGCCACAAGCCATGTAGTGTGGGCAAGCATGTAGTGTCTCAACTTTTGAGAAGAAAAGATAACTGCCAAGCAAGCTTTCTCAATAATGATGTAGTTTTTCTCATAAGAGACCAATGTTCAGCTCAAGTAATATATAACTCTTTCTTTGTTGTCATCGTCTTCCTAAGCCAATAGGATTCCCAAAGATGTTTTAGTGGCTGAAATGTATAAAAGAAAAGGCTTCCCATGCATAGGAGGCATCAGGATTGGTGGATTGACAAGATATTGTTTAATCTATGTTAAGATTTGCTCACAATCCTAGCTCCAATTCAATTTCACACCCTTATGTAAGGTCTTTGTGAAGGGTTGTGATTTATCTGCCAATTGTGAAATAAACCTACGAATAGATTGAAGCCTTCCCTATAGTCCTCTCATATGACTAATGTTTTGAGGTGGTGGCATGTCCATTATTGCTTGTATTTTTTCTAGATCTACTTCAATTCCCTTTGCAAAAATAATATATCCTAATAGTTTTCTTGATGTGACACCAAATGCGCATTTCTTAGGATTGAGCCGAAGACTAAAATTTTCCATACGATCTAGGATTGTTCCCAAATCATGCAAATGAGTATTGCATTTAGTGCTTTTGACCAAGGTATCATCAACATAGCCCTCCATGGTTCTATGCATCATATCATGGAAAATTGTAGTAACAACCCATTGATATGTAGCTCCAGCATTCTTTAAACCAAATGGCATCACATTCCAACAAAAGATTCCCCATGCACATGTGAAAGCTATTTTCTCTTGATCTTCTAGCACAATTTTTATCTGATTGTATCGAGAAAAAACATCCATAAGTGAGTACATCTCATAGCCAATCGTCATGTCCATGATCATATCAATATTAGGGAGCAAAAAGTCGTCTTTAGGATATGCCAAGTTAAGATCATGGAAGTCTATACAAACTCTGATAGACTTATCATGCTTGGACACAAGGACAATATTGGATATCCATTTAGCATAATCAATTGCATGAATGAAACTACCCTTCAGAAGTTTCTCCAATTCGGCTTTGACTAGCAATGCAACATGAGGATGCATTTTTCAAAGCTTCTATTTAACAGGTTTGATGCCTGGTGCTATGGACAAGTGATGCAAGATAAGATCAGGATCCAATCCTGGCATGTCAGAATATGTCCAGGCAAAATTTATTTTCTTCTCCTTGAAAAAGGCAATGAATTGTTCCTTTTCTTCAGTTGACAATGACTGAGCCAGATGTATCACATGAGGATGTTCTTTTGTACCTAGGTTAATTGGTTGTGTCGGCTCTATTAACACTGATGATCTCTCCTAAAAGTGACTAGGAAGGACATCAAATATATCATCCATGGGCACCTCAGAGAGTTTTTCACCCTTGGATATGTCTTTTGTTTTTACTTTTTTGGGATCTGACATTGCCACAATGTGGTTTTTACTATCGGACCTCTTGCATTTTTTCTTTTTAATTATGTGACTAAGATATTTGATGTCGGCCTCAGTCATGTTGATGCTCTAGTCATTGGTGGAAGACGTTACAGGTTTGATAGTGTTTAGGTAATAGGCAAGAGCATAGTTATTCTGGAATGTGGGGACTTCGTTAGATGCATTGGGGTTTCAGTCTATAAGCTTGGGATGTGTGAGTGAGAGAGTAGTGGCTGGTTCAATTGTGTTCACAATATAGTCATTAAATGCATGGACCAAAAATTCAAGACCTACGTCGACCTCACCCACAGGTGTATTCAAATGCCTCAGAGTACAAATGTTAGTAATTGATGACTCTAGGACACTAGTTGGATCAGACCCCCATGACCTAACCCTAGATGTTTCACTCAGTTCAATTTGATTTTCATAGACATGCACTTGGTCAATGTCTTTACCAGTAGTTGCTTCTAAAAGATTGTCAAATTCATATTCATGAGAATTGGTGCTAAATGGTGCGAGACTATAGAACTCCCCAACAGTGATAGGGACATACTCTCCTTCAGCCTCTAGATTCTTACAAAAATACTCAATATGGCATGACTGACTAGATTCTTCATTTTCTGAATGATATTTGAGTTGCTTAGCATTGTCCTCAGAAGAATCACTAGTATCATCCATAGTGCTAACACGTGGCACAAAGTCATCTGGCTTAGGAAATAATTTAGCAAGACCATAAGGAATAGGATGATGGTAAGAATCCTCATCATCAGATTCTTCCTCTCAAGTACCTGACTCAGATTGTGACTCATTTTTAGATGAACTCTCAGCTATGGGTATGAATTTATTGGATCCCAAATGGAAAGGGACCTTCTTAAACCCTAGGCCAGTTGTGTCACTGTTGCTTCAAGTTGTTGCTTTGATAGGATCTATTAAACCATTGTTATTGCACCCAATAGGGCTGGTTCCCTTGTAATCAAAATGCTTCATAAGCTTAAGACTAGGCTTGTTTTGTTAGGTCTACTGGAGCCTCTTCTTTGTAAAGCCATGCAACAATGGCTCTATTTTCACTTTCATCTTCTAAGGGAACTGTAGCTTTGACAAAAGAGCAATTAAACTTGGTCTGAGGTGTCAACATGAATGGCTTATTTTCTTGTAAGGGTCTCCCAAAATGTCAAGGGGACTCTAGAATAGATGTTAATGATAGCACTGGTTCCATGTGGTACTCTCCCATACCATTTTCTTTCAATTTAAATGATTGCTCAATTTTTTTTAGCTTATTTTTCTGACAATCAGTAGACTCACGGTTAGCAGGGACAAAAAAATAGCAGCTTTGAGCATATTGCAGGTGTAGCTAGTAGTGGCAAGAATAGTAACTTCGGAGCCATGAAATGGGAATTTAATGCATTGGTGGTATGTGGATGGCACAGTGTGCATCTCATGTATCCATGGCCATCCCAACAGAATGTTGTAGGCTAAGTGAATGTCAAGCACCTGACAGGTGACATCCCTTTTGACAGGACCGATGCAAATTGGTAAAGTCACAAGACCTAGTGACTTTCATTCTACTTCATCATATGCTTTAATAGTGATCTTTCATTGAGGATCAACAAAGTCCTCAGAATAATCCAATTGTCTAAGCAGAGCAGTAGAAATAATATTTAGGTCAGTGCCATTGTCAATGAGTACTCGACGAACATGTGTCTGGTGGATCATAACCTCAATGTGTAGGGGCTGATTGTGTGGGTGATTCAGTGATTTTTCATCCTCCTCAAAGAAGGTCATAAGATGAGGTGAAGTCAAGTAACCTACCATGGATTAAAATCGCTCAAGATTAAGATCTTGAGGAACATTTATCTCAGTGAGGGCTTTGTCCAGAATTTGCCTGTGGGCAGGCGAGATTTTAAGCAACTCAAATATGGAAATGTGAACATTGGTTCATTTCAACTGATCTAGAACACTATAACTGGTTGTAGTCAAGTTTGATGTGTGTTTTGCACCTTTACCGGATGGAACAACAAGGGTTTTGTCCTTGTTTTGTTCAAGATTTGAAATAGGAGGTGTAGGGCCTTTGAGCACCAACTTCACATGAGAGCGAGTAATAGCATTAGCACAATGTTGCAAAGATACATTATCCATGTTATTGGAAGTAGGGCCTCTTAAGACAAATGGTGTCTTGGGTTTGTCATTATCTTGCTTCCCCTTTATGGTAATAATGTCATAGTATTCAGAATCTACAGGTTCAACCATGTGAATGACATTGTCATCATTGGAATATGTATAGTTGACCTTATTGTAGGGTTCTAGTTTCAAAGTCTCTCCTTTTTCATAAGCTGGGAAAGGCTCTTTGAACACCTTGTGGTCCAAATTTTTGTTATGTCCATCTACCACAAGTTCACTAGCATCAATCATGTCTTGGACTTTATGATGCAAGTTTATATAGTTGTTGGTTTTGTGTCCCTTGTTTTGGTGATACTCACAAAATGAGGTCTCATTCCACCATGGTGGACGTGGTTGTGGATCATAGGAATGAGGGTTATCCATTGGTGAGATAAGCTTATGTTGTAGCAATGTTTTGTAAACCACATCCAAAGGTTCTCCCAAAGGTGTATACTCTCACTTGGGTCGTGTTGCCCATGAGTTTTTTGATTTGTTTCCAGACATCTTATTGTCAGGGGGAGGCTTCTCAACATTTTTGGATGCTTTGAGGCAATCTATGAGATTAAATGCTGCTTTAGCAGGTTTTGGTGTGACATTATCAACAACCCCGTCATGTACAATTTCTCGCTTCTTGTTGACATGTTTGGTTTTATCCCTGTTGGAAGTGGAACCTTGTCTTGAGTCTCTTTGAAGAGTGAGCTCACCTTTCTTGACCATAAATTCTTCAATACAGATAGCCTATGTAATCATGTCTTCAAAGGTACATGGACCTTGTAGTTGGACTCTATACCCAAAATTAGGTATGAGGTTATCAGTGAAAATGTTGAGCTTCTCAATTTTTGGGATTTTATGGGAATACTTAGTGTAAAGTTGTCTCCACCATTGGAGGAAAGTGAGAAAAGGCTCACTAACCTTCTATTTAAGGTTGCATAGATCTCAAATATTTACAAAATGTTGAATATTATGAGAATATTGCTGAACAAATGAATTAGCAATTTCGTCAAACGTCTTGATACTAGGAGGTAAATGTGAGAACCACTCCAAAGCCTAACCACCTAGGCTTCTAGGGAATAAATGCATGAGGTACGTTTGATTGTGTATAAACTCCATAGACAAAGCATTAAATTCCTGTAAGTGATCTTGGGGATCAGTAGTACCAAAGTAATTTTCATATTTGGGTAGTTCTACGCCTCATGGGAAAGGTGGCATGTTTATACTTTTGTCAAATGGGAATGAACAAAGAGCGTCCAATGTGTATGTCTGTGTGGGCTTCTCTTTCTCATGCATCATCTGAGCCAACTGGTCTTGCATAATTTTCAGTTATTTTTGGAGTTTAGCGGTCTCAGTTTCTTCTTTACGTGTGATAATGGTCTCCACATTGAAATGTGTGGGCAGTTTAGCTCCCTCTTGGGCAAGTTTGAGAAAGTACTTTTCTTTCTCTTTGTTGAGTAGGATTCCCATGACCCTCTAAAAGTTTTTGTCTCTTTAACATTTTGCTATGTGTTCAGGAAGGATTTCCACCTCTTCTTGTTCCTCATCAGTGTCATATTCTTTCTCTCTCCTAGTCATCCCTAGGTTGTTCTTGATATTGACTATGACTACCCTGTTCAGGTTCACGATTTGTCATTATAGGAACGTGTTCAATTTTCATATGTTGTGTTTCAAAAGGGTCTATGGAGAAAGAATCATACATTGTATTTGGGAATGTAGAACCTCTACCTATTTCAGTATCCTCTTGGTAAAAAGGATTCCTAATTTGTTGCAAATTGGAAAATGTTCGTTGAACTTGAGATGACCTTGCAGGTGAGGAAGACCGTGAAGACGTCTCACTAGCCAAACTAGATACAGATGGCATAGCGAAAGATAAGCTACCTCTACCGTGATTATGACCCCTAGCATGACCATGTCTAAGGTTATCGGGATAATACACATTGCCACTTCTGGTGGTGATAGTCATAGGCAAGGACAAGAAGCTAGAATCTGGACAAGGACTACACTAAGACTGAGTCTCAAAAAAGGACAAGATAATAGCAAGAATGTTGTTCACTAAGGCACAAATGGTCTGATTTAAAGGCTAGAACAACCAGAGATTATGACCACTTCGACACAAAGTATGACAAACATTAAGATGAGGATCAAAATTACTTATGAGATGAGACTAGTCAAGGTATAAGACACAAGTCTTCGGCTAAGCGAAGTGTCACTATTTCAGGGCTGTTTGCAAATAGAGAGTGATAAATGGATGTAGAAAAGGATAGCATGCAGGTCGCAGATAGCTAGAACAGACCCAAATTGGCAATGCTGATACAAAGTCTCATGCGAAAAACCTTTACAGGTTTCACAAAGAAGTTTTACAGACCGCACGAAGATGTTTCTGTCTCACACAAAGGTCAGTAACAGTGGTTTAATTTTGTGCAAAAGTGTTCAAGGATCGCGTGAAGATACACAACAGGAATTTAATATTGTGTGAAGAAAAAATGGCTTCGCATGAGTGGCAGATGATTTCGCGTGAGACCAAAATAATTTTGCGTAAAAGAGCAGAACAGTTTCACAACAGTGACTGATTTTAACAAAAATTTTGATCGTTCCAATAACCAGGCAGATAAACAGGCACGTAGAACAACAAGCAAGTGATTTCAAGCACATCCAAAAATGGCAAAAGAAACCTTGCACATGAACAATCAAGTGACTTAGTTTGTGCTAATCCCTAAGAGACCTATTTGTGGATGTTTTCAAAGAGTTTCACAATCACACATACATCTCTAGAAAATAAAAGTTGGCCTCTCTAAGGTATTTAGTAATGATTTGTGTTACCAAATTTTGTTTGCCCCGCCAAGTTTCAAAATTCAAATGTTACCCCACCCAATGGTCACATCCCAAATTACTAATATTTTAATACCCATGAAGATATCAAAATTACCTAAGTTCCGAACCTTATGATATTTTTATGCCTCACAAGTTCTTCGCCATTAGATCAAGGCCGATCAATGGTCATCACCATATCGACATGGTGAAAATGTGTGACCTTTACTATAGCGATGTAGCGACAGGGCACCACGTGTTCGGTGGGTCCAACTTGTAGGGCAGAGGATGGCGTGGGTCAAAAATGTTCTGCGGCACCGTAGGCGCTATGTCGCTATCACGCGTTGGCACAAAAATTTCCATGGTGACATAGCGCCCGTTGAAAAAGATGTGCCGATGACGGTGAGTCAGCATATTCGGTGGCAAGGTTTGGTGGGCAGGAGAAGATAGGGGCGAGGTTTCAGGCAAGCAGTTGGGTTATGACAGGTACTTCATCTACCCAGTTGGCAGAGTCTGATGTCATGGCAACGAATCAGAGGGAGCCACGTGCACCAGATCTTCAGTTCAGCCAGTATAGTCAAGAGGCGAGTCTTTATGATCATCAGATTTGCAGGGATCAACGACTATCACCATATCACCATGGTGAAGATGTGCAATCTTTACCATAGCAATGTAGCGACAGGTCGCCACGTGTTAGAGAAGCCAGGTCTCGCCAGGGTGCGATCACTAAGGTATTGCCAGGTGTCAGTTGGATACGACAAGGTTGCAGAGGTGGCACCAATTATGATAGGCCCAGGGTAAGGACAGCATGGAGTATGATGAGTCTTCATGATCATCGGATCTAGGCTGATTGATGGTCATTTCCACCTCACTATGGGTAAGTCGCTCAAGGTTTATGTTGGTGACACAGCGCCTTGTTGACAAGTGTCTCACTGGTCCAGTCAGAAAGGATGGTCGGTGGCTGGTGGTTAATGTAATCATCATAGTTAATATGAATATCTACAAGGGTGGCACAATTAGTTTGATGATGGAAGGTCAACCACAAAGACTTCCCCAGGTGGCAGAATGAAGAAAGGTAATTGGCCTACATGACCCAGCTGGCTCATATAGCCTGTTTGACTTGCTTCAACCCTATTGATTCATGAACGAGGAAGCAAAGGTGATCAAGGTTATCTTATGATCTGATCTTCACAATCAATTCTCACCTACCTGAAATGAATGCAAGGCATAGGGAAACACTCCACCATCTCAGCCGATCCATCTACTATGTTAGCATCATTCATTGGCGCTGCTTCTGTCTAATTGAGGCATTCCTTTAGTCAAATATCTGATTTTGTACTTCAGAACCATACTCAAGCATGATCTTTGATCAAATATTTTTGGGGTTCAATGGCAGTAGTTGAAGTAGTTAATACAGAATCATTTCCCTCAGTTATGCCCAAACTATAAAGGCAATTTTGTAATCTTTTCCAAGGGTCGACTCTTTTTTATTTCTCTGATATTGCTCTGCAACTCTTAGTGTAACATTCCCTGTGCCCTTGAATTGAATGATTCTCTATTTTATCCCTTTTAGCCATTGATGTGTTTGTGCATCCCTTTTGCCTCGCATTGGTGTATTGTTGAGATCTGTAACCTACATACTGTATTTGTTTCTTGCCTACTGGATTATATATAAGTGAGATTCCTCTTTCCTTGTATTATTCAGTTGTGCTTCTTGATCTGCATGAGGTTATTAGATCAAAACAAGCTTGTATGTATATATCCTTAGTTTCATTCTAGTTCAATAGTGCATATACGAGCTTATTCCTCTTTCCTTGTATTATTCAGCTGTGCTTCTTGATATGCATGAGGTTATTAGATCAAAACAAGCTTGTATGTATATATCCTTAGTTTCATTCTAGTTCAATAGTGCATATACGAGTAGAAATGGTCTGAACACTCTATTTTTGTGCATCACCTCTATAGTTTAGGTAGGGTAGAGTTGTTTTCTGCATCTCCTCCTTCCCCTTTTCCTTTTGAGAGTAGTTAGGTGCACCCTAATAGTAAGAGGAATCCATCCTTCTCTGGAGACTCAACCTTGTAGTTCAAGTACCACAGCTTGGAGGTTGTTTCCATGTTTCACTATGTTGTCCTTGTGCATAGGCCTTGGACAAGGGTGCAAACCTAAGTGACAACAGTTTTTGGCACGCCCGATGGGACAATCCTATTGAAGATTTAAAGTCTACTGGTGTTAAAGAAGGAATAATTTCAAAGATTAATGCTGAAGAGGTAGTGTTGGCTTCAGTATTCAAGCCTTCAAGAGGTTCACTAATACATTTTGTACCAAATTGCAACGGTGGTGTCATTGCATTTTTTTCGTCACAACCTTGTTGTTATCACAATTGCGACGGTAGACCATCGCAATTGTGATGATGACAAGGTTGTGACAGAAAAATTGCAACGGCACTGCCATTGCAATTTGGTACCAAATGTATCAGTGGTTGGTCCTTCAAAGTACTTGGTGACTCTGAACATCAACAAACCTGGTTCTAGGCCAAAGTTGTAGTGATTCATGCCCAGAGCTAAAACAAGGGCATCTTCTAGAGGTAAATTTCAATATCAAGAGCTTTCCCTTTCAAATCCTAGAAGGAGGACTAGAATTTAATTATCACCAGTTAGGGGTGAAGAAATAGTTAATATACCTATAAGGTCCACCTCTACTCCTCCTACTACTCGAACTCAACCTAGATTACCATGAATGCTCATTAATAGAACACTTGTTTATATGGCACATCCAAGAGTTCATGCTTTTTCCACCTTTAATGGTGCAAGTCCTTTTTTGTTAGCCCAAAGACATGATATACTAGTATCTGCACTAAAAAGCATACCTAATTTTACTGGTGAGACTTCTATATCCCCTTTAGAGCATATCCAAGAAGTAGCAAATATATGTAATATTCATGGTATTACAGAGGATGATGTTGCTGTCAGACTTCTAGCCTCATCTTTAAAAGGAAAAGCATTATAGTGGTATAGGGGCTTAGCTCATAGTTCTATAACTAATTGGGATGAACTAGGAGCAGGATTATGTAAACATTTTGAGGATAAGAGTGACCATTTGTCACTATTAGAGCAGCTGACTACAATAAAAAGAGCTCCCCATGAGTGTATGACTGATTTCAATTATAGATTCCAAAAGACATGGGATAGAATACCTGCTATAGTGAAACCTACCCCTGGTAATTCCTTCTTGCATTACCTTAGAGCTTTTGATAGTGATATTTCCACTATGATCCAAGCTATGGGAGAGGATACCTTGCCTAATGCTTATGAGATAGCCATAAAAGCTGAGAACATCCTAATACAAGGAGGAAAATTGGCCCCAAGGCCCCATATGCCTTTCTTTCCTGATGTTCCTAATCACCAACCAGCAATGGCCCCTCTTCCTACAACTTCTACATCACAAACTCTTACTCTAGTCCCTCAAGCTTCTACATCCTCAAATGGGATAGATGAGCTCAAAGAAATGCTCCAAGGTCTAGTGCTGAATACAGATAAAAGAGAGAAGACCCTAGATAAAAAATTGCAAGAGCAGGGGAGGGAGTTGAAGGACCAGGGAAGAGATTAGAGGATAGTCTCTCTATGATAGAAAAGATGAGTAACAAGGTGGTGGCCTTAGAAAGGCAGCAAGCTCAAAGTGGCAAGCCTCCCCAACTGCAATATCAAGCTCCAAGTGGTGGTAGGCTTCCTAATCAATGGAATAGCTCCTTTGATTAGGGTAGGCAAAATAGTCATGCTTCTGCCTAAAGCTCAAATCAGAACAGACCCATAGTCCCTCAAAATAACTTGGCCCAAGATCAAGATTTCTGCCCTTCTTGCAACTATTCTTATACCTATTGCATGTGCCAGAAGGAAGAATCTTATATGGCCCTAACTGTCCAAGAACCTGCAGCAAAGCAATCATACGAGGAGGATCATCCCAAGGAGGCATCATATATTCAAGGATGTGATGATTTCTCTTTCATGAATCATCAGGATGGGGAGCATTGTAATATAAACTAGGATTCCATTGCTCATAACACAAGGATCAGGAAGAGAGCTATGGAACATGCTGCCCCTCTTTCTCCTAAGCAGGCCTCAACTTCGAGTGCTACACCTCATATACAAGCAAAAAATGAACAAGCAAGTACTTCACAATATCAAGAGCAAGATCCAAGAAAGAAAGATGCAGGTGGCCCTTATGTTGCCCCACCTCAACCTCTTATAAGTGCAGCTCCCAAAGTTTCTACCAAAGTTCCTAATGCACCTTTCAGTGTGGTAGAGCAAATGAAGAAAACCAATTTGAATATCTCTATGTGGGATGTTGTTGCTACCATACCAATGCAGAAGAGGATGCTGCAGCAAGAATTAGAGAAGATTGAACTCAAGAATCAGCCATCTATCATGGAGAATGCCACAAGTCTAGTACAACTAGCAGGGAATGTGGAGACAAATAAAAGGGTTAGACCTCCCCCATTCTACATTTCCCTGATTATAGGAGGAAAATTAGTCCACAATTGCATGATAGACTCAGGGGCTAGTAGCTTAGTAATGCCTAGGTGTGTTGTTGATGCTTTAGCGATGAAATATGAGCCCATCATTAGGGATGTGTTACAACTAGATGGTAGTACTGTCAAAACCATAGGTATCCTTAGGAATGTAGAGATGGCCCTACATGCATGCCCCGGTTGCACTGTGATTCAAGATACATATGTTGCTGAAGTCAAGCCCTATTTTGCCATCTGTCTTTCAAGAGACTTCACCGCTCAGATTGGTGGATTCATATCTGCTGATTGGTCATATATGTCATTTAAGACCAGATATGGAGCCAATGCCTCAATTAGAGCAAAACCTCAAGCCCTTCATCACACTGAATCTTACACCCCCAACTTCATCAATATGAATTTCCCTATTCTAGAGATGGATGAAAATGACATAGTAAATGAGCATGTCACTTCCATAGCAGGGATTCTTGATTTCTTGTTGGATGAGTGGGCAAATGCATATCAGTTTGAGCCTATGTCGTAAATTCTTGAGACAGGCCTTAGTACATATTGCATAATAGAGAAAGAGGCTCAAGCTCCTAATCTTGTTGGGACTAATGATGATATAAATGAAATATGGAGTATGTACTTTGATGGCTCAAGGAATAGAAATGGATCAGGGGCCGGTGTTATGTTGATCTCTCCTACTCAAATAAGATACTACTTCTCCTTTAGGCTCCAATTTAGTTGCACCAATAATGTGGCCGAGTATGAATCCTTGATTCAAGGTCTCTTACTTGCCCAAAAGAGGGGAATCCAAGCCTTGAAAGTATATGGAGATAGTGAGTTGGTAGTCAATTAGGTGAGAGGCCAGAATATCACCAAAAATGGCCTGCTCAAGTCTTACAAACATAGAGTCTGGGATTTTCTTGAGGGTTTCAATGTATTTAATATTCAGAGCATTCCTAGGAAAGAAAATAAATATGTTGATAGACTTGCAGTGGTGGGTGTAGCTTATGATGTACCAGGGAATCTTGAGGAGGAGAAGAAGCAAAAAATTAGGGTGGTAGTGAGGCATGCCATCCCTGACAACCACACTCATTGGCAAGTGTTTGACTCTGATGAGAAAATTGTGAGTTTCTTGTAGAATGAGGAAGAATTCTCAGATAGAAACCAGTCAAGGCTGCAAAATTAGTATGGTGATCAAATCATTCACCTTAGTACTAACAAGTTTCCCAAGGGTCTCATTACTTTGGAGAGTGTTTTTAATCCTGATGATCAAACAAGGGGCAAAGGAATAAATCTAGTTGCAGAAAAGGATGATTATGCCCCAGTTACAATTGCTGATGGAAAATCTTTGAATATGGGGAAGGTATGTTTTGAAACTGAGCAATAAAACTTCATTCATTATGTCAAGAATTTAATGATGTATTTGCTTGGACGTATGATGACTTAAAAGGTTTTGATCCTAGTTTGTTTCAGCATAGCATAGATCTAGTTGATAAGGCCAAACCAGTAAGGCAAAAATAGAGGCCAGTGAATCCTAAGATTGAGCCCCTAATGAGAAAAGAATTATCCAAGTTGATAGAGGCCAATATAATATTTCCTATCAAACACTCATCATGGGTAGCTAACCTTGTCCCTGTAAGAAACAAGAATGGGGAAATCAGATTGTGTGTGGACTTTAGGGATCTTAATCAGGCTTCTCTTAAAGATCACCATCCACTCCCTTCCATGGAGAAAATTATATCCAAGGTTAGTGGGTCAAGGAGATTCTCTTTTCTTGATGGATTCTCTAGTTACAACCAAGTTCTGGTTAAAGAATTTGATAGACATAAAATAGCATTTACTACTAAATGGGGCACCTATGCTTACTAAAAGATGCCATTTGGACTAACAAATGTAGGTCCCACATTTTAGAAGGCAATGGAGATGGCCTTCAAAAAATTAATTAATAAGTTTGTCTTAGTATACCTTGATGATATAACTGTATATTCAAAAGATGTAGAAAATCATTTTGATCATCTAAGGCAGGTATTTCTAAGGTGTAGAGAGTTTTGGGTTTCCCTCAACCCAGCCAAGTGTGTCTTTGCTACAAGCCAAGGAAAATTATTGGGACACATTGTATCTGAGGATGGTCTGACCATTGATCCAGAAAGAACAAAGGCAATACTTGCCCTTCCTCTTCCTAAACACAAGAAGGGGCTACAAAGTTTCCTTGTTAGAATAAACTTTTTGAGAAGGTTTATCCCTAATCTTGCTACCATGATGAAACCTCTTACATCAATGCTTAAGAAAGACATGGTTTTCTCATGGACCAAGGAGGGGAAGGAGAGTTTTGAAGAGATCAAGACAGCCATAGCCTCAGCCCCTACTCTCATGAACCCAAATTTTGAGAAAAATTTCATCCTCTACACTTTAGGTGGTGAGTCGAGTATCTCTGCTATCTTGACTCAGACAAATGGCAAGGATGAGGAGCTGCCCATAGCTTTCTTTAGTGAGGGGCTCAAAGAATATGAAGATAAGTATAGCTTTGATGAGAAGAAAGTCCTTGCAGTCATCATAGCCTTGAAGAAATTCAAGCACCTCTTATTCCACAATAGGATCCATTTGTTGGTGCCCCATGCCAGTGTAAAAGATTTTCTATTAAGCAAGGATATCAGTGAAAAGAGAGCCGGATTGATCACTAGGGTAATGGAATATGATGTTGATATTTAGATTACCAAGCTAGTAAGAGGGAGAGGATTGTGCAAAGAAATGTTATCAGGTCAAGATTCTGATGAAGAGGCTGCTATGGTATTAACAGAGCAGCAGGAGGAAGGAAATGTTAATGGCCCAAAGAGCTGGATAAATAATATGAAGAGCTTCTTATTAGAGGATGGATACCCTCAGGGATTGGACAGAGCTAAAAGGAGACAATAAAGACTTCAGTCCATTCCCTATGTTGTGATTGATAGTATCTTATTCAGGAGGGATTTTAATGGGACCCTGTTGAGATGAATTGAAGAGGATCAAGCTGAGAGGATGATTAAAGAACTTCATGATGGCCCTGATGGCAGCCACTTCTCTGCAAGAACAACTCCCATGAAGGTCATGAGGTTGGTTATTATTGGCCATCTCTGTTCCATGATTGTTATAGGTATGTGAGGAAATGTGAGAAATGTGCTTTCTTTTTAGGCAAACAAAGGCTTGCAGCTCTCCCCCTTCATCCTATTTAGGTGGATCAGCCCTTTACCCAGTGGGGGTTGGATTTTATAGGCCCTATTAACCCTCCATCTAGTGCAAGTCATAAATGGATTTTGGTTGCTACTGATTATTTCACTAGATGGACAGAGGCAGTTGCCTTGAAGGATGCCACAGAACCATCAGTGGTTGAGTTCCTCAATGGGATTATATCTAGGTTTGGTGCTCCTTCTACTATCATCTTGGATAATGCTAAATCTTTTGTTGGAACCTAGATTTGTGCATGGGCAATGAATCACAATATCTACCTAAGCACATCATCAAATTATTATCCCTAGGGCAATGGTTTGGCTAAGTCTTCCAACAAGAATCTGATCAAAATCATGAAGAGGACAATAGAAGACAATCAAAGGGTCTGGCATAAGAAATTAAGAACTGCTCTCTAGGCTAATAAGATAATTCCCAAGAGATCTATCGAGAATTCACCTTTTGTGCTGGTATATGGTAGGGAAGCTAGACTCCCAATTTCACTAGAATTCCCTTCCTTGGAGTTGGCTCATCAATTGGAATTGATTGAAGATAGTGGCATGTCAGTAAGAATGGCAGAGCTGATGGAGCTAGAAGAAAAAAGGGATAAAGCTATGAAGACCCTGGAGTTGCATCAGTAGCAGATGAAAAGGAGTTTTGATAAGAATGCAAGGGCTAGAACCTTCATAGAAGGAGATTTAGTCCTCAAGTGGGACTCAGACAGAGCAAAACTAGGAAGACATTCTAAGTTTGATGCATTGTGGAGTGGCCCTTACCTAATTTCCAGTTGCAAACAGGCTAATGCATTCCAACTGAGCAGACCCAACGGTGAAGTTCTACCCATCCCAATCAATGGGATTTATCTTAAAGCTTTCTTCCAATGAAGATTGTGAATCCATGTACATAGATAGTCTAGTTCCTTTTCTGTTATTTCCTGCCTTTCAAGAAGTGCGTGTGCACAGGGTTCTCCTTTTGAGTTGCCAACTTTCAAAGTTTTGACAGTCTCAGGTTGCAAAGGAAGTTTTGTTTTGCTTCAGTTACAGAGGCAAATCTATGGTTTTTTTTAATGTTTTGATTTCCTTGCACAAAGGGTTAGGGTTTTACAGTTCTAAGATTTGTACCTTTTAGACCCATTTTTGACTCCATAGCCCAATGGATTGTTTACAGGCACTGGTCTTATGCATCAAGCAGGCTCATGCCCCCTGTGAGTCACCAAAATGTTACCACATTTTGTTACCACATTTTGTTTGCCCCGCCAAGTTTCAAAATTTGAATGTTACCCCGCCCAACGGTCACCTCCCCTATTACTAATATTTTAATACCCATGAAGATATCAAAATTACCTAAGTTCTGAACCTTATGATATTTTTATGCCTCGCAAGTTCTCCGTCGTCAGATCAGGGTCGATCAATGGTCATTGCCATATCTCCATGGTGAAAATGTGTGACCTTTACTATAGGAATGTAGCGATAGGGCGTCAAATGTCTGGTGGGTCTAGCTTGTAGGGTAGAGGATGGTGCAGGTTGGAAATGCTCTATGGTGCCATAGGCACTATGTCGCTATCACGCGTTGACCCGAAAATTTCCATGGTGACATAGTGCCTGTCGGAAAAGATGTGCTGATGATAGTGAGTCAGCATGTTCGGCAGCAAGGTTTGGTAGGCCAAAGAAGATAGCGGCAAGGTTTTAGGCAAGCGGTTAGGTTATGATAGGTACTTCATCTACCCAGTTGGTAGAGTCTGATGTCACAGTGGCGAATCATAGGGAGCCACGTGTGCCAGATCTTTAGTTTAGCCAGCATAGTCAAGAGGTGAGTCTTTACGATTGTCAGATCTACAGGAATCAATGACTGTCACCATATCACCATGGTGAAGATGTGCGATCTTTACCATAATGACGTAGCGATAGGTCACCATGTGTCAGTGGGTCCAGGTCTCGCTAGGGTGTGATCACTAAGGTATTGCCAAGTGTCAGTTGGATACGACAAGGTTGCAGAGGTGGTGCCAATTATGATAGGCCTGGGGTAAGGATAGCATGGAGTATGAGGAGTCTTCATGATCGTCAGATCTAGGCTGATTGATGGTCATCGCCATCTCGCTATGGGTAAGTCGCTCGAGGTTTATGTTGGCAACGCAGTGCCTTGTTGACACGTGTCTCACTGGTCCAATCAGAAAGGACGGTCGGTGGCTGGCGGTTAATGTAATCATCACAGTTACTATGAATATCTGCAAGGGTGGCGCAGTTAGTCCGATGATGGAAGGTCAACCATGAAGACTTCCCCAGGTGGTAGAATGAAGAAAGGTAATTGACCCGCATGAACCAGCTAGCTCGTATAGCTTGTTTGACTTGCTTCAACCCTTTTGATTCATGAACCCAAAAGCAAAGGTGATCAAGGTTATCTTATGATCTGATCTTCACAATCAATTCTGACCTACCTGAAATGAATGCAAGGCATAGGGAAACACTCCACCATCTCATCCGATCCATCTACTATGTTAGGATCATTCATTGGCGTCACTTCTATCTACTCGAGGCGTTCCTTCAGTCAAAAATCTAATTTTGTACTTCAGAACCATACTCGAGTGTCATCTTTGATTAGATATTTTGGGGGTTCAATGGCAGTAGTTAAAGCAAATAATACAGAATCATTTCCCTCAGTTATGCCCAAACTATAAAGGAAATTTTGTAATCTTTTCCAAGGGTTGACTCTTTTTGATTTCTCTGATATTGCTCTGCAACTCTCAGTGTAACATTCCTTGTGCCCTTAAAATGAATGATTCTCTATTTTATCCCTTTCAGCCATTGATGTGTTTGTGCATCCCTTTTGCCTCTCATTGGTTTATTGTCGAGATCTGTAACCTGCATACTGTATCTATTTCTTGCCTACTGGATAATATATAAGTGAGATTCCTCTTTCCTTGTGTTATTCAGTTGTGCTTCTTGATCTGCATGAGGTTATTAGATTGAAACAAGCTTGTATGTATATATCCTTAGTTTCATTCTGGTTCAATAGTGCATATATGGGTAGAAATGGTCTAAACACTCTATTTTGGTGCATCACCTCCAGAGTTTAGTTAGGGTAGAGTTGTTTTCTGCATCTCCTCCTTTCCCTTTTCCTTCCGAGAGTAGTTAGGTGTGCCCTGATAGTAAGACGAAGTCGGCCTTCTCTGAAGACTCAACCTTGCAGTTCAATTTCCACAGTTTGGAGGTTGTTTCCATGTTTCACTAGGTTGTCCTTGCACATAGGCCTTGGACAAGGGTCCAAACCTAAGTGACAATAGTTTGACTCTGTAACTTTTATGACTCACAGGGGTGACCACCAATCTCAGCGCACCGAGGTTTTGACACAGTCCGAGAAGTTAATCTTCAAGAGCTGCTAGGGAGATCTGACAACCCACAATGAACCACACCCGTGGAGATTTCTTCCACAAGGACATTTATATAGCAGTTGTCACTACCATGGCAAAAATGGCTATTACTACTTGAGGTTCCATCATCACAATTTTCCCAGTACAGGGATTTTTTGCTACGGTTAACCCTCTCTGAAGGTGATAGACTCACAACAATGTACCAAAAGGGGACTTAGCTTCCAGATTCAAGGTTTTGACACCTTTTCACCTTTAGCCCAATCAAAGAAGACAGATTAATCTGACACGCTAAACTAAGATTATCTCTTAAAGATCTATGATATCGACTCCTAGTGATCTATCAACCTCTCCAGAGAAAGGATGCCTTAATCAACAAGTTGAAGATTCATCTATCTGTGAGATGCTCAAAGTATTCTCCCCACCTACAAGGAATCCATCTTAGAGAGGAGTTTCACTAGGAATCCACTCCCTCAAGATCCACGACTAGTTTTCATGGGGGCTTAATTACTATGTGTGTACATATGTCAATCTTTGAAAGAAAATCTATCCAAAAGCAATCAAAAAGCACAAGGTGGTACACTTAACGCTTTAACTAATGCGAGGTGAGTCCAAAGATGTGGAAGATTTAACCCTTCACACAAGTTAACATGAGTCCACAACTCAAAAACTAGTGAGTTCTAGAAAGCACAAAAGGGTTGCCTAGTGGAGCCTTTAACGCTTTTGTCCTCTAAACCCCTCCCCTTTAACATGGTGTTGATCTTGCAACCACAGGGTAGAACGAGGGGTCGACGGATTAGCGAGTCCAATAACCCAAAATGGCTATCTAAATCTATCACTAGTACCTAAGCCTGCTAAATGAATACTAACCGAGATCAAACCCTAGTATCAAATTATGGATGTGTTGTAAAATGAAAATACGAAAGGAAACACACATAAGCTCAACATGAGAGATGTTTGTTTTAGATCCAAATGAAGTTTTATCAGCTGAGGAAGGTTACTTGATGATCCTCGCAATGTGCTTAGTAGATTTTACCTATTTTTAGTGACTTTATCATGCTTTTCCCATTGTCTTGCAAACTACTGTTATGCTATTCCAAAAAAATCAAAAAACACAGAAACACTAGAAACCATGAATAGTTAGCAGAAAAATCAAAAAACATGAAAATCAATGCAAAAAAATGCCTCTGTCAGCAGAGTTTCGCGCGAAATCCCTGATAGCCTGTGCAAAGAAGTTTTACGGCTCGCAAGAAATTATATTTAGCTCACGTGAAGTTTCACGCACCAAAGAACTTTCTCGCACAATGTGGAAAGCATCTTCGTGTAAAGATTTAGATCCTCGCGCAAAAATGAACAGTCTCGCGCAAAGATTCTCGAATCAGTATGGAACAGTATGGAGAGAGAACAAAAAATGATTAAAAAAATATAGAAAGAGGCCAGAAAAACTAATTTTCGAGCCCCACGGTGGGCGCCAAAAATGTATGCATGAATATGTGGCCTCTGCTAACACACACACTTAAACACGGTTATTGTATGTGGATTCATCCCGAAATGAACATTGGATTGTTCATCCGAAAATCAGCAGGCAAAGTGACCTGTTGCCTTCTATCTAAAGGGATTTTGCCTGTTAATATCCTCAGAATCAAGGTGTAGGAAACCATACCCTGTAAGAACGAAGGATTTCAATGCAATTTAAGCTATATGAATATGCAAGTAATCTAGATGAAGTACAAGAAATTAATCTAAGAAATAAAAGACATTAAACTAAAAATGTATGCATTATTAAGCTAGATGGATCTAAACTAAGAATGTGAGATGTATGTAAAAATATGGGCAAATGTGAGTATGAATTCCAGCAGCAATTTGACGCAAATTCTGCAAATTCATCCTCCCAAAATGAAGAGATGAGGGTCTCTTAAATAGACTTTCTTGGAATCCATCAACGGTTGAGATCAATTTCAATCAACGGTCAGGATTAAAGGTGAAGTTTAGTCTTAGGATTGATCAGAAATAGACCAAAATTGGTATCATGGCAATGAGCCAATTTTAGGGTATTACATTTTGCCCCTCTTTGAATGAATGTGCGAACAACATGTTCAATTCAAAGAAAATTAGAAAGCATGATGCAAAGATGAGATTGGTTTCAAAGTTGATGATACGAAGACCAATTGATAAGCTTTTAAGGACTATCTGTAGAATAGAGCTTAATCCTAAGGAATCCAAGTAGAGCACCTAGATACCTAAGATTGGTAGCATTTAAAAGACTATCTCCAGAACAGAGCGTAATATTTAAGGATCCAAACAAAATGTCTAGATACTTGAAATTGATAAGGATTTAAAAGGTTTCTTCAAAACAAAGTTTAATCTTTAAGGATCTAGATAGAACATCTAGATACCTGAGAATAATAGCATTTAGAAGACTATCTCTAGAATAGAGCGTAATCTTCAAGGATCCAGATAGAACACCTAGATACCTGAGACCAAAACAAGATAACAAGGTCCAATCATGAGTCATAGAATCATGGCCAGAATGAGGTTTGATTCTCAAGAGTTAGGGTCTAGATTGTCCCAATACCTATCTATCAAACTCTGAGAAGAGTTGTTATAAGGTTCATCAATTTATGAAAAGATAAGATAGATGACAAAGTAGTGAATAGAAGAATGAGAATTTCCTATTAGAATAGGACTTAGAAATTATCAAAAATAGACCAGAATTTGTATAATGGCAATGAGCCAATTTTGGGGTATTACAGCATTTAAGGGGGGGTGTTAGAGTAAATAATTAATTAATTATTAATTATTTATTCTATTACTTAAGCTTACTTAGGTTAATGCATGTAGTTGAGGTTAGTTGTTGACAAAAAGGGAGTTTTTCCCCTTTAGCATACTTATCTTTTCCACCTTTTGTGGATGTGTGCTTAGTTGTCAACCTTATCTCCTACCTCTTTCTAGCTTGTTCTACAAGCTTCCTTGAGGCCTTTTTATTCGGTCTCTCACTCATTGTAAATTGATTTCATTTTCCATTTTCACATAGCAATTCTAATTTCCTATTGTAAAATATTCTTGTGTGGTATTTGCTTCAAGCTCTTTGCTCCCTAGGTTTCTCTTTAGCAAGTTATTTTCATTGCAGGTGATCTTGGCGCATTATCAGAGTCAGATTCTCAACTCCTACATATTGAACATATAAGATGATATTTTAAAAAATATCAAACATGAGCATCTTTGACAATCTTAACATATACTTATTTCTAGTCTAGATTTGAGTACATCAGATAGAGGATATGAAAAGCTTTTTAGACCTCAAACTTGACCACCTTGCACAAATAGAAATGATAAAGGCTATGGGTTCTCAAAATAATCATAGTAAATAGGAAATTAAGTGATTTCCATAGCCATAATGTGGCATCACCAATTGGATTGGATTTGCTACATAAAACTTAGTTTACAATAGATTTTGATTCCTCATGATGTCTAACAAATCTAAATTTAGATATAAAAATAATAATAAAGTTTAGGATTTAACCACAGATAGAAATAACAATTACATGCAAATATAAACAATATCAAAAATTAATAGATCACATAGAAGAGAACACAAGACACAAGATTTAATGTGGTTCACCCAAACCCTAGGCTACATCCACCAAACAGCAAGTACAATATTATTATGATCCAATAATTACAACTTGATTACAATCTATAATTCCTTACAGCTCAATACTACCACAACAAGCAATTTTTGCATCACACCTTATGAAAAGCCCCTAACCCTAAGCTCTTTTATATAAGTATTTTTATCAATTTAGGGTTATAATTAATAATTACATGTTAGCCCAAAATCTTGATAAAATAGGGCCCAAATTTTTTCTAGGCTAATGGCCTATGCCCCAAAGAATTATGAATTGTGTACAATACTTCCCTGATTAGTCATCACAAACTAACAATCTCCCACTTGAGGACTAATCAGACTCCACACTAGACAAAAATCTCCCACTTGCAGATTGATCCTGTAGCAATATCTCTACCACATGGGGATCCCACTAGATCAAACCACCCTAGACTCTGGTGTTCTTTTATTCTTGTTCAGTCTACAAAACCAACCTAACTTGAAGAGGAATTCAACTTCTCCCTTGTCACTGCCTTTGTAAACATATCTACTAGATTGTCATTTATATGTATATTGTCTAGCATTAACTATCCATCATCCAAAACTAATCGAATAAAATGGTACTACAACTATATGTGTTTTATCTTTGAATGTAGAACTGAATTCTCTGCAAGATGAATAGTACTCTGACTATTTATAAACTTTTAGGAAGAACTGAAGCCATATTATCTCCTTGGTTGCCTCTATAGTAGCAACATACTCTATCTCTGTAGTGGATAAAGCATTAACCTTCTACAAACGAGAAAACCAACTCACAATACATAACTTGTAGTACTTCGTGTGGTATCAATATCCCCTACCAAATAGAAGTACACATGCCCCTATAAATCAATAGTAGAGCCCCCAAAGTGTAAACAATTACTAGATGTTCCTCTCAAATATCTGAGAATCCATTTAACTGCATTCCAATGCTCAATTTCTAGAGGACTTATATACCTACTAATAACTCCCATTGCATGTGAAATATCTAGCCTTGTACATACCCTAGCATACACCAAGCTTCTTACAGCTGAAGCATAAGGTACCTTAGACATCTTATCCTCCTCTTCTTGTGTCTTGAGGCACATCTCCTTAGTCAACTTGAAATGACTAGGTAAAGGTGTGTTGACAGCTTTAGCATTCAACACTTTCTCAATATAATCAACCTAAGATAAAGTCAATTTCTTGTTCTTCCTATCTTTGTGGATCTTCATACTAAGAATTTTTTTTTTTGCCCCCAAATTCGTCATAGAAAATGCATGTGCTAACTAGTGTTTCAACCCCTTAATGTAATCCATGTTAGACCTAGCTACAAGCATATCATCAACATATAAACATAAAATAATGTAATTTTCATCATCCAAAATCTTAAAGTAAACATGATAATCTAAATGACACTGACTATATCCATGTTCATGCATAAAATTGTCAAATTTTAGATATCATTGCCAAAGTGATTGCTTCAAGCCATATAATCTTTTCTTCATTTTGCACCTTAAGTTCTCCTTACCTTTGACCTCAAATCCCTATGGTTGAGCCATATATATCCAAATCACCATGAAGAAAGGTTGTTTTAACATCAACCTACTCCAAATGCAAATCTTCAGTAGCCACAATACTTAAAATAGTACAAATAGAAGTCATTTTAACAACAGGAGAGAATATCTTATTAAAATCAATGTCTTTTTTTCCTGTGCAAATCCTTTTACAACTAACTTGGCTTTAAATATTTTCTTACCTCCATCCTCTTCTTTCAACATGTAAACTCACTTATTCTATAAAGCCCTTTTACCTACAATCAACTTGCATAAATCCTATGTCTTATTTTTCAGCAAAGAATCCATTTTATCTTTCATTGCAAACTACCACTGAATCTTAGTATCCACCTGCACAACTTCATCATAACATTTATGTTCATTAGCATCGAATAGTAAAATATAATAAAAAGATAGAGAATCTTTTTGGAGGTCTACTTAGCCTTGTTAACCATCTAACATTCATTGGTATGTGTGGTACTTGTTGTTGTGGTTGTTACGCATCATGAGGAATTGATTGAACATCATCTTTTGGAGTATCATCCAGCACTACATAATCATTTTCTTTCTTCTCATGTTGCTACAATAGATCTTTTTACAACACTTTCTCATTGAATATGACATCCCTGCTTCTTGCAATTTTACAATTTTAAAAATCTCAAAGCCTATAACCAAATTCATCAATGCCATATCAAAAAAATACACATTTCTTTGACTTAGCTTCTAGCTTGATTCTATTTTTAGAATCTATATGAGCAAATGCTTCACAACCAAAGGTTTTGAGAAAGGAATAACTCACCTTCTTAAAAATCCATGCTTCCTCTAGAATACCATAGTCCAAAGGAGTAGAGGATCAAATATACAATAGTATTGATAGCCTTCGCCCATTTTCTTAAGGGCAACCTATCATGTAATCTCATGCTCCTTGCATGGTCCATTATTGTTATGTTCATGTATTCAGCCACTCCATTTTCCTGTAGAGTCCTTCGAATAGTTTTCTATCTATGAATACCATTATTCGAGTAATAATCTTCAAATTCATGATTGTAATGCTCATCACCATTATCAAATTTGAGACATTTTAATTTCTTACCAGTCTCATTTCCAACCAAGCATTTCCATTTCTTAAAGGTTTGAAATACATCAAATTTTTGTCTAAGGAAATAAACCCATACTTTTCTAGTTGCATCATTAATAAATGTAATATAATAATAAGAGCCACCAAGGGAAGATACCTAAGCTGGTCTCCATACATCTATGTGCACAAGCTCTAATGTCTCACTTTTCTTTTCCTTCACAGTCTTCACAAAACTCACTCTCTTTTGTTTTCCATACACAAAAATTTCACAAAAATCCATATTAACACATTTTAGACTTGGTAAAAATTTCTTTAAATGAAGTACTTTCATACCTTTCTCACTCATGTGCCCAAGTTAGTTGTGCCATAGTGCTATATCAGAATCTACAACAGTTATTTGTTCTCCCTGGTCAACTAGAACAACTATTCCTAAAAATTAATTTTTATCTGAAACAAGCAAAGTAGAAGGAACAACATGACTTGTACAAAGATATAAGGTGCATACGTTCACACCTTTTGCTACTACAAGGGAACCTTTTGAGACCTTCCAATTTTTATCATTAAAAATAATTACGCAACCCTCATCACAAAGTTTTCCTACTTAAATTAAATTCCTACCCAGGCTTGGAACATGTCTTACATCATAATAGTAGCCAATGATTGTTATTCTGCAACTTAATCTTAACTTTTCCCTTTTCAACAATCTGACAGGTTTCATTATCCCCCAAATAAACAAGTTTGAAATCCCCTTGGACATAATCAATGAAATAACCTCTATGAGGTGTAGCATGAAATGAAGCACCAAAATTTAAAACCCATGAATCATCAACACTTTCTAAAGATGGAAGCAAAGCATCCTCTTTGGATTTGTTACTTACCATATTTGGCTCCTTGTTCCCTTCTAGTTTATCTCCTTCATTATTTGTTTGAGTCCAACATCTTTCTTTTTATGCCCTAGTTTCCCATAGTACTAGCAATCTCTTGGTCCTCTAGATTGAGACCTCTTCCCTTTTGATTTTCCTCTTGATTTCCCATGAATTTTAGAATTACTTCATGTCTTAGTAATTTTGCCTCTTCTTTGTGTGTTCAAAGCACTTCTTGATGTAGATCCACCTAAGGTTTTCCTAGGAGTTTTCTCACTCAAAATAACATCAATTGCATCATCATATTTTAGGGTATTAGATCTAGAGACAAAATTACTCACAACCATTACCAAGTCATTCCAGCTTTTAGGCAAAGAACACAAAATCAAGAAAGTCTTAATTTATTCATCAAAATTAATACCCATAGAAGATAACTGACTAGTAATAGTATTAAAATCATTTAAATGATCTGCAATAGATCAATCTTTTTCCATCTTCATATTAAATAAACACTTTATGAGAAATACCTTATTTGAAGCAGACGACATTTCATACAATTTCATTAGGGTTTCCATCAACTCTTCTATCATCTTTTCTTTGGTAATATTAAATGCCACTAATGATGCTAGGCATAATCAAATGCTTCCAAGTGCCTTTCTATCTAAAAGATCATAGTCGCCATTTGTCATAGATCTATAATTCTTGGTTTTTCCTTCCAATAGCTTCCATAAATCCTTCTGGTAAAGATAGTCTTCCATTTGCATCTTTCATAACTGAAAGTGTTGCCCATTAAACTTGTCAACCCTCAGCTTACCCTCATATGCCATCACTCACACTAAACTTGAGACTTTCCTATAGAGGATAATTGAAAAAAGAAACAACCTCTCTTTGATACCACTTGTTAGGATTTAACCACAGATAGAAATAATAATTATATGCAAATATAAACAATATCAGAAAGCAATAGATCACACAAAAGAGAACACAAGACACCAAGATATAATGTGGTTCACCCAAACCTTGGCCTACATCCACCAAACAACAAGTTCAATATTATTACGATCTAGTGATTACAAGTTGATTACAATTTGTAATCCCTTACAACTCAATGTCACCACAAGAAGCAATTTTTACATCACACCTTATGAAAAACCCCTAACCCTAAGCCCTTTTATACAAGTATTTTTACCACTTTAGGGTTATAATTAATAATTACACGTTAGTCCAAAATTGTGATAAAATATGGCCCAAAAAATATCCAGGCCAATGCCTTGAGCCCCAATGAATTGTCAAGTATGTACAATACTTCCCTGATCAATCACCACAAATTAACAAAAATAAGAAAAACTATAATGAAGATATAGACTCAAGTTTGATTGTATGGAGTCCCCATAGACATCAAGAGCCAATGAGGTTTGGAGAAAATATATTATATAAGTTGTTGAAGGCTTACAAATCCCAATAATCTAATAATTTAGAATCCATTTGATTTGGAGAAATAAGATAGTGTAATCTATCTATAAAACATAATGAAACTTGTAAATTTGGACTAGTTATAATCCACACTTGATGGGATAGATGAATCTTTGACTACTAACAAATTTTTAAGCTATGATGATACTAAGGTTGTTATGAAAAATAGGCTCAAGTCCATTAATATTTCAAGAACATGTGATAGTCAGTATTAATCATATATTTAATATTCATAGTCAACCAAGACAAGTAAAAGATGTACTATCTCACAATAATAGTTATTGGAAGGAAATATGAGGATCTAGACTTGAGTTTCGTACCCTAAGGATTTTTAGTATTATAGCCTTCTAAACTTGAATGCATTTCTATTAATTTAAATAAAGAATAATTTTTGGATCAAGATTATTTAAAAATTAGAATTATAATACCAAACACCACATAAGTTAATAATTCAAGATTATTTTGTATTCATTGTATTCAATCATACATTTCATCCCTTATATCTCCATTTTCTCTCATTTAAATTTAACTTGTCTTACTCATTAATCTAATTACTATTATATGCATGATATCTATGCTACTAGAAAATAATTAGAAATAAGAAAATTCAATCTCTTATACTCCTTGAACAAATTATTTTCAAAGAAGGGTTGAAATAGGTTTTTCATAGGTAACCTAAGACCCTAATAAATTTACAAAATATTTAGCAATGAATTGCCAAAACAATACAATGTTGAGTTGAAACAACACACCCACTACTAAAAATACTAGCTAAAGCTACGAGCAACTAAACAACAAATGGCTACAGAAAACCAAATCTAGACACACAAAAAATAACACAAAACCAAATAATATAACAAACCATAATGCTAGACCTCATGTTGGACCTAAGACCAGCTCCTTTAACTTGATTTTATCAATGGTGACTTTTAGTTCATCTTTAGCTTAGTACCCATTGACTTTTATTTCCTCACACTAACTCTGGCTCATTTACCTTTCCCCAAGGAATTCTCTACATACTTGGGATACCCTAAATCTAGAACAAGAATATTGTCAGGATTCTAGTCCACTTTTCCCACTAATCTATTTATGCATTTAACAGTGCCTCCTTGAACAAATTGTTACAAGAAAGAAATTTCAATCCATTAAAGTTTCCTACCAAATTAATATTTTAATATAATAAAATTAAAACTAAAATAGATAAATTAAATTATTTTAAATTTTTCCAAAACCCACTTTGATCAAAGTATCATGTGTCTTATAATTCTATCCACCTATAGGATTCTAAATATATTATAGTATACATAGAAAATTAAATAAAAGATGATTAGATTTATTTTATTTTGTTTATAATTAATGTGGATTTTCACTACTTACATAGTAATATGTTATCATAACCCTAGAACTCTTTCAAGAAGACTGGTAGCATGAATGCAAGATTGGTTCATCCAACCTCACTATTAGAAGATAATGCAGAGAATGTAGAACATGAATGAGAACTTGAACAAGAGAGTTATAATGAGCTTAAAATAATTTTCAAGATGAACCTATTTAGGAAAAAATGAGAAAAGACCTAGTACTATGAAAATATGTGAGAAGACATAATGCATTTCAGCAAATCATTGGAGACAAAGAATTTGGTGTTATGATAAGAACAAGACTCAGAAGTGAGGCATGCTTACTTTGTGAGTTTGAGCCCAAATATGTGCAAGATTCTTTGGAGAATGATGATTGGATATAAGAAATGAATGAAGAAAATGACCAAATAGAAAATAACAAAACATACACACTAGTACCTAGACACAAAGACAAAAATGTTACTAGAATAAATTGGGTATTGAAGAACAAGTTAAATCAAATGGTGAGGTCATGAGGAACAGGGTTAGATTGCTATGCAAAGGATATGCACAAGAAGAAGGTGTTGATTATGAAGAAACATTTTTCCCTATAGCAGGACTAGGTGTTAGAACATTATTTTCATAATATTCTTATAAAGGATTTAAGATATAAGATGGATGTCAAATCTACATTTTTGAATAGGGTTCTTTAAGAAGAAGTATACATAGAGCATCCCAAAGGATTTTTGGATTGTAGCAAGAAAAATATGGTGTGAAAGCTACACAAGAATTTATATGGTTTGAAACAAGCCCCTTGAGCATGGTATGAAATATAGCATAACTAGTTGGTGAAGATTGGTTTTGCAAGAACAAATGATAACAACAACTTGTACTTAAAGATTGGCAAGAACAATGATGTATTACTATTTGAAATTTTTGTTGATGATATTATATTTGAAGGCAAGGAAGTATTATGCAAATCATTTGTTGATGATATGCAAGATTTTGACATGTCAATGTTCGGTGAGATCAAATTCTTTGTTGGCTTACAATTTTATCAAATCAAGCAAGGTATCTTCATTTCTCAATCAAAATATATCAAGGAGATACTAAATTTTTTTTGAATGGAAGACTCAAGACTAGTTAGTACACCTATGGTCACTAGACACAAATTATCTAAGAATTGTGATTCTATTGATGTAAACTAGACATTATATAGACCAATGATTTGAAAACTATAATGTGGTGTTCATAGTAGACCTAATATTTCATTAGTAGTTAGGATAGTTGCAAGATTTTTTGCGAGTCCTAAGGAAAATCACATAATGGTAGTAAAAAGGATACTAGATTTTTTGAAAGGAACACAAGACTATGGATTGTATTACAAGAAGAATGACATGTTTGAACTAAAGGTATTTACTAACTCTAATTGGGCACGAAATGTTGATGATAGCAAGAGCACAAGTGGAGGTACATTATTTTTAGGAAAGAGACTAATTTCATGGACAAGGAAGAATTAGAACTATATTTCTTAATCAATAGTTGAAGCTGAGTATGTGGTATCAAAAATGAATTTTTCAAATATTATAGATCAAGCAATTGTTCAAAGGTATGAAGGAAGAGATCACAGATCCAGTGGCTATCTATTGTGACAACACTAGTGTTATTAGCATTTCAAAGAATCTTTTAATGCACACAAAAACCAAACATATTGCTATCAAGTATCATTACTTGAGACAGCTCTAGTTCAAGACAAAGAAGTGAGGTTGCAGTATGTGAACGCTATAGAGAAAATAGCCGATATATTCACTTCAGCTTTACATAAAAATGCTCATTAATATCTTAGATGTAATTAACTAGGGGTGATTCCCCTAGAAAAGCTACTTAAGATGAAGTGAATCTTTGCATCAAATGTAATGATTAGACTATCTTACAAATTGATGCAGAAACTTCTACTTTAGGAGTTTCCTAAGGTAGTACTAAAGAAGAAGAAAAAATGATGGACCAGTCATACAATGATGATAGATGAAGAATTTAGAACTAACATGAAGGTATCTACATGAGAAAGATGTATGAGTTGAAATGTATTTGGCATTATTGTCAAAGAAGGAGAGATTATTCAGAAGGAGAGGGTAATTCAAGGCATCATCTTACCCCTAAACCACCTCCTCTTATTAATGTGGGAAACCTATTTGAAATTTTTGCTATCCACTAAAATTGAAGTCAAGAGTAGTCTCTAGGGGATCCTGCAAAGAGCCTCCAGTTTATCATTTGCATGCCTCAAACTCCCTTTGTTCATAGATAATTGGAAAAAAAATGTAACACATGGGAAACTTGTAGAGAACTAAATACATTGGCTTATTTTAAATAATTCTTTTTATAATTGAAAGATATTTAGTAAAGTAATTTTTTTTTTATGAACATTTTTTTGGATTGGTAAGAGGCTGAAGTCAAGATTAATTAATTATTTTTATTTTTTGTTATGAATTATTATTATTTATTAAGCTTGAGTGGATTCAAACCCAAGACCTCACAGATAAGAGCCTCACAATTTAACCATTATTTTATAGGCTCTTTCCCTTGTAGATAAACCTAATTTATGGTTCATAGTTTACAAATTTTAATTCTAAGTTTAAAATTTTATGTTAAGTTTTATGTTGTAATATTTTAAATTTTTGATGGTTTTAGGATTTCAAGGTGTATTGACATTAAAAAATAGTATTTTTTGCAAGTTTCTTACACTATTGAATTATCTTTTTTTTTTTTTTAAAGAACTAGTTCTCGTAGAGAAAGAATATAAGATTACAATGAGGTTGAGAGATTTGGGTGCACATATGGATTCTACTCCACTTCCAAGCAATGTTTCATCATTGAAATGAATATAAATGAGATTGACAAGTAAAAAATGAATGTTAATATTTTTTTTCCAAAAATATAGATAAGTAATGAATGAATTCCCAATAATAGTGGAACTTCAATACCTAATGTAGAAGCATCCTGGGTTGCATTGCTATCCTACATGTTCTTAGTTTTTTCCTAGTTTTGCCGAGTTGTAATGTCTTGAATTTCTAATATTTTAGTAGTTTTTGAGAATTGGAGGCACACTAAGGAACTTTTTCCTAGGTGCACAAAAATATTGGAGTTATCATGTTAAGGTTTGAGTTATTTTTCCTTGTTGTTGGAACTGCATTTCCTAGTTTTTGGGTACCTGTTGTAGGATGTATAACTAATTTTTTGAAATGACGTAGAGTACATGAAGTTCAAGGATTGAAGAGGGCCTAGATTACTATTTTTGGTTAAGTTTTCAAGTCCCAATTCATTAGAAGTTGGGAGATATGGTAATTATCCTGGAGTATCATTTTTTGGCAATTTGTGTGATGGGTTCTTGTGCATGACTTCCAAGATGAATCCAAAGATATCCTTAATGAATCATCCTTATAAAGCTTAAGGGGTTATAGAGGACCTAAATTAATACCATTAGTTTTAAGTACAAGTTCTAATTCAATCAGATCTAGCAGATATCATGATTTTTCTCAAGTATCAATTTTTAGACATTTAATTTTTGTTGGAGGCCAACTTGTGGCTCTTCAAGTATTTAGTGTCAAATTTATTTAGTTTTTAGCATTATGGGCCAAATTTTATTTTATATTGGTATAATTATGGGATATTGGGTAGATTCTTAAGCATAATTTGGGGTAGAGGAGTCTTAGGTGGAGCAACTTGGAGGTGCAAGTTCATATTTGAGTCTTGAAATTTGTTCTTCTTTGTAAGATGCATTCTTCTATGTAATGGTTGTAACCTAGAAGGCCTTAAAAATAGCCATGAATGATGATATTTTCATGAATAAATAAATAATATTATTATTTCTCTATGATGTTGTTCTCTTTTGTGTTTTCTTTCATTGTGTTAACTCTTGCATGGTAGTTTGGGTAGCTGAGTGTGCCAATTGGCCTTAGTTACTCAGACCATTCTTGCATAAAGTAGTATCAGAGATTGAGGTTTATCTTTATGGTCATTGGATCATGTAGAACCTTGAGTGAATTTGGTTGTAGGGTTGCAAATATATAGATTTTACCTATAACTTGTAGAGGGTTACAATCTTGCAAGAACCTGATTTGTACAGATGGTTCATCACAAAGGCAATGCTAATAATGCTATATTAGATCAATTAAGACAAATTGTAGCTAGATTAGATGTTGTGAAGACAACCTAGATGAGAGGAGCACATCTTGATGATGTAAGTGATGATGAAGTAGTAGCATCAAACCCTAATCTAGAACTAGAAGAAGACCAACATGAAGTAAGGTTGTTGAGAGTGTTGTCTAGGGAAAATTCAAAGCTTATTGTAGAAGTAGTTTCTTATGATGGAAAATTGGATACCAATGTTGTGTTATCTTTGATCTCAAATATGGAGAAGCTCTTTGAGTATGAAAACACTCCTAATAATAAGAAGATGAAGATTGCAGTTACTAGGTTGAAAGGTCATGCCTCACTGTGGTGAGAGAATTTGCAAACTAATAGAAAAAGGAGAGGAAAGGAGAAGATCAAAACTTGGCCAAAGATGGTGAATAAGGTATAGAAAAAATTCCTTCTTACTGATTACCAAGCTAGCTTGTTGAGAAATATGCAAAACTTGAGATAAAAGGACATGACTGTGAAAGAGTATACCAATGAATTCTATAGATTGGACATTAGATCTGGACATGTGGATGATGATGTTGAAAAAATTGCAAGGTACATAAATGGATTAAGATCTAGAATTCAAGATGAAATAAGTTTTGTGAAGTTGGAAAGTATGGAAGAAGCCTATCAATATGCCTTGAAAGTTGAGGAGATCTTGACAAAGAAGCATGACTAAAGACAAAGAGGTAGAAGTGGTAGGTTCTAGAGAGCTAGAGGAAGATCTTATGATGAAGGTGGTAGATCTAATAGTTTTGTGCAAGATAAATAAAAATGTGAATGGAAGAATGATGATAAAGACAAGACCAAGTGGAAAGGTGGTAGTTCTTACTGAGGAGGTACTAGTTCTTATCGAGGAAGAGGTAATTCTTGTTCTAGAGGTGGTTTCTATGGTAATTATTTTAGATGTGGTAAAGAAGGGCATACATCCTTTGAATGTCGATCCTCTAGAATTGGAAAACTAATAGAAATGTTGTGATTCAAAGAGAGATTGAGAGTTCACCAAGTGGACCTAAGGCTAGAGAAGATCTAATAGCGAGAAGAACCTTATGTAATGAGGGAAGTAATGAGGAACCTATTTTGAGAAGAAGTCATTTCAAGACAAGATGTAAGATGGATGGAAAATGCTGCAAGGTGATCATCGATAGTGGAAGTTCAACAAATTTGGCATTAGAAGTGTTAGTTACAAAGTTGTAGTTGCAGAGGCTGAAACATCACAAACCTTATCATGTTTCATGGATTAAAGATGAGCATAAGATATTGGTAAGTGAGGAATGTATTGTGAAGTTCAAGATTGGGCATTACTTTGATGAAGTGTTGTGTGATATTATGCCAATGGATTGTTGTCATATTTTTTTGGGTAGACCTTGCCAATATGATAGATATGTTGTACATGATGGAAGATTAAATCAATATATACTCTCTAGGTAAATGGGAAGAAGAAAGTATTGCTGCCTTTGATTGAAAATCCAGATGAGGTTAGTTGTACTACAATAAAAGTTTGCATGGTTAATGGAAAGCAATTTGAAATGGAAGTAAAGAAGAATCAAGTTCTTTCTCTATAATTTCTAGAGGACTGAGTATTGATAGTAATTACTAAGTGGTAGTAGATAGTGGTAGCCAAGTACTAGAAGAAATTACATAATTTTTCAACAAGTATAAATATATTGTTGTTGAGGATATTCCTAATGGTTCACTGCAGTAAGATGTATAATTCATTGTATGGATCTAATTCCAGGAGCTAGTTTGCCAAATAAAGCACTGTATAGATTGACACCTATAGAGAATGAGGAACTTAATAGACAAATGCATGAATTCTTGCAGAAAGTTTTAATTAAAGAAAGTTTGAGTCCATGTGTAGTACCTATCTTATTAGCACCTAAAAAGAATGGAGAATGGAGAATATGTACTGATTCCAGTGCTATTAATAAGATCACAATGAAATATAAGTTTCCTATGTCGAGGATGGATGACATAATGTATTGTTTGAGTGGAGCAAAGTATTTGACCAAGATTGATTTGAAGAGTGGCTATCATCAAATCAGAATTAGAGAAGGTGATAAAGTGGAAAACTACTTTCAAGAAAAAAGATGGTTTGTATGAATGGTTGGTTATGCCTTTTGGTTTGACTAATGTACCTAATACTTTCATGAGGTTGATGAATGAAGTTTTGAAAAGATTTTTGGGTAAGTTTGTGATTATTTATTTGGATGACATTTTGATATTTAGTAAGACTAAGGAAGAACATCTTGAGCATATTAGACAAGTATTATAGAGATTGAAGGAGGAGGAGTTGATGATTGATCTGAAAAAATGTTCTTTTATGCAAGAGGAGATTGTGTATTTTGGATTTTTGATTTCAACTAATGATTTTAAGGTGTAGAGGAAGAAGAAACTAAGTCAAAGAAGAGAAAGGATAAAACTCAGTCTCCAACTCAGCTCAAACCCAAGAAGGTGACCAAGCCTAGACAAGTCAAGCTGGCACTAGCAACAAGAGCTAGTACAAGGACATCTACACAAAAAGCCAAGGAGTAAGTAAGAGAGAAGAAAAAGGCCACTAAACAAACTAATGAAATGAAAAAGAAAAGAAGAAAGTATGTGGCACAACCAAACACTGATGATAATTAGAGAATAAAATTAGAAGATATCAACCAATTTAGAGTGGTAAGCCATCCTCCCAAATCTGCCATAGATAAGATTTGTGAAAATATTAAGAATGCAAATTTGAATGATTTGAAAAATCTTCATCTCAATAAGCTAAGTAGAGAAGAGAAAAATAAAATAGAGGAATCAGTATATGCAATGATGGCTAAATTTAAAAATACACCTCTAGAGCTAGACAATACCATGCCTAGAGAGCTATATGAGATAATTGAAAACAAATGGCATTATTGTCTAAAAATGGAAAAGGAGATCAGAGAATCTACCTTAGCACAAGTGATGCCTAACTTGACAAGAGGCCAAATAAAAAAGGCTAATAAGAAACATGGTGGAAAATTTGCACCTAAATATAGAGCCTTCAACATCCTACAAAATAAGATTGAGGATGTGGTAAATAAATCCACACAATTGTGGAAGACAATGTACTAGATAACTGATGACAAGAATGAAGAAGCAAATAAGGTAGAGGCCAATGCCAAGGAGAAGGTAGAGGAAAAGAAAGGAGATGAAGAGGAGAAAGAGGAAGAAGATAAGGAAAAAGGTGAGGAGGAAGAAACACATGAGGGAGAAGACATGGCAACAGCTGAACAGTAGCAATAAGAGGAATAGAGTGTGCAAGACATACAAATGCCACCTCCTAGCCCTCCTTATGTAACCATCACACCTACAAATACAATAACTATCAAGTATGTTCTTGACAATCTAGCTTAGAACATCAATCCCCTAACTATAGATGATCTCTCTAATATTCTTCACTAATCCACTCTATAGGCACAGCTATGCATAAACCCTATACTGGTGAGTGTAGATGAGCTACAAAAGGAAGTAACAAAACCAAAAAGAGACAAGGTGAAACCACAAGAACCACCTTTTACCTATACAACTACTAGCACTAAAAATTTAATGCTTCCACTACCACCTCAAACAATTGCAATAGCAACAAGTGACACCATTCAAAAGCCAAGTGTAGAAGAAGGGAAGTCCAATGAGGAGGAGGAAACATCAAAGGAAGAGGAGCAAGCTGCTATTCAGACATTAGTAGAACTACCAAAAATGGGCACTCCCATAAAGACTCCTCAGAAGCCAAGAATTGAAGCCATACCTTTGCAAATCTCCACACTAGGATTGAGCTCAACCAAGGTGTCCAGGGTACTTCACTATGGAGACCATGAGTTAGATGAAGAGATTATCATTCCTTCTTATGACTCAAAGACTATCACAATGGAGAAAATTATAGAAACGCAAAATGCATTAAATAGGAGGAAAAGACAAGAAATACTCAAAAAAGAGTATAAACATAAGCAAGTACTACATGAGATTAAGGACATCTTTATGGATGCCTTTAGCTTGTAGTCACTAGATCAGTCAAAGCCCATAATGGAATAATTATCTAATATAGTTGACCAGGTGACTAGTGAAGACTAGGATACAAGTTTTAAACTTATGGAATGGTCTAAAAAGAAGTTTCAAGGGAAGGTAAATGAGAAAATGTCTTGTGTTATAGCACTTGAACAAGTAGAATTGGCCAAGAAAATTGACAAGATAAAAATTGTACTTGAGAACATTTTATTATTGTACAAAAAGCTGTGTGATTTTTGCAACTTCACACAAGAGGCAAATCAAAGGATATTGGGCTTGAAGAGAAATCTGAAGATTTCTAGCATGCAATTACCAAGAAGATCTAGCTCAAAGTGAGAAGCATTTTTCCCAATCGCTTCACACTCAATGAGAGTTAGCTACACTTACAAGTGAAGAGGCCAATATAAAGGCCAAATTGATGTAAATTCAATCCTCCATAACCCCACATTTGGAGGTCCTCCACGAAGAACAAGTCTATATTGAAATTTTCTTAAAGAAAGATCCCAATCTTTCTACATTAGATGGACTTGTACATCTTGCTATAGAGACTACCATCTAGCACAAGTCACTAGATATTGCTTTGGAGAATTGGGATGAAGCCCTAAAAATGATAATGGAGATAAAAAACACATTTTTGGCTAAATATGTTATTACTCCTTAGAACCCTTTGACATAAGTGTCAAAAAGGGGGAGAAATAATAAAGGAGATAGGGGGAGAAATAACAATAAATATGACTAAGGGGGAGATAAGTCATAATGTGTAAATAGTATGGGGGAGAAATAATGTTTTGGAGGAAATATGAATAGAAATAGAATAGCTCAACACACAGGTATAGACTATAGTAATAGGGAAAAGGCAAGTAATATCAGGCACAACACAAAAGCTTTGGTTATAAGAATGAAATGGCACAATCAGCTCAAGCGGAGTTATAAGGTATTTTGAAAAAATTTTGAAGTACGAAGTAGACTAGATAGGGTACTCATAAAGATAGAAGAATAATGTCTAGTTAAGTGTTTTTTTCACTCATGTCAAAGGGGGAGATTGTTGGTCTCAGTTTGGTTTTGACAATTGAGTGTCAACACACTTAACAACTTTTCATATAAGAGCTAAGTACACTATGTATGTCAAGCTATAGTATGTGTCGAGTTAGAATTCCAATAGGTGCCAAGCATTATATAGGTGTCGAGTAGGTATTAAATCATAGTTGATGCTAAGAAAGAAAAAATGTAATAGGTGTCAAGCAAAGCAAGATAGTATATGTGCAAAGCACCAATAGTTTAGTATGTGCCGAGTAACATAGAAATAGCATATGAGTTTGTGCCCTCACAAACTTAGATGTAAACCATTTTTGGAGCTGACATAGAAGAATTTCAAAGGAGAATAAGGATAATAATGAATCTTGTATATTTCCTATGCAATCAACATGCAACCAATGAGAAAAATGCAAGGAATGAGTAGGAATTCAAGATAAGTCTATGACGTCTATAGAAGAAGGCTTAGACCCCATGATTTTATGTTGCTAAAGAGAAGTCAAGGAAGTTGCTAAGTAGATAAGAAAAATTTGTAGAACAGGGCAAACAACAGGGGCATTATAGACTTAGTGAATTGAGAAACAATTACACATCCAATTAATCATAACAGTACAAGATATACAAATAGATATCAGACCAATCAAGGATCACATTAGAATTAGTGGATCAAGTGCTTGAAATCAATAATTGAAGATTGTAAGAAATCAAGTCAAAGGTTTCTAATACTCTCTAGCCATTGTATTAGATAGTGAAAATCCTATGATGATAGGTTAGCTTAACACCCATTTTGTAGATCCTTTGAAGAGGTGACTAAATCCTTTAGTAGGGTGAATCTTCATGTAAATTTTTTGTTAATCCTTTAACTAGGTCACTATTGACACAGTGTAGAGCCTTTAATAGGGCAGGCCTTTCATAAGGTAGACCATCAGAAGTGGTCAAACAATTATTGCTACAGTGATTTTGTGGGTATCATCCCCACCCCAATTTTATCTTCTTATTCTTGGAGGGTTTCTGGGTTACCAAATCTAGTGTTATGTGTGTTGATGCATGCATTTAATTTATGTTTATTTAATATGCTTACATGCATGCAATTTACTTTTAGTTATTTAAAGGATTTGAAAATGTTAAAAGTGTGGTACTTCTAATTCACCCCCCCTTAGAAGTACTCTTCCCATTTGAATATTCCAACACTAGAAATCTTAAAGATGCTCTAGAAAATGAAAGTTGTATTAAAGCAATGAATGAAGAGATAGAATAGATAGAAAATAATAAAACTTGGACTCTTGTTCCTAGACCCAAGGATAAAAATATAATTAGTACAAAGTGGGTATTTAGAAATAATTTGAATGAAGATGGAAAAGTTTCAAGAAACAAAGCAAGATTGGTGTGTAAAGATCATTCTCAAGAAGAATGTATTGTCTATGGTGAGACTTTTGCTCTTATGACAAGACTAAAAGGTGTTGGAACCTTACTAGCATATACAACACATAGAGAATTTAAAGTATATCAAATGGATGTCAAATTTTCATTCTTAAGTGGAATTCTTGATGAAGAAGTCTACATTGAACAACCAAAAGGTTTTGTAGATCCTAGCAAAAGAGACATGGTTTGCAAGTTACATAAAGCATTATATGGTCTCAAGCAAGCTCCTAGAGCTTGGTATGAGAGACCATAATTACTTGGTACAAATTGGCTTTCAAAGAACAAATATAATAGTATTCTGTATATCAAGGAAGGACCACATAAGAAGATTGTGTTCATAAAAATATTTGTTGATGATACTCTATTTATGGGAAATGATGACTTTTACAAAGCATTTTTAGAAGAAATGAGTAAATAATTTGGGATGTCCATGTTTAGTGAGATAAAATTCTTTGTTGGATTACATATACAACAAAACAAAAATGGTATCTACATCACTCAATCTAAGAATATCAAGGAGATAATGAAATTTTTTGGAATGGATGATTCAAGACTAGTTGGAAACCCCATGTCTACTAGATATAAGCTCTCCAAAAATAATGATTCCAAAAAATTAGATCAGCATACAAATCAATGATTGGAAAATTTTAGTATGTAGTACACACAAGGCCTAATATTGCTCTAGTAGTTGGAATAGTGGTAACATTCTTAGCAAATCATAAGGGAAATCACATGATGGAAATCAAGAGAATCATGAGATATCTGAAAGGCAATAAAGAATATGGTTTATGGTATAAAAATGGAAGCAATTTGGACTTAAAATTATTTACTGATGCTAGTTAGGCAAGAAGTATTGATGATAGAAAAAGTAGTAGTGGTGGAGCATTCTTTCTTGGTAAAAGATTAGTGTCTTGGACAAGAAAGAAGCAAAATTGTACATCTCAATTCATAATAGAGGTAGAATATGTATTAGAAGTAGTTAATTTTTGGAAGGAATGAGGATAGAGATCAAGGATCCAATAGTTATATACTATAATAACACTCGTACAATCAACATATCAAAAAATCTAGTGATGCATACTAAAACAAAATGCATTGCAATAAAATATCACTTCTTAAGAGAATTGGTGCAAGAAAAAGAAGTTATATTGGAATATGTTAATACAAAGGAATAGATTTCAGACATATTCACCAAGCCATTACCTAAGGATGCATTTATATATCTATGAGCTAAGCTAGGGGTCATTCCCCTATTTGAAATTCACAAAGTAAAGTTTAGTGAATGCATCAACCAAAACCTATTGAAGATTAATCAATTGGTGTAGAATTAGCAAGGGTATATTGCAAATGAATTAGCACTTAAGTTACATTGGTATTAACAAAATTGCTATCTTTTGTGTATGTTGTCAAAGAGGGAGAAATTTACTATCATATCTCTGAGAAATTTTTGGAACTAGAATAAAGTAAGGAATCAAAGAGGGAGAATTTTTTCAAAGAAGAAATTTGCTAAAAGAGGGAGAAAATTATGATTGAACTTGGTAGCAGTTGTTGCAGTCGAAATCTAGTGAAAGAAAGAGCTCATACTAATAGAGGGAGTTTTCAAAGAAACAATCCAAAATTTTGTTGTGCTATGAAATGCTATGTTGCTATCAATGCTAAAGTAGGAGATTATTGGATATAATTGATTAATTGTGTGTTATCTTTGATGTTACAAAAATTTTATATCATTATCAATTAGTATATGCCAAGCTCACTTGGGTAGTAAAGATAGTTTTCTGTTTCTATTGAGCATTCCTGTGTTTGCTTAGTTTAGAAGGTAGTATCTACCAAGTTCACTCAGGTGTCAAAGGAAAACATGCAGAAGATGAGTGTTAACTGAGCTCATATTGTTAATGAAGGAATCTAGATGGAACCAATACTAACCAAGCTCACTTAGTTGCTAAAGGATTTTTGCAAGTTTATAGTGTTAATCAAGCTTCTATTGGTTAACAAAGGAAATCATTTCTGAGCTAGTTTCTATTGATTTGGGTCAGCTAGTGAAGGATTTTCTTATTTTGGCATATTAAACTTAATTGATTTATCTATTGATTCCAATTGACTATGGTGATGAATATTAATTATTTTAAGTTGTATTTGAACCGACTTGACAAAATTGAAGATATAAGTATAAGGTCAAGTTGTGATTTCAAAGTGTGTGTGAAAAAAAATGTTGTTGTTATTGAAGATCTAATGATAAGAAGAGGAAGAAAATTTGAATGATAAGTAGACTATCCTTGTGAAGAAGAAAAGCAATATTTGACAAGGAAGGATCAAGTACAAGCCAAAACAGAGATCTATAATCAGCAAATTAGTTGTATTCAAATTAGTTTCTCCTCTTATATTTCCAAAAATGTTCATACCCTAACACTAATCCTAATCAAGTTTTGTGTCCATACTCTAAATTTTCTATTTTCAAACCTTAACTATAACCCTAATTCAAGCATTAAACCCTAAAATGCTAGTTTTAAACCTAAACATAAACTCTAAACCTATATTCCTAAATCATAAACCTAGCCTTAACCCTTATCATAATCTAGATAATAAATTACCCTAAACTATTTTTTCAACCACAATTCTAATCCTTAGCCTAATCTTGACCCTAAGCTAAATATAATTTGAATCCTAATATAGACCCTAACCATAATCCTAAGTCTAACCATAATTTTAACTATAACCACAATCATACTAATCTAGACCATAACCTCAATAATAAGTCATTCTCTAACTCTGATCTCCATCCTCTCCTTTTTGATGTATTTCTAACTAAAGATGATGGATGATTCTAAGATGTATTAGATGGTTTGAATATGTAATTATATTTATGTTTTATGTTAATGTTTGGTAGCTTTAGTTGGATAAACTCATGAGACTAAACCTATATATATTTATGTGTATAGTTAATTAAAGGATTGCTATATTAATTAATTAAAATAAATAGGCATGTCCCTTCAAGGAACATTTCTCTCTATTTTTCATCCTCAATATAAAGAAATAGATTGCTTCTCTTGGAAAATATATATATATTGAAGATGCAATGTTAATAATTTTAGCCCCAACAAATAAGTTGTTAATGTATGTGAAATAATCATATCAGTTGTTATGTTGTCATTGATGTTAGGCCTTAATTGCTAAGGCATTATGTAAATTCATTATAGTATCATATCATTCGATTCATTAAGAGGGTTTTATTGATGAAGAGGATTTCAAGAAAGTATGATGATGATGCAAGTGATGATAAGTGTATGTTATTAAAGGCACTTGAATGAGTTAGATATTGATAGTATAATATTGGTTTGATTATTTACATGATTTGATTAAGTTTTGAGGTCATGTATAAGAAAAGCTAATTTGGTTGGTGAATGATGAATCCTAGTATTAATTGAGCTACTATATTTGTCACCGATCACCTGATGAAAAAGTGAAGAATGTCTAGTATAGACCCAAAAAGAATAGTGTTAACTAAGCCTAATTATTACCCAAGAATATTTAATATTAATAGAGCAATTAAAAGGTAGAATAATTTGGAAAATATTTAATCTAATGCCAACATTTAAAGAAAAAAAGTTTTTTTGAGAAGTTATGAAGATAAGGATGAAGTTAGATTTGAGATCAATAGCTAAAGAAATTCAGACAAGATCTGATGAAGGAGATTTGATTATTTTAATTTAAGCACAAAGTTAAAGGTAAAGGCATATTACTATAGTGTCTAGATTCAATGAATCTTAGTCGGATTAAGATTGGATGATTGTGATTAAGAGGAAAAGTATGGAATAATTTGGTGAAGCAGAAAAAAGTTTTATATTTAAGGGATGAACCCATTGTTCATTGTTGTTGACCAAGTTAAAGAAGGAAAGTAATAGCTAGAGGATAAATGAGAAGAATTTCATTGTAAAGATCAAGCAAGACAAGTTCTAAGTTTATTTGTTAGTGTGTGGATTAGCCAAAAGGAAGAAAAATGAAGAAAGCGGAAGGTCAAAGGAAAGAGATAGAGTGAAATAGATATCTGTACAAGAAAGGTAGTGATAAACCTAAACAAATAATTTATTGTTACTCTCTAACCATTATAGTAGAAAATTTATTAACATAGTTTACCTCATAGTCTTATTTGTAAATTCATTGAATGGTGACATTCTATTGAATGTTTTGTAAGTCATTTAAAGAAGACCTCTCTATAGATATCCAAGAGTGATATGGTCTAGATGATCTTTGGTGAAAATACTCTAACAAGGTCACATTAATAATTTGAACTTGTAACCTTCAATAAGGTTGGCTCCTAATAGATCTCACTTCAAAAGAGTGAAATTTTTGGGTTGTCAGATCCGAGGTCTTTTTTCCCTTAATAGGGTTTCTACATTAAATACTTCTGTCAAAATTGTGTGGATGTTTATTGTGTTGCATTTTATTTCTTGTTTATTGTTTAATGTTGCAACTTATTATACATAGGAAGTTTACTCTAATACTTGCCATATGAAGTTAAATGTTTGTTGATATGTTCACCGAGCTAGTAATCTAAAATTTTATAGAGTTTAAGATAGTGAAAAGTGTTTAAGGCCTCTAGGATAATTGGTTATAAGTGATTCACCCCCACCCCCCTCTAGCACCTCTCAGTTATCTAAAAAATACATTTGCATCAAAATCCTAATAAAACAACATACTATTAGAGCATAGGTTGCAAATGAAGAAGAATGAAAGGTGAATCATTGTTGAGTATATAAAGAATGTAAGAGATTAATCCAACATCCATGGTGTTGATCAAATCATCAAGAAAACATGGTGTATATATATATATATATATATATATATATATTGTGTCAAGATGATTACAAAAAAACACATAGGTGTTGGGTATACTTATGATTATTGGACCCTCATTTCTAAATAAATTGTGTCAATCAATTTTTTTAGAAAATGGATTAAAATTGGAAACAAATGTTACCAGGGTACCTATGATGAAGCAAAGACCAAGATATCTCTAGAGATAGATATTCCTCAAGTCTTGAAAAGAGGGAAGAAGAGGATGGAGAACCTAAAGAGGAAGTTGAAAGGTGGCCATCTCATGCTAACAGAGGGTAAAGGTCAAGATGAAGAGAAAGATGACTAGGGAGAAAAGGAGGAAGAATAGGAAGAGGAAGAAGAAGAGGAAAAGCCTCACAAGAAGAAAGGAAAGGTGATTACAAGGGCACCCAAGGAGGCCACACCCAAGAAGGCAATTACCCCTATCATGCCTATCTTATCAAATGAAGAAATGAAAGAGGCCATGAAAAGGCATGATAATACGAAGACTCTAAGATTCAAGGAATTCCAAATTTTGACAAACAAGGATATTGTGGGATGAAGAGAAAGAGGTAGAGATTGTAGAATAGTTTGAAATAGAGATGATGGAAATAGTTGTAATTGCATCTCTACCCTCCACTCTGAGCCAAGCCATTGCTACATCCAATGTAGAACAATTAGAGAAAAAGGAACAAATTCTTTCATCCACCCAAGTAGGAACTGAGTTGCAAACTCAATCTACCTCTAAGATAGTTTTAACTAAGTAGTAACCAAAGAATAGAAAAGAGAAGTTTGACAAAGAAGGAAAAGAATAACCTAAGAGTCAACTGAGTCAAGAGGAGAAGAAATATGAGGAAAAAGATAAAGAAATCATTGTCTCTCCTAGTGCAAAAGGTGAGGAAAAGGTAAAGATCTTTAATGAGATAAACCTTGATACTAAAATTGTGATTCCAAATTGGGATCAATCCAACCTCACTACTGATCAGATGGAGATCCTCATTGATATGTGAAGGAAAAGGGCACAATGGAGGAAGTTGAGAGTATAAAGAGACAAAGGTAAAATTCTTGAAGACATCAAGGAAATTTTTTTGGTTATACTACAAATTGAGGTAAAGAACAAGGCCCTTATTACTAAACAATGAGAAAATATTGTAAATAAATTGAATAAGGATATAGATGGGTAGGAAAAAAATTTGCAAAGGGAAGAAAGAAAGTTTGAGAATAAAGTTTTGCAGAATGGAAGAAATAAGATTACTATAAACCAAGTGGAACTTTCCACTCTTATTGAAAATCCTGAAGGAGTTGTAAAGAATGTTGTTTCATTGTTTTCAAAATTGTGTGACACATCAATTTTCACTAAGGAAATAAAAGAAAAACTCACAAATAATGAAGATTTGAAGAGAAGTACTAGTTAGTTAGTAGCTGACCCAAGTATAAGAAAGAACCATTTTGTGAAGGTTATTATTTTGACAGATTTATAGGAAGAGTTGTTAAGGGAGGAATCTAGAATAAGGGAAGCCATTTCAAACATCCATAGTATGATACTTGCTCATATGGATGTGATACACAAGCATTTGGCACATGCAAAGAAATTAGTATATGACTCAAATTTCTCATGATGGAGCTATCATCTGAAATCTAGATTGAAGTACACATTTTTAAGGTACTATAGGAAAATTGGAATAAATCTATGTCTTTAATTTTGAAAGCAAATAATTTGGTATTACTTTATAAGTATATGGTTTTGGCATTTGTAACAAAAACAAGGGGGAAAACATAGTATGTATATAATCAAGGAGGAAATCTTTTTATGAGGAAATGTATAGAGAAGTATGTATATGATACACATTAGATTTTTAGTTAAATAATTTTTTTTTTGAAAAATCCAAATTTGAACAAGTTGTAACTGAGTTATAGTCTAGTTCAAACCATGTTATAGAACCAAGCACATGCAAAGGGGGAGTTTGACAGATAATTTTGATGAAGATATTTTTGTTACTAATAGAATTACTCAAGATAAGTGCTTTTATCACTAATGCCAAAGAGGGAGATTATTGATCCTATAGCAAGACATATTGTCAATTAGTGAAAAACCACTTAATCCATCCAAGAAGGTTGATTAATATTGCAATTGAGATTTCCACCAGGTAGAAAATTTTAATGTAGCATGAGTAGATGAAGGTATAATGTGCTAACCGAGTTCACAAAATAAATTGATTTGTTCAGTAATATCAGTGGGAAACAAGCTTCATGTGTGAACCGAGTTCATAGAGTTAACCAAGCTCTTTGTGTACACTGAACTAGTTATATCATCTGAGTTCCATAGTGTTACTTAACCATCCAGTGCTAACCAAGTTTTAGTGTCACCTGAGCTCACTATATTACCCGAGTGATAGAAAATCATCATAAGCATTGTATTTCCTAAGAATTAGTATGTGGGATGACCTAAAGATATAAATTGATTCTTATGAAGATATCCACTGCGGGAGCTGAATTGGTATAGCGTTATTGTTTCAAGGTTATATAAGGAAGACAAATTAATTTATCTATAGTGTGTAACATAGTAAGAATATAAGATACATGATTATTTCGAGACAGATAGTGAATATGGAGAAGAATATGTAATTAGGCTACAATGTAGTATAAAGAGTAGAGTAGAGACTCACTCATCACAGTCGAGTGATCATTTTATTCAAAGGATCTATTTCTTAAAATCAAGTTGCAAATAAGAGATCAACCTATTGATTCATCTTAATATGTACATTAGTCAAATCCTCTAACAAAGTGGACCTAAAAGTCCTTGCTAAGTCTCTTAACAAAGCAGATACTTCATTATATTATTAAATACTTTTATAAGGTGGACCTAATAGTCCTTCATACTCCTAATATAGTAGATCACCATGAGTGATCAATTGTATGCCCTAAAAGGCCAAACTTTATTATTTTAGTGGTTAATCTTGTGGGTTTCATCCCCACCCTAGTTTTACCTTCTACTTTGAGGGTTTATGGGTTACCATATCTTGTGTCAAAGTGTTACGGTTTTGATTTCTTTATTGTGCTTTATGTTCATGCATGGAAGTAAATTAGATAATCAAAGGGAATATCGCTGATTTAATCTAAGTGTGAAAACTTTTATTGGTTCTTGATTCATCCCCCCACTCCTCCTAGTCACTTGCTTGTCATTACATTTCCAATAGGGTTTGTACATCGTTAAGATATAGTGGGGAATTAACTAGATGGAGATTGACACATAGTAGTCAAAAGAATAAAAAGTAAAAGGGCTAAATAATAGTAAGAAGATTCCATACATTTACAGAAGAAAATATATACAATTTTCTTTTTGGAAGGAATAGAGGAAAATTTCATGCAAGAGGATATGAGAGGAAAGTTTATGAATTTATTCATTTTTTGTATGAAATTATGTCCATTTATTTATAGAGATTTAAATTTTCATGTGCATAATTTTAAAAGGATAAAATATACAGATATAGGACTAAATCATAGTAAGAATATTCCATATATTTAAAGAAAAATAAAATACAATTTACTTTTTGAAGGAAATAGAGGTAAAGTTCATGCAAAAGGATATAAGAGGAAAGTTTATGAATTTGTTTATTTTTGTATGGAATTATGTTCATTTAGATATAGAGATGTAAATGTTCATACATAATTTTAAAAGGATAATATATATGGATATAGGTGTAAATAATAGTAAGAAGATTCCATACATTTAAAGAAGAAAATATATACAATTTACTTTTTGGAAGGAAAATAGGTAAAGTTCATGCAAAAGGATATAAGAGGAAAGTTTATGAATTTATTTATTTTTTGTATGAAATTATGTTCATTACATATAGAGATGTAAATGTTCATACATAATTTTAAAAGGATTATATATATATATATATATATATATAGAGAGAGAGAGAGAGAGAGAGAGAGAGTAAATAATTTCTTATGAATATAAGTGAATATAGATTGAGAAATTGGTCATTTTTAAAAATAATATATTGGACATATAGATTAAATTATGCATATGGAAGATTCAATAGATTAAACTCATACAATCAGACATATGGACATTTAAACTCCCCCTTAATATCAATCATCTAAGCTCCTCATCCAACGATGCTTCACATGGAGTGTTAGACTCCCTCTATATGTGGTATCAATCCTCCTTTTTTTGCAAGAGAATACTTGGAAAAGATAAAGAAAAAAAGCTCTTAGAGTACATAGTGAAATAAAAGAATAAGAGAGAGACTAATATAATACTCAAGGATAATTCTACATAATGAAATAAGATCATTCCAATGTAATATAGATAAAGATCTAATTTAAAGATATACTTTAAACATACACACACAAATGTGCACGTGTGCATGCACATGCATAGAGAGAGAGAGAGAGAGAGAGAGAGAGAGAGAGAGAGAGAGAGAGAGAGAGAGAGAGAGAGAGAGAGAGAGAGAGAGAGAGAGAGAGAGAATTGTGTGTGTGTGTGTGTTTAAAGTATATATTTAAATTAGATCTTTATCTATATTACATTGAACTGATCTTATTTGATTATAAAAAATTAACATTGAGTATTATATTAGTCTCTCTCATTCTTTTGTTTCAATACATACTACAAGTGCTATTTTCCTTGATCTTTTCCAATGATGCTCTTGCAAGAAAAGGAGGATTGATATCACATTTAGAGGGAGTCTAACACTCCATGAGAAGCATCATTGGATGAGGACCTTAGATGATTGATATTAAGAGGGAGTTTGAAAGCGCATATGTTTGATTGTATAATTTTAATGGTCCTATCCCCTGTGTACATCATGAGGAAGTGGTGAATTCCAATTGATTTATCACTTATATTTGTAGAAGTTTTTGGAAGGTGATAATCTTAGAATAGCTTAAATCATGATATATATTTTATGTAAATGTTGAAACATATCATGATAAGCTGTATCATGTAAACTGATGACTATGTGTTAAATCTCATTCATTTGACAATCTATGAGTTACTTTTATAGATATATGATAGGTATTTGGTGAATATCAGGTGTCGATATTCTATAGGTCATTACTTTATTGATTACTTTTGTGAATATCATATGTTGATATTCTATAGACCAATACTCAAAGTATTTTGTGAATACCACATGTTGATATTCTAGATGCCAACACTCATGATATCAAATGTGATACCAAAATGGTAGAAATCTTCTGATCAAAGATATCCTTAAAATTTTGTCATTCCTAAAATTAGCAATGGCATAATATGTATGTGTTTATCCTCCCTAGCTAAGAGAGAGTGTTAATGTTTGGTAGCTTTGATTAGATAAATCCATATATATATATATATATATATATATATATATATATATATATATATATATATATATATATATATATATATATATATATATATATATATATATATATATATATATATATATATATATATATATATATATATATATATGTTTATGTTTATAATTAATTAATCACTTTTTATATTTATTAATTAAAATGAATAGACATGTCCCTTAAAGTAAACATGTCTCTTTATGTTTCATCCTCCATATAAAGAGAGAGGTTTCCGCCCTTATATATCAAAGAGGCAATGCTAATACATTTATAGGGATCCATATATATATATATATTATATATTTGTGTTTATAATTAATTAATGACTTTTTATATCAATTAATTAAAATGAATACACATGTCCCTTAAAATAAACACGTCTCTTTATGTTTCATCCTCAATATAAAGAGAGAGGTTTCTGCCCTTATATATCAAAGAAGCAATGTTAATACATTTATAGGGATCCTAAAAAAATAGCATTTCAAATTTTAATTAAATAGTAATTGTGAATGTTTATGTATATTTTTATATGCAAATTATATTCATGGATGATTTTCATGTAGATGACCTCTTTGGTTGGGACCCACCCTCACCTCCTCCATCTCTGTTGCCACCTCCAAATCCACACCCTCCATCCCTACCCCCAACTCCATGATATCCTTCATCTCATCGACCACCTACACCCGATGATCTTAGAGAGATCATGGGGCATCATATAAATTCTCTCATGTAAGACATTGGCAATATTGGACATGATCCACATCCTCCTCCTCAGCTACTTCATCTTGTAGACACTATGCACAATGCACTGTAAATCTTTTTAGGCTTTAGATAGTAAGCTTGATGGATGCTATACATGAGGGGAGTCCATGTTTGCATACTATTTAGGAAAAATCTCTTATAAAAAGGTTTATGACTTGAAAATACAAAAATATAACTTGAAAAGGTATTTGTGAATTAGAAGATGGGTGAACTTGTTAATGAAAAGAAACCTCACATATTGATTAGGTGGTGTCATTTCTCATAGATATATGAGAATTTTTGGGAATAGTGGTGGATGATATTTAACCATCCACCACACAATAAGCATGAGGTTCCCTTGTACATTATTAAGAAATTATGGGAAGAACTTTAATTGGGATTAAAATGCAATTATTTTGACATGAGAGCATCTTGGGGGTAGTAAAGATATGCCTCAAGATAGGCATGGGAAAATGTTAATAATAATACTAGGAATTGCCAGCACTCATAGCCTCTTGTTCATTTTGTTGCACTGGCTATTTCTACAGGTATCCATCATCAATAAGTGACATATTCTCTTGGTACATTGTGTTGAAAACAATCATTCAATTATATGTTGTCTTTGATGTTACACAATATGCCAAGCCTTACTAACCAACTTGTGTTAGCTGAGCTTACTTAGGCATCAAAGGTCATTTCCTATGTATGCTAAGAATTCCAATTATGACCAAGTTCAAAGTTAGTATTGACTGACTTGGGCCATTTAATGAAGGGTTTCCCTATGTTGACTAAGTACTCAATTATGTATTAGTCGACTACTGGTATATTAAGTTTGTTAAACTTATTGGTTAATACAAGCCAACTTAAGGGATGATAATTGTTTGATTGAAAGATTATCCAAGAAAAATTGAAATAGTGCATCATATATATGATAGGTCAAGTTGAGGATTCAATTGTGGAAGTATGGAATTGAGGAAGATGATTTAAGAAAGTAAATTGGAAGAATATATGCAAGAGGATAGAGTATCCAAGTTGACCGAGCTGAAGAGGACATTTTGATCAAAGAGGATCAAGTAATCAAGTCATAATAGAGATATGAATCAAAAAAGTCAGTTACATTAGAAATCAAGTCATCATTGTTACTCTCTAATAATTGTAGTAGTGAATCAAATCTCCTAATAGAGTTAGCTTAACAACTATTTAGAAAATCCTATAACAAGGTGGCATTTCTAGATTGAAGTGTCTAAAGGCCTCTAACAAGGCCACTCCTAATAGGGTGAACTAAATATTTAACAAGGTCACACCTAATAGTATATTTTCTAACCTTTAACAAGGTTGGTTCCTAGTAGGGTTCACTTCAAAAGAGTGAAAAATAGTAACTAGTTGCAATTGGTGGTTTTCCCAAATTGGATTTCCATGTTATATCTTGGTGTCTCATGTGTTCATGCTATTTCCTTTATGTTTTTGTAACTATGTTAATTAAGGTTAATCACATTTAATATCTAAGACTTTCATATTTAGTTTTAACCAAGTGTTAGTAATATATTTAGTGTTAACCAAGTGATAGTAATATATTCAATGTTAACCAAGTTTCAACAAGGTTTTGTTTTAACATTGTGTTGATATCTTAAGGGATCTAGGATTTATTTTTTGTGGTAACTAATTCACCCCTCCCCTCTCAATTACTCCTTTTCATTTCCAGCTATTGGTCTCAAAGCTATTGGTGCTTACAAATAAGATTTCAAGGACCTAAGCTAAAGATCAAGATGTCTTATAGAAGGGAAATTCCTATGTTAAACAAAGATAACTTCAAAGCATTAAAGGAACTCATGAAGCTTCATTTGGAAACCATTGGAGACATAGGCCTAAAATACTTGGAGAAAATGTATGTGGCACCCACTAGAACTTTGACTATGGAACAGATTCAAGAAAAGAAGAATCACATTATAATGATGATTGACATTTCTTCTACACTTAATAATGTTAAATTTAATGAAGTCAAAGATTTTCCTACTACTCATTAAATGTGGATCTAACTGAAAGACATCTATGGATGAGATGAAAATGTGAGGAGAGCTAAGGTAGAAAGTCTAATAGGTTAATTTGATCAAATGAAGATGAAAGAAAATGAAAACATTGTACAATATAGTAAGAGAATCAAAGAAAGTGAGTGTAATCTGAGCCTTAGAAGGAGAAATAAATGATTTGGAAATGGTTAGCAAGGTACTCAGAACTCTTCTTCCTATTTATGTAATTAGATTTTTAGCTATTCAAGAAATGAAACATGATCCCAAAAATGATATAATTTTGGATGTACTAGTGGGAAGGTTGATAGTCTTTGAGTTAGACAACTTTGATAACTATGTTCCCCACTCTAGTAATGTTTAGTCTGTATTTCAAGCTAAGCTATCACTCAAAAGGAAAGGTGGAAAATGTAAAGGAAAATAGTCTAATGGTGAAGATGAAGATGATTTTGATGATGATTTTCAAACCATTAAATCCCTACTTGCAAGAATATTCCCTAAAGGAAAAGGAAATTATAAAGGCAAAACACCCCTAATCTATTTTTCTTGTGAAGAAGTTGGTCACATTGTTGCAAGCTGTCCAAACAAAGAAGATAAAGAATAAAAGAAGTGGAACAAGTACAAAGGCAAGAAATATTTCAAAAGCTACAAAGATAACAAGGATAAAGGTAAGAAATCATGTTACATTGTTAAAGATTTTGATAGTAGTGATGATGATGAAATAGTTTACATTGCTATTAAAGATGAATCAAGTGATGAAAATGATAAGATGGACCTCATTTCTCATATTGGAAAGAATGACACATAGATCATAGATAATGGTTGTTCTCACCACATGAATGGTGATAAAATAAAATTCAAGCACTTAGAACACTATGATGGTGGGAGTGTCAAATTTGGAAATGATGAACCCTATTATGTAAAAGGAAAAGGTTGCATTACATTACCTACTAAATTGAGATGTGACAATGCATATTGGATTGAAAGACTGAAACAAAATCTACTTAGTGTATCATAGTTGAACAACATTAGATTCAAGGTAGAATTCATGAATGGAAAGGACAAGTTGTTGGATGGGAAAGGAAATCTAGTTGGGATTGGCAATAAAAAAAAAGTAATTTGTTTTACCTAGATTTTACTAAAACTACATGTTTGTAACCACAAACTAAGGGAACCGAGTCTTAGATGCAAGAGACCAAGTCTATAGTGCAACCCAAGTTGTAACTAGTGTAGCCAACAATAGAAGAACCTGAGTTGTAGATAGAGGAGATATTGAAGAAATTTGGAATGGAGGATTCCATACCAATTGGAACTCCTATGTCTACTAGACACAAACTTTCCAAAAATGATGATTTCAAAGAGGTAGATCAAACTACATATAAATCAATGATTGGAAAACTCCAGTACGTAGTACACACAATACCTAATATTGCATTAGCAAGATTCTCTACTAATCCATAGGAAAATCATATGATGGCAATAAAAATAATTATGATGTATCTAGAAGGTATAGAAGATTATGATTTGTTGTATAAGAAGGGAGGCAACCTTGAATTAAAAGTCTTAACTAATGCTAATTGGGTAGGAAGTATTGATGATAGGAAGATCACTAGTGGTGGGGGATTCTTTCTTGGAAAGAGACTAGTGTCTTGGACAAGAAAGAAGGATAATATGTTGTAGTAGTAGCCAATTATTCCAACATCATTTGGTTCAAGTAACTATTGTCAAATATGAAGGAAGAAATCAAGGATTCAGTAATCATCTTCTGTGATAATGCTAGTGCAATTAACATTTCCAAGAATCTAATGATATATACTAAGACTAAGAACATTGCAATAAAATATCTTTTTTTGAGAGAATTGGTGCAAGAAAAAGAGGTGAGATTGGAATATGTGAATACAAAAGAAAAAATTGTAGACATATTCACCAAGACATTACCTAAGAATGCATTTTTGTATCTAAGAGCTAAGCTAGGGGTCATTCCCCTATATAAAGCTCACTAAACAAAGTTTAGTGATGCATCAACCAAGCATTTGAAGATCAATCAAGTTGATATAGTATTGTTAGAGCAGATTGCATATGAATCAATATTAGGTACATGGAAAATCTATTGATTATTATCTTTGGCATGAGATGTCAAAGAGGGAGAGTTTTTTGTCATAATAGAGAGAAATTGTGGGAATGTTTATAACAGAAGTTTTGTAGAGTTTTCAGAGAGTTTGTTGTCATATTAGAGAAATTATAGTTAGAGAAATCAAAGGAGTTAGAGAAAATCATTCCAAAGGGAATGATTGATGTCAGAGGGAGTCCTTATGGATGGGAATCAGAATCAAATTATGAATATTATCCTTCCTTTTATTTTTCTCTAAAATTTCCTTGTATTATGACATGTTGTGTTGCTATATGTGCCAAAGAGGAAGATTGTTGAAAAAAATTATTCAATTGTATGTTGTCTTTTATGTGACACAAAATGTCAAGCCTTATCGAGAAATTAGTGTTAGTCAAGCTCACTCGAGCATCAAAGGAAATTTCCTCAATATGTCAATCATTCTTGTTTATGCCTAGTGTTCCAGTTATAACTAAGTTCAAAGTTAGTATTGATGGAGTTGGATCAGTTAACGAAGGGTTTCCATGTGTTGACCAAGTACTCAATTCTATATTAGCCAATTGTTAGTATATTAAGTTGTTAAAACTTATTGGTTAATACAAGCCAACTTAAAGGGATGATAACTATTTGATTAAAAGAGTATTCAAGTTGACTTGACAAGGTGAATTATATATATGATAGGTAAATTTGATTATTGAATTGTACAAGTATGGAATTGAGGAAGATGATTTAAGAAAGCGAATTGGAAGGATGTTTGCAAGAGGACAGAGTAGTCGAGTTGACTAAGTCACAAAGAACATTCTAATCAAGGAGGATTAAGTAATCAAGCTAGAACAAAGATCTAAATAAACAAAGTTAGTTGCATCAACAATCAGGTCAAGTCATCGCTACTCTCTAGTAATTGTAGTAGTGAATCAAATCTCCTAATAGAGTTTTCTTAATAGCTATTTGCCAAATTCTCTAACAAGGTGGCATTTCTAGATTAAAGTGTCTAAAGACCTCTAACAAGGCCACTCCTAACAAGGTGAAATAAATCCTCTAATAGGGTTTTTGTGGTTTCACAATGCACTCCCCATTTCTCCTAGAAATGGGGACCCCATAGTAATTCTTTTGTTTTCCCAGATCCCTAGTGTTTAGTCTAAATCATTTTTGGGACTCTACTTGGAGTTTGGGTCCTACCTAGTTCTTTTACTACAAAAACTAGTTGTCAAAATTGAGGGTTTGAGGGTGAAAAGGTGATTTTAGTGCTAAAAGATGCACTATCACACCTAGCAGACATGTACACCTATCCAATGTGCGCAAGTGTGCTATGTGTGCAAGTACACACTTTTCTCCTTTGGAGACGTGCATATATATAGGTACACACCTCGAAAGGTGCACACTATCCTAATCTTATAATACCTCAAGACCTTATCCCCTTCTCTCCATTATTCCCCCATCACTATCAATGAGCACACTTTTACACCTTTAGATGTGTGTCAATCTTTGCCATCATACAAAGTAAACACACACATAATGTTAACACACTAGAAAGGTGCGCATGTGCACACCTATCTAAGGTGCACACATGCACACCTTTATTTGTAACTCTAAAACCTAAATAGGCTAAAAGGACCTAACAAACACTAAGAAAGGGTGTGCATATGCACACCTTTCCTCCCAAACAAAGACAACTCCTAGATAATGGTGCATAGATCACACCTTATCAAGGTGTGCATCTGTGCACCATTGTTTTAAACCCTTAACACCAAGACAAAGTAAGGGTGCGCACATGCACACCCCACTAAGGTGTGCATGTGTGCACCCTTAGGAGTAAAAATACATAAATTCCCTTCGTACACTCATTTTGAAATGTGTGAAGTAGTGCACATGTGCATGTGTGCACCTCTGAAGGGTGTGCACCTACGTAGGTGCACAACTGAGCACAAAATGTGTTCTTTAAGGAAATTAAGTAAACCTAGCACACCTATCAAGGTGCACGAGGTGTGCTAAATTGCATTTTAGGGCTTTTTAATGGTTAATTAAGTGGTTTTTATACTATTTTGGTGTTTTGGGTCTATTTTTTGGCAATTAGGGTTTTCTAGGGTTTAATTTTTACCTCTCCAAACTAATATATATATTTTTTTGCGTAGATAAAATGGCTTTCTCATCATGTTCACTTGTAGAAAAGATTGCTTTGAAACTTGTTGTTTTCAAGTTTCAAGGTGCACCAAAGAAATCAAGCTTTCAAGATGGACATTTGGAGATTAGAGATACTAAGTTGGGACATATAAACTAGAATGCATTCCTTGTACTCTGCAATAAACCTAAAGAGAGGTCTTTGTTGGTGTTGGCACTTATGAGATTAGGTTTGATCAATGTAGCATCTCATCCTACATCAATGCAATCCTCAAAGCTTATCATGGCATTGCCAAAAAACTATGTCTCAAAGGAAAGAGTGGTTAAAAGTGTCACAGGTGAGATCGCCCTAGACCTAAGAATGAGGAAGATTGAGAAAAAATCCCATCTCCCTGGAGCTAACCAATATGTGAAGATAAATTATCATCAAATAGAAAGATGGTATAGGGAGAATGAAAAGAAGGCCATAGAAATCATACAATCATCATTTTTTATTGATAGAACACCATTGGGATGAAGAGCTAGAAAAGTAGATATGACTATAGGATATATGAAGGATGATATTGGTTATACCATTGTACTTTTGAACAAAATAATAGGTCTATCGGTAGAAGGACATCTTCATATCCGGATGGTCCATTTCATAGAGACCGTTAGAATAGCCAAAATGCCAAATGACTGGGCTACAATACTAAGTGAAATTTTAGATGAAAAACTAGTACCTAAGTTAAATCTGACCTCGATTTTTATATGACATTCTTATTTGGTGTACGTAGTGGTAGGAAGGACAACTAATTATCTAGGACTATACAAGAAGGTAAGCACGCAAGATGCTAATGCTTGGCCTTATGTGGTATACCCTCAGTTGGTAAAGAAGAAGCTCTCATATTAGAGAAAGGAATTCTAGATAGTGAATAATGCTTTCATATTTGCAATCATCTAATTCATAGAGGGTGATAATGGTAACATGATGTCAGTAGAGGAAACATCAAGGATAGTAGAGATCAACACGTATTACATCCAATTTAAAGCATTCACTTACCTAAGGGTAGCTAGTACAATGGGTAATCCAAAAAAACTCTCAAGATATCCATTAGATAGGCTTAGTTTGTTAGAGATTGCAAGACAACTCTCATCTACATATGACAGAGTAAGAAAAAACCATAAGAAGACATGGGTATGGTCTATTAATATAGGTGCATTTAAAGAAAAGTAGAAGTAGGATATCATGAGTTTTGACTCAAAGTGGGATTAATATCCCTTGGAAGATTATAACTCTTTTCCTCATCCCTATTTTGAAAATATTTGCAAAGTTCAACATTTTGCAAGAAATTTTTTTTTGCAATAAAATACCATTAAAGATCATTCGATGAACTCAATAGATGACTATGATATCCAAATAAGGGATTATTGTAGGATGACTCTATATTTAGTAGGAAGCACCTTAAAGATAACAGTCTTACCCAAGGCTATTTAGGAAGATACTCAAGATGTCTAGGATCCCTTGTATAATAGAGACAAGATATATGATAGGCCTATTATGAATGTGGAGCTTGATAGTGATGAAAATGCAGATATAAACCATAGGGCTAGGCACATAATTCAGTTGACAAGGGACTGGATCAAGAAGTCTTTGAACCTCAATCCAGTTCAACAAACTATCACCTCTCAAGCCATAGCATGTTGAATAAAGGGTAAAGGTGCAAAAGTTATAGTGCCCCAATGTCCAGTTACGTCAAAAATGGCATATCAACATGACAGGGATATTAGGTACTTTAGAGTAGATAAGGGAAAAAATAAGAGGAAAAGAGATTCTCCATAACAAGTTGAGCCTGAATACAAAGAACCTCAAGAAGAATTTTCTCAAGCACCTAAGAATTAAGAATCTTAAGAAGAAGTGGCTCAGGTTCAAGATACTACACAAGTGCCCCTACCTAAATAGGAATAGGAACAATAATAGGAGAAGGAACTAGAGTAGAAAGCATCAAAGATGACACCACTAGATCAAAAGGGAGAAGTCTCTCCTTAAGCTACTAAGAAAGCTAGGATTTGACCTATTGTGAGAAGGACAAGAAGGAAAAAGATACAAAAGAAGGTTATTCCTATCCCTTTAGTGTTTGAAATCATCCCTAAGGTAGATGAAGAAGAAGAAGAAGAAGAATATAATCTCCCCTTGAGTTAGAGACTCATTTAGCTAGAACAACAATAGAAGAAAGAAAAAGGAGCTCAATGATAATGTTGCCATCCATTCCTAAGGAACCTATTCAAGTTACTATTTCTAAAGATGAGAAATAGTAGTGGATTGATGAGCAGGAAGGGCAAGAAAAAAATGTCTTCAATATATCTGATTTTGATTTTATGCCTATTGGGATTGAAATGGTGGATGATAAGATATGAGATACACCTACAAATCAACCTTTGGGAGAGCATTGGAATCAAGTGCCACCTAAATCACAAGGATTTCTAGGTACATCACCCCCACCATTTCAAGATTTATCATTCTTAGACAAAGGTTCAACCACTCCATTTCCTCCTATCATGAAAGAAGAAGAAGAAATAGTACATAAAGAAAGGCCAGTTGATGAAGTATCAGAGGACAGGTAGATTCATAAAGAACCTTAGCAAAATTCTCATGATACAGAGGCAAGAACTATGGCTACAAAAAATATAGAAACTCCTAATGTAGATCTTTCTCAAAAGAAGAAGACTCTAGAAAGGAATGATAAGAGAAAAGTGATAACAAGCCAAAATCCCTCTTTAACCAAATACATGTCTCCTATGGGCACTACACTAGCCTGGTTGAAGAGGAAGGTAATAGTGAGACAAAAGAGATAGTTGAACTTGAATGAAAAGGACATTATAGATGAGCTAGTGGAAGCCATCAAGAAGCCTAAGCTACCTATGGGTGAGGCACAAACATTGGACTTTGTAATGAAGAACCAAGATAAATACTTGTTTGTACATGTTTCCATCCCTCCTCGACATGTTGACATCAAGGATTTGACACTTAGTGACTACCAGATCAAGAAGCTCCTCTTAGGAAAGCCCACAGTAGACATTGCTAAAGTTTTGATCACTACGGCCATGAAGGAGGTCTTTAAACAAGTGGATAGATATGAGTTAGACTTGGTAATGTTGAGGAAGAAAAATGAACTCTTGAGAGGATACTTGCATGAAGTTGTGGGCAACATTAACCTTGATAATCTAAATCACTCTTTCTATAGAATTGGAGAGGAGAGATAAGAAAAGTGTATAGTTAGATTCATTTTTGGCTGCATGTTAGAAATGGTGTGACAGTTTTGAGGATAAAGGCACACACAAATTATACATTCTAATTTGAACATGTCACACCATGTTCAACCTAATGTAGATAAATTGGTATCCATAGTGGACTAGGATTTTGGGCTAATAAATGAGGCACATACCTAGGGAAATGACCTTCAAGAACTTCAAACAATAATGGATCAAAGGTATCGTAGACTCATAGAGGTGCATACAATAGATGAGATTGATAAACTAGAAGATTGGATTGGAAAAATAGCTATTAGTAATAGGGTAATGGAAAGATTTCATGAAGATATTTAGAAGTTGAAAGATCAAACACAAGAGCAGATATTGGAAGCTGAGAAGTATTACAATGATGACTACCTTGATATTTTTGAAGACAAGTCAAGAAGTAAATTCATTCTAGTACAATCAATGGTTCAATAATTCTGAAAAACTTTTTAAGATGCCTCGTTAGAAGAAGATATCAGACAAGAATTTAGGATGAAAGAGGTACTATTGGAGTTAGACACTAAAATATATGATTTTGCAAATATTTGTATACAATTAGTAGCTACTGGAAGATAGTTAAAGACAAGTATAAAGTATTGGGTATTTTGGAAGCTTCCTAAGTGGCCGAGATTGAAGAGAAATTCATGATAAAACATCCAGACATAGCTTTGGTACTAAAGGGAAGAAAACCAAGTAGCTACAAATTCAGTTTTGACACTTGGGTAAATTTTGGATTTTTTAAACCTACCACCAAGGTGCGTAAGGTATACAAGATGTGCTACTACAAAGATGCATCGATAGTTAACTACCAGTTCCAAATTTGAGTTTTCCATGCACCAAGAATACATTCTCATGGTAGTTTAACTTGTACAAATGGTTAGAGAAGGTTGAGTTTCCATTTTTAGAGCTTCTAGGGACTCTTAGATCCTCTTACAACTTCCTTCTTATCTACTACTTCTTTCTTTGTTTTAAGACATGTAAAGGCTCATGCACCCATTAATTGATATAAACAATGGTGGAGCCCTACTTAGCACCATTTAGAGAGTCAATTTGTACATAATTATTGTTGGTATAAATAATTATTCAGTATTTACACTTACTTAACTTTACTTAGGTTAATGCATATTTTTATTATTTATTTTAATATTTATTGATTAGCCACCTAGGAGTACATGTACTCTTGTGAGTTTTCATGTTGACAACATAGGAGTCCACACCTCTTTTATGCACATGGTGTCTACAACATAGGAGTTAGCACACTTATTAAGCACATGGTTTCTACAACCTTGTCATTCTTATCCACTCATCTAGAATGATGGATAAGCTATGTGCTTAGTTGTTATGATGCTTATTTTATCACCTAGTTCTTTCTAGAGACATTCTAGGTGCTTCCTAAGAGGCCTTTATATACAGGCACTCCTAGTGTGTTTGAACATCATATACTAAATAAAGCAATGTATTAAGATATACTCTGATTAATTGATCATATCCATTTTCAGTATACAGTTATGCTTGTGTTTGAGTTCTTAGTTCCTAGGTAAATTTTTCCCTAAGGATAATTCTTACATGGTATTTGTTGGTCTAACTTTTTGTGCAACAGAAGTTTTTGTTAAATTATAGAAAAGTCAAAAATTTATTTTGAAACATAGGTTTTCTAGGTAATCTATCCATAAGAAAAAACTCATGAAAACCCTACGTTCTATCTGTTCATTAACTGTTGGGCGCGAAACTTTTAAATTTTCAAATGAGAAGAATATTTTGTCCATTTTAAACTTTCTGTTTCCCCAAGATTCCCTTTTTCTAAATTTTTCTAACCGTCAGATCCAAGCAGATCTACCACTATCATTACCTCGCTATGAAAAATTGCATGCTTTTTAAGCCATGTGAGGTAGCGAGTGCTGAGTTTTTTACAAGGCGTTGACCGCAAAGTGAAGATACGGTGGTTGGATATTGGTTTTCTAAATGATTTATTGTGCAGGTACACGTTGCAACTACCATCCAAATAGGAAAAGGGACCCAGTAAAATATCTGAAAATGGAGCTAAAATGATGATTTTTCTGACGCTTCGCGACCTCGCTATCAAAAAAATCAAACACTTCATCGTTAGCGAAGTAGCGAGGTCCCGTAAAGTTTGAAGGGGTGGTGATGTTACATTTTTTCGATGCCTCGACTTCACCAGGTGGCATGACAAGTCATAAATGCCGTTATTAGAAGTAGTTTAAGTAACAACAATTATTATCTTCTGCCCCTTGCATTTCCCGGTACAAAATTCTTCAAAATGCCGGATCTCACTACCTCACTATCGAAAAAATCAGATACTTCACCATTAGTGAAGTAGCGAGGCCCCGTAAGAAAGAAAGATCGGCGACGACCTTTGGTGACGTGGAATGATACTTAGGACTACAATAAATTTTTGACAGGCGCCAGCTATGCAGAGATCTTTGTTTTTATTAATGCCTTTATGTCTAAATAAGCAAAGAGATCCTAAATGTCAGCTTGGAATGGAATCAACGGTCCTCGCTACCTCGCTATGTAAAATTGCATATTCTTTAAGCCATGCGACATAGCGAGTATGAATCAAAAGACCCTGCACAGTTTCCTCACCCTTGATTGAGTATGTGATCAACGATTGTCAATTTCTTGCTATGAAGAGTTGCAAGGGAGATAATTATAGTGACATAGCGAATAGGGCCCATCGCCCTCTTTTCGATAAAACCTAGTGGCATATCATTGGATTGATTCCGAATCAGATCGACGATTGTCACTGCTACGCTATGGCAAGATGCTTGTCTTTTATGCATAACGAAGTAGCGACATGCTGACACGTGTCCTCAAATGTCAATGGGTCCAGATACAAGTGCCATCAAGGAAAGAATGATATACATGGTAAGTTCTCATTGGGTAAAGTGACTCACATGTCAAATGCAACACCTAGTTGTTCTTTCCGTATCACATGATCATAGGATCCTTAAAGATCGACGACGCAGTTTTAAACACAAAATGTAGTGCCACTCCTTGTATTAATTAGACATGAAAGCATCGTCCGTGAGAAAAAATAGAGTATAATATAGAGATTTTTCATCAGTTTCATCTCACGTGAGAAAATATTTGAAGCCATCCTTTTGTAGAAGCAATTACTGAAGGAAAGTGTGCCAAAGTCTAGTAGAAATTCTAAAGTTGTCTGTTCACGAAAAGTTTGCGAAAATACAGAGGAAAACAAAGAAAAAATTCAAGTAAGTAATACTACCATAATCCTTGTAGGATTTCCAGTTCTATGAAAAATAAGTCCAAGACGCCTCCAAAGAAGGGATTTTCAGGTACAGTAAATTATTTGGATAGGAATGTGCATGATGATTTGCTTGAGTTGCTTCCTGAGTCTACTGTAGAGACATCACAAGTTAAGAGGTTAACCTCATTGAACCCTAGGCTAAGGGTAGCTGATGGACTTTATCATAAGGGTAATTGGGTTCAGGATGCTTATACTTCTCAAACTGGTTTGAGTCTGTTCAAAAAATGGTTTACCAAGAGGAAATTATATTCCCCTCATGCCAATATATAGAATTTTGACTTTGGAAAGCTTGTTGTTCCCAGTGTGTTTATGGATTATGACCTGCTTGAAACTGTAGCGAAAAGCTATGATCCAACCACTAAGGTAGTGCGAAGAATGGATGGTGAGGTTTTAATTACCATCAGTCTAAAAGAAATTAGGAAGGTTTTCAGTCTGGGACCTATCACCATGTATCATGTGCCCATTAATTTGATAGAGTTAGAAAAATAATATATGTCCAAAAGGGATATAGTTAGACAAGGTGCATTCAAAGCCCACATAGGTAAGATTGGAAATCTACCAGCAATACCATCATCTTCTAAAGAACCTTTCAAGAAATCATGCTTTAATGCCAGGGCAGTAGAAATATACAGGACCTTGTGCAGAGTCTTCGGAGAGGGCGAAGAAGATTTTATTCCAGTGAGCTTCATGTATATGATCGCCCAAATCTCTTCTTTCGGTGTAGAAATAATTTTTTATTTTGCATCTTACCTGACTAATGAGATTCACAATGGATTGGTGGGGATTGCAAAGGGCAAGGTGGAAGAGGTCTGGGGTCAGTATTCCCTATTGATGCATATGTTTCTTTTTAAGGGGGCTACATTTTTCGTTAAAGAAATGGTTTTAAATAGGGAACAAGAGGGGGAGCCACTACCAATTCAATTGTGGAGTGCATACATGACTTGGGAGGTAGAAAATGCTAGTTTTGTCAGATTTGATAGGCATTTTGCTTCTAAACTAAGATGCCTCATATTGAGTGATAATCCCAGAATTTCTAAAGCACTAATGCATTTTGTTAGGCCTATGGACAGACCCCATAGTTTAAAAGTGTCACATAATTGGGGAGATATCACCCCATATCTAGTCTCAACTATCATTAGAGTCTATGGTTTCAAAGGGACACCCCATGTACTACCCTATCAGGTACCTTTAAAGGTAGGGGTAGCTGAATTTTTATGGCAGTTGGGAGGAGTGGAGGAAACCTTTTTGCACAAAAAAGGAACAGGATCAATTTTTCCTACTTGCACTATAGCTCATCAGTTTGTAATCACTAAAGAAGGATGGATCTTCCTCTACAAATTTTTGGATCGGTATAAGATGGCAGTAACTCATGCTCATTTTTGTGACATAGAAAACTTCTTTAATTCTTTTCTTAGACATAGAATCAAGCTTCGTCCAAGTTAGCATGAATTTTATTTCCCCCAAGATATAATAAGGAATGAATATTCTATCTAGGAACAAGAAACAAAGAAAGAAAAATGGAGAGTCTATTCAAAAGTTTTGGAATTCATTAATTGTTTTGACAAAGATTACAGTCCTCTTAATAATGCTGCAAATAATGCAGATAGGATAAATAAACTCATGAGTACATTTTCAGAAATAATGGAGTTAATGAATGAAAAGAAACAACATTTTATTGATTCTTTTCCAGATAAAGCCAGAGAAGTTATGAGGAAACTGGGTTTCACCCCTAACATAGGAGTAGGTCCACTAGTTGTTCGAAAGAGGATAGGATATACTGTTATTTGGGAGCAGATGCCCATGGTAAACAAAGAAAAATAGGTAATTGAATCTACTAGTACTGTCCTTGAAGAAAGACCCCCTGAACCTTCTCCAAAAAGAAGAAAAATAATAAGGGAAGAAGAATCCCATGATGAAGGTTACTCACCTTCCCAAACTCCAATGAGAATTGAGGAAGAGCAGCTCACCAATGAGAAAATTGAACAAATGGGGTCGCAAGGAGGAGTTTTTGTCACTCAAGCAGAAATTGATGAAGGGAACCCCTAGGAGCCTCTTGTGCCAAGTTTTGAATTGACTGTAGAAGATTTCAAAGGAAGGGAATTAGACCCTATTTTGGAGCAGGCCAGTCAACAATTTTTGTCTGATAACAATTTTTTTCAATCTAGGGCTTTTCATCAATTCACATCGAGCGAAAACATACACATTTTTGAACAAAGGTGTAGGGATATGAAAGCAGAACATCCAGAAATGGATGAAGCCTCCATTCAGAATCAAATAAAAGAATAGATGATACAAGAATTCCAAAATATAACCCCTGACAAGGGTAGATAGATGGTGAAGAATTCAAATATTTTATTATTGCCGAATTGGGATATTGCTGATGTGTTAATTTTTAATTCTATATCAAATAATTTAGGATTGCAGGATCCAGATAAAATGGAATTCTTAGGGACAAAATTTAGTAATGATCAAGCTGCCCTTGTTATGTGGTCATTAAGAAGAGGATCCAAGACTACTCCATTACAACCTGATGATTCAGGACTAACAGGGAATATCATTGTGAGGAGGGTCGCTGATACTTCAAATGTATAGGCATCCTACATGAATGTAGACTATTCTAAATTTGCCTTGGCGACTACAGAGAGACAAGAAAAGGAAATGACTAATTTGTAGAATAAGTATGAAATAGTGGTGGATGCCTACAATCAAGAAGTAAAAAAGAGAATTGAGCTGGAAAACAGGGTATCTCAATTGGAGAAGATACTTGGGAAAAGAAAGGTGGGAGAATCTAGTGTGCCTAGAATTTTGTACCCTCCATAGTCATTTGTTTGATCAACCCCTATCATTGAAATACCTGAAACCCCTGAAAGGCCACAATTCTATACTGCAGAGGAATTTGAAGAAGAAAAAATAAAGTTGCATTAGTTGCAGATAAAATTGAAAAATCAATATGAAGAAAAGTTAAAGCAGGGTGTAATATATTTGAGGGATAAAATACAATGGTCAACTTTTTATGATCAGTTGACAAGAATTATAACCTTTTTGGGTGAGTTGAATAAAGAAAAGGATAGACTAACTTCCCTAGCACAGAAATGGAGGGAGAGAAATAATGATATTACAATCATATGTATATCTGCAGTCCAAATTGCCTTATCACCAAGTTGAGAAGATTTTTGATTTGTTAAATAAGCTAGAGAATTTTGGTGATAAAAGAGATTCTTTACAGAGAAGATTAACACTCTGTTTTTCCAAATATATTGCTGAAAAATTCACCCTATTTTCTTGTGCTTTAGAATCTATTGATAAATTAAAGGTAAAGGACAAATGGAATAGGGAGATAGATGAGTTATTTAATGAAAGAATAATAAACATTATTAGTGAGGCTGGCCACTGGTTTTGGGCAAATACAAGTGAAGAGCTAGTAAAAATACAATTGTTTTATACTGCTATGAAGAAAGAATTTGATGATTTAGAAGAAAGTGCAAATTCTTTAATAAAGATACAAAGAGAAGCTCTAAGTTTTGATTGGACAGAGGATGATTTTTTTAATAAATTGAAAAAACAGTTTCTAGAAAAAATCTCAAAAGATGATGAGGAAGAAGGTGAAAAAGTAACAATCACCCACAAAGTTAATACTGAGGACACAGAAACTCCCCAGGCTGAAGTAAATTTACAAATAAATGAAGACAAAACATCACTTTCAAACCTCATGGCTACTTACTCCGAGGATGAAGATTGATTGTAAGATCAGATTGTTTTTATTTGTATCTCAACAAATAAGAAGCATAACAGAAAGGGACCCACCAAGAATTGTTTGTTGTAATTAACCTTTCTGTTATTTTGTTCCTATCTTTAGAAGGACACCTGTCATTTGTTTAGCCTAAAGCTTGTTGCATCTCACACTATTTAAGTGAGATCCCAAGGCTAAAGAAGGGTCCGAATTCTTTTCTTCTAAGTATTGTGCTTAGTCTAGTTTTTGGTCCAAATTTTGAAGACAAGTTTGTAATGTGTTTCTTTGTCAAGTTTTTTCTGAGAATACATGAAGATAGAATGAACTGTGTTTATTTATGAATGCTATTCTGAGTTTATTGTAAAAGATGTACGATTTTCAAAGGAAATGAATACAAACTATGAACTGTCTCCATATTAATTCTTTCTGAATTTTGTCTCCTGCTCAATACTTAGCTATCTTGATGTTGTATGAGTAAAAGCCTATGCAATTGAAGGCAATCTAGTTAGGTTGTATATCCATTTATCATTGCTGTTAATTCAATGGATTAAGTAAAAGCTTTGATGAATGTGATAAGATTTCTTAAGTATTGAAAAGGATTTTGTATGATAAATTCTGAAAAGAACTGCTGATACAATTTTTTGTAAGGCAACAAATTAGATCTTAAATTTTGCTATAGACTCTGAAACCCCAATGGATTAGGCACTGATCAAGTTATTTCAGCTGAAAGAGAAGTATCTTACAAATGGTTGTTCAAATACATCATCAAATCAAATTTTACTTTTATTTTCTGTAGATCTTCAAAGTTGGCCAACACTTGTCTGCATGAAATCTTTTTAGCTTCAGTTAGCCATTGTTGTGTTAAACGTCTGCAGATCTATAGAAGACTTCCTGGCCATATCTATTTATGGGATGTGTTTGGCAAGATTAGTAAGAATTATATATATTTGAGGATTTTGAAATGAGAATCATAATGAAACTAAGAATAATCCTCATATAGTCATTTCATATTTGAACCATCCCTGGGTATACCCACCCTGCTTTTGCAGAGCCAAAAGAGTAGAAAACCATTTGTGGTTTTGTTGAAGTTGGGTCCAAATACCTTACATATGCAATTGGTGATAAGAATAGGCTAGTCTTTAGATTGTGTATATACTGTCATTCTGGTATTAAGCTTTTTGTCGCTTAGTAGTTTTAGTACTTTTTAAAACACCAACAAAATCGTGACTCCGCTGGGGACTGTCCAACACCTCTGTGAAAAGTACTGCAGTTTCTTTGGTCTTGCTGTGTACATGTGTGTCATGTGATCTATGTCTAGCCTGTGGTTATAAGGGAATCTTTTAGTGTAAAACTTGTAGAATTTAAAGAAGATTGAGCCCAAGTACCATTGCTACACACTGACGTATCCAGCTTATCCAAGTGTCTTATCTAAACAAGCAAGAGTTGCAGTCTTATGACATCAGTGATTGGTCTATTTGTGCCATATTTTTTTTCTATTTGAGTGTCAGTATCTCTTTATCAGCTAAAAGTCTTATTATATTTTTCCCGAAATAGGGTGGTGACTCAGTCAAGGTTTTGAAGCTAGTGCTTATTGAAATAAAAAGGTAAATATGGCTGAAAAAAGGAAAAATACAAGAGCTTACATAAGAGCCAATCCAGATGTATCAATGTATACTGATTTACCCCAAGGTGGTAGAAAGAACCAAAATAAGAAAAAGATAGATCCAAATCCCACTTGGAAACCTAGAGGTGACGCATCCGTCAATTCCCGTTATCAACCAGTAATAAGAAGAGAGTCCTCTTTGCTTAGCTTTGAATCCAAAACTACAAGACTCTTAGGAGGCATTTTCAGTACCCCAATACCAGATGAGAGATTTTTTCAAGACAAGGATGTATCTATTATGGGAATTGCTTCATTAAGACTAGATCAGGTAGCCGATGTAAATTATAGGCTAGGATTTAGGAGTTCATCTGATAATCCTTTTAATCCCAGAGCAGCCCCATATATAGAACCAAACCTAATAAATATGGATGACCCTGCTGATTTCGAGACAACTTCTGCAGATCCTAAAGAAGTGCACTCTGAGATAGAATTTTTGAAGAAATGGATTGTTGAGGAAGAAGCTAAATGCATCTGTCTTGAAAAGGAAAAGGAGCAAGCCACCTTAGATGCCATAATAGAAAGATATACTCTGTTGAGAAGGATGGCTGCTTTGAAAGAGAAAAATAAAAAATTAGAAGAGAATACCACGACTCTTCGTAAGGATTTTTTTGAAGATATTGACAATCTGAGAGCTAAAGTGCAAGAACAGGAGAAACACCTAAATCGAAGGCAAGAACTAGTTATTGCTCAAGTTCAAGCCTATAAACCTATTCAAGTTGATCCTGTAGAGCCCACTGCAAAAGTTCTAGATAAAGGGAAAGGCAAGGCTATAGGAATCCAAATAAATGAGCCTCAAGCTATACCAAGAAAACCTATACAACCCTCCATGACGAAGTTAGATCTAGATCTTGAGAAGGCTCAAAAAGAGAGGGAAGATCTTGCAAAAGAGCTTGAGAAGGTCGAGAATGAAGCTCAAGCTGCAGAAACTAGAAGGAAAATCTAATTCATAAAGTCTAATTCTACATTAGCTTCATGGCCCAATCTATCTATCCCACCTGTAAATATTGTACCAGTTAGTGCTCCCACAATTTCAACTCATGGAATGCCCCAATCTGACTCTACCCCATCCTCAAATGTTGGCACCCAAGTCCCATTTGTCCCACCACAACAGTCCCAAGCTGCTCCCCTGAGTCAAGCTAATATAGCTAGCACCTCAAATGTTCCTAGTTTCTGGAAGAAACCTATATATCTGGAAAAGTACAGATAGATATCATTTGCTGGTATTCCTAGTGCCCCCCATCCCATATCTTTTGATTTAAGGGATAAAGTGGTTAAGTTTTCTCAGAATAATGCTGTTACTAGCGAAGAACATTTGAGGATTTTCATTGACATGTTGAATGATTATGAAGTTGAACATGAAGACATGGTAATGAAATTATTTGTGCATTCATTAATAGAGGATTCAAGGGATTGGTTCAGGAGGTTACCTGATGACAGTATTACCTCATGGAATGATATGGAAAAGTTGTTTAAAGAGCAATATGGAGACAATACCAATGTAGGATTCATGTTGAACGAATTCAATAATATCAAGAAGAATCTAAATGAGTCCACATTTGATTTCAATGTGAGATTCCAAAAGGGTATGTACAAACTGTTTTAATTTATGAGGTTAAATGAAGATGTCTATCTTACAACTTATTTCAATGCTTTTGATAGCAAAATGGCTTATCAATTGAGGGATAAAGATCCTAAGACTTTGAGAGATGCCTATTGAGTTGCTGTAAATATAGAGAATAATAGAAAGACATCTGGAAAACTAGGTAGAGGGGATGATCCTAAGCTTTTTAATGCTAGAAACAATAATAAAAGGGAGGGTGACAAAAATCCTATAGGAAAAAAGCCCAAAGAACCTACTATAGGCCAGGTCTTAGAAATGCTTAAGAAGATGAATCCCACTAGTTTCAATAAGCCAAATATTGCTGAAAGACCCCCTGTAAATAACAACAACTTCAATAGACAGCCTAGGATATAGAATTAACCCTATACCGCTCAGTGGAAAGATGGTAAACCAGTTCCTAACCAGACCCAAAATGTGAAGGAAAAGGGTACTCTAGACCCTCTGCAAAGGAACATTGTAAATATGAATGATGATGTACCATGGTGCATTATATGCCAATCACCTCATTCTGCCGATTATTGTGCTGTTGTTCAGTCATTTGCCCAAGCCCAAGAAGTGCAAGCTGAAGAAGAAACTAAAGATAAGAGCCATGATGATATAAGCTGCAATATGGTGAGCATGTATGATGATTTGATAGACTCTGATTTAGAAGAGCCTAAAAATGATGTCACTAGCCAAAGAATTTCTTACCAGCTACATCATCAGCAAGTACTCTCAGATGATGAAGGGTATTATGTAGATAAGGTATGCAATACATTTTTTGATGTGGGTCTCACAAGTCTAAGAATGCCCTCCAAGGAGGAAATTGACAGAATTATAGCCGAAATGATTTCACAAGTTCATAGCAATTATAATTTGAGAAATAGAGCAATAAGAAATGATGTAGGAAAGCCATCTAGTGTCTTCATCAAGGACATCACTCATAAGATAAATGATGAAGACAAAAAAGTCCATGTAGATGTGCCTAAAATCAAGGAGAACAAGGGTAAGAAATGGGAACCAAAGAAGAAGGTTCAATTTCAGGTAAACGAAGCAACAAAACCAGTTGTGCAACCAAAGAAATCAGATCCGAATGTTGTAAAGAAAAATGTGGTGCCTACTGCTCAAAAGATTCCGACTCCAGGTACTATTGTAAAACCTACTGTGGTTGAACCTATTGATATGATATCCATTTTATCTCAAATTACTGTAAAAGTGCCCCTGTCTAAACCTTTTAGAATTGAAGAACATAAGAATAAGGCATTGTCATGGTTGGGTGGAATAGAAAACAATAATATTATTGTTGACCAAACTATGCGCCAACAGACCCCATTAGTAATAGAGGATAGTGGTTTCATATCCCAGATTCCTCAGATATTCCTAGATGATTCCTCAGTGGCATTCATAGAAGATATTGATCCTTTTTTCCTCAGTCTAATCATAAAAGGGAAAACCTTAAAAAATTGCATGATAGACTCAAAAGCTTCCAACACTATAATGCCTTTCAAGGTAATGGAAGCCTTAGGATTGAAGGTAGATACCAAGAAAGGAAGATACAGAGGGATGGATGCTAGAGAAGTCCCAGTCATAGGTACTATAAATGCCTTTTCATTCAGATTGGCTGCGTATCCTGAAGTAGAATTAACCATGTCTGTCCTTGTGGTAGATATACCTCCACATTACGGAATGTTACTCTCTAGAAAATGGAGTGCTGCCATGGGGGGAAGCCTACAATGTGATCTAACTTATGCCACTTTCCATATAGAGGATAAAGCTATTAGGGTAAACAGGGAACCAAGGGTTAACCACATCTTAGGTGAAGAAATTGACAAAGATACTACTTGTTTCCTAGATACTGGGATTAATGCTTTTAGGGCTGAATTAATTATTCAGGAAGTTGAAAATTTACCTGCTATCATTGAAAATGAGGTTGAATGTTGCATGAATTCACCAAAATTATGGAAAATGTTCTTTGATGGGGCTAGTTCTAAAGAGGGTGCAGGGGTAGGTGTAGTTTTTGTGTCCCCTAAAAATAATACTTTTAGGTATTCATTCACCTTGAAATTTGCCTGCACTAATAATATTGCAGAGTATGAAGCATTGATGCTAGGGCTCAAAGTTGCTATACATCATAAGATTAAGAAATTATATGTCATAGGGGATTCTGAACTAATTATTTCTCAGATCAAAGGAACCTATTCATCAAAAAATAGGAGACTGAAACAATATAGAAATGCAGTCTGGGATCAAATAGAATTCTTTGATGCATTTGGGATCGCATGGAGAGATAGAACACAAAATAAGATGGCTGATCTGTTGGAAAATGTAGCCATCAAGCCAAAAGAAATATCATTTGCAGGAATCTCCCAGATTAAGGTGCAAAACAAGCCTTCCATACCTGACAACATTGAAAATTGGCAAGTTTTTGAAGATGATAGGGATATTACAAATTTTTTATTAAATGAAGACAAGTATCACGGTTAGGAGATGGATTGCAGTGGAATGATTGAAACCATAAATGGGAAGGAAACCATTTTTGGTCAAGAAATAATGCAATTAAAAACAAATAAGATGCCAAAGGGGTTAGTAGTCTTGGAAAATATTTTTTATAATCAAGACAGAGTGAAATCCGGAGTAAATGACCCCAAACCCCAGGAGTTAGAAGAAATAAACTTGGGTACTGATGAAGTTCCTAAAAAGGTTTATACTGGTCAACATTTGCCTGTTGAAATTAGGAAAACATTGATTGACCTACTTAGAAAATAGAGACATGTTTTTGCCTAGTCATATGATGACCTTAAGGCTTATAGGGAGGATCTTTTCCAGCATGTCATACCATTGAAGGAAAATGTAAAACCGTTTAGGCAAAAACAGAGACCAATCAATCCTACCCTTGCCCCAAAAATGCAAGAGGAACTGACAAAACTAAGAGATGGTGGAATAATCAAACCAATCTGGCATTCCACCTGGGTTTCAAACCTAGTTCGTGTTAGGAAGAAGAATGGAGATATTAGGCTTTGTGTTGATTTTAGAAATTTAAACATTGCATCTCTGAAAGACAATTATGGCTTACCCAATATGGAAGCCATGTTACAATGAGTTACTGGCTCTAAATTGATGTCAATGATGGACGGTTTTTCTGGATATAATCAAGTTCTAGTAAAGGAAAGTGAACAGTTCAAGACAGCCTTCACAACCCCTTGGGGAAAATATGTGTATGTGAGGATGCCTTTTGGCTTGATTAATGTAGGAGCTACTTTCCAAAGAGACATGGATGTAGCATTTCATGAGTATATTGAAAAATTTATGGTTGTGTACTAGGATGATCTTACAGTGTATTCTAACAAGGCTGAAGATCACTGCAAACACTTGGAAAAAATCTTTGTAAAAGCCCTGGAATATGGGGTATCTTTAAACCCAAAGAAATGCACATTCGGAGTCACAGAAGGAAAGTTATTAGGACACATAGTGTCTAAGGATGGGGTAAAAATAGATCCTGAGAGGGTAGTAGCTATTGACAGAGTGCCCAAACCAAAAAATGTGAAAGGAATTCAGTCCTTTTTTGGCCAGGTCAATTTTCTAAGGAGATTTGTTACAAATTTTGCTGAAATTAGTAGACCCGTCTCAAAGATGCTAAAAAAAGGAGCTGTTATAGATTGGAATGTTGAACCCTCACAAGCATTCCAAGATATAAAAACTGCAATAAAGAATGCTCCAGTATTGAGGACCCCAGATTATGCAAAGCCCATGCATATTTTCTCTTTTGCATCATTCCATACTGTAGCTGCAGTCTTATTACAGAAAAATCAAGAAGGATATGAGCAGCCTATTGCCTTTTTTAGCAAATCCTTGTAGCCTGCTGAACTGAAGTATGAAATAAATGAAAAGAAAGCATATGCTTTGGTAAAGGCTATAAAATCTTTTAGAAGTTATTTGGTGGGCGCTGTTGTTGTCGCTTTTGTACCTAGTCCTGCAATCAAGGATATATTCTCTCAGCAGGAAGTGTCAGGTAGGAGATGTAGATGGATCAATAGAATCCAAGAATTTAACATTGATATACAAATAACAAAACTAGTAAGAGGTCAAGGTTTGGCCAAACTCATGGCTCAAACTAATCTAGAGCCAAATCAGATAAATCTGGTAAATGATGATCTCAGAACGTACTTATGCGACATGGACCACTGTGATTGGTACACCAATATCATATATTATTTGCAACATATGGAAGCACCTCCTCATCTGCCTGAAAATGAAAAAAGGAATACTAAATTGCAAGCCATCAGGTACATAATTGTCCAAAATAACTTATGGTGGAGAAATTTTGAGGGAATCCTGTTGAAATGTGTGGATAAAGAAAAGGCAACAGAGGTTTTGAAAGAAATGCATGCTGGAGTATGTGGAGGACACTACATGCCCAAAACTACTGCACATAAGATAATGAGGGCTGGATTCTGGTGGCCTTCTCTGTTCAAGGATGCACAAGTTATGGTTAGAAAATGTGATCCTTGTTAGAGGTTTGTTGGAAAGCTCAAATTCTTAGGAAATACTCCATTCAGACCAATTGAAACTCAAGCACCTTTTCAACAATGGGGTCTGGACTTCATAGGAGAGATTTTTCCCAAGTCTAGCACTGGCTATTCTTGGATTCTGGTTGCTACTGACTACTTTACAAAGTGGGTGGAGGCTATCCCCACAAGAAATGCAACAAGTAAAGTGCTAAATAATTCCTTGTTGAATAATATTATTTCTAGGTTTGGATGTCCGCAGAGAATTGTCACAGATAATGCTATGTGTTTCAGATCTGAGGAGTTCATCAAATTTTGTTAAAAATATCGAATGACAAGATCATCATCTGCTCCATATCATCCACAAGGGAATGGACAAGCTGAGTCCACAAATAAGAGCCTGTTGAAGGTCATTAAGAGAACCTTGGATGATAATAAAAAGGCATGGGATTCCAAGTTACAGTTAACAATATGGGCTGACAGAGTAACTATAAAGAAAGCAATTGGTGTAGCTCCATTTGGTTTAGTGTATGGAATTCAAGCCAGAATGCCTCAGAACAACTTGATGGGACTATACAATTACATCCAGTTATATGATGAAGATACTACAGATGAAATGCAAGAAAGAATGGATGAATTGGTAGGATTGACTGAAACTAGAAGAGAAGAATCTTTGAGGAACCAAAAGTTGCAATTGCAAGTCAAAACACTTTATGACAAAAGAACTGTAAGCAAAAAATTTGAAAATGGAGACCTAGTCTTGATGTGGAATGCAAGAGTTGAAGATAAAGGAAAACATGGCAAATTTGATCCTATTTGGTTAGGCCCATATCTCATTGAGAATACTTGGGGTGAAGATTCTTATATAATCAAAGATATATCTGGCAATATTCTTGAATTGCTAGTTCATGGACAGTTCTTGAAGAGGTATTTTTCTTGAAAAATACTTATTTTCTTCCATGAATAGTAGTTTTAGTGTTCCTGTCATTTTGCTTTCTCTGTAAATCCTTGTAAGTATCTTCGTGCAGTCTGGTTCCTTGTTTTTCATGTGTTGCTTTGTGGTCTCTGAAGAAGTTGTCATCTTGCCAAATGTGTGGTCTGCTCTCCCATAGATTCTGAAATTCTTGCATAGACTCAGGTAGTCTATCATCCCCAAACAAAGCCACTGTTGGTCTGAATTTTTGTGCAACAGAAGTTTTTATTAAATTATAGAAAAGTCAAAAATTTATTTTGAAACATAAGTTTTCTAGGTAATCTATCCATAAGAAAAAACTCATTAAAACCCTACGTTCTATCTGTTCATTAACTGTCGGGCGAGAAACTTTTAAATTTTCAAATGAGAAGAATATTCTGTCCATTCTAAACTTTCTGTTTCCCCGAGATTCCCTTTTTCTAATTCATTCTAATCGTCAGATCCAAGCAGATCTACTGCTATCGTTACCTCGCTATGAAAAATTGCATGCTTTTTAAGCCATGCGAGGTAGCGAGTGCTGAGTTTTTTACAAGGCGGGACCACAAAGTGAAGATACGGTGGTCTGATATTGGTTTTTTGAATGAGTTATTATGCAGGTACACGTTGCAGCTACCATCCAAATAGGAAAAGGGACCCAATAAAATATCTTAAAATGGAACCGAAATGATGATTTTTCCAATGCTTCGCCACCTCGCTATCAAAAAAATTAGACACTTCGCCGTTAGCAAAGTAGCGAGGTCCCGTAAAGTCTGAAGGGGTGGTGATGTTACATTTTTCCGGTGCCTCGACTTCACCAAGTGACGTGACAAGTCATAAATGCCATTGTCAGAAGCAGTTTAAGTAACAAAAATTATTATCTTCTGCCCCTTGCATTTCCTGGTACGAAATTCTTTAAAATGCCAGATCTCGCTACCTCACTATCAAAAAAATCAGATACTTCACCGTTAGTGAAGTAGTGAGGCCCCGTAAAAAAGAAAGATCGGCAGTGACCTTTGCTGACGTGGAATGATACTTAGGACTACAATAAAGTTTTGACAGGCGCCAGCTATGCAGAGATCTTTGTTTTCATTAATGCCTTTCTATTCGAATAAGCAAAGAGATCCTGAACATTAGCTTGGAACAGAATCAATGGTCCTCGCTACCTTACTATGCAAAATTGCATATTCTTTAAGCCATGTGACATAGCGAGTATGAATCAGAAGACCCTGCGCAGTTTCCTCACCCTTGATTGAGTATGTGATCAACGGCTGTCACTTTCTCGCTATGAAGAGTTGCAAGGGAGATAATTATAGCAACAGAGCGAATAGGGCCCACCACCTTCTTTTCGACCAAACCTAGTGACATATCATTTGATTGATTCTAAGTCAGATCGACAGTTGTCGCTGCTTCGCTATGGCAAGATGCTTGTTTTTATGCATAAAGAAGTAGCGACATGCTGACACGTGTCCTCAAATGTCAATGGATCCAGATACAAGTGCCATCAAGGAAAGAATGATATACATGGTAAGTTCTCATTGGGTAAAGTGACTGACATGTCAAATGTAACTCCTAGTTGTTCTTTTTGTATCACATGATCGTAGGATCCTTAAAGATCAAGGGCGTAGTTTTAAACACAAAATGTAGTGCCACTCCTTGTATTAATTAGACATGAAAGCATCGTCCGTGAGAAAAAAAAAAGTATAATACAAAGAGTTTTCATTAGTTTCATCTCACGCGAGCAAAGATTTGAAGCCATCCTTGTGCAGAAGCAATTACTGAAGGAAAGTGTGCCAAAGTTTGGTAGAAATTCTAAAGTTGTCTATTCGTGGAAAGTTTGCGGAAATATAGAGTAAAACAAAGAAAAAATTCAAGTAAGTAATACTACCATAATCCTTGTAGGATTTCTAGTTCTGTGAAAAATAAGTCCAAGATGCCTCCAAAGAAGGGATTTTCAAGTGCAGTAAATTATTTGGATAGGAATGTGCATGATGATTTGCTTGAGTTGCTTCTTGAGTCTACTGTAGAGACATCACAAGTTAAGAGGTTAACCTCATTGAACCCTAGGCTAAGGGTAGCTGATGGACTTTATGATAAGGGTAATTGGGTTCAGGATGCTCAAACTTCTCAAATTGGTTTGAGTCTATTCAAAAAATGGTTTGCAGAGAGGAAATTATATGCCCCTGATGCCAATATATGAAATTTTGACCTTGGAAAGCTTGTTGTTCCTAGTGTGTTTATGGATTATGACCTGCTTGAAACTATAGCAAAAAGCTATGATCCAGCCACTAAGGTAGTGAGAAGAATGGATGGTGAGGTTTTAATTACCATCAGTCGAGAAGAAATTAGGAAGGTTTTCGGTCTGGGACCTCTCACCATGTATCATGTGCCCATTAATTTGATAGAGTTAGAAAAAGAATATAAGTCCAAAAGGGATATAGTTAGACAAGGTGCATTAAAATCCCACATAGGTAAGATTGGAATTCTACCAGCAATAATATCATCTTCTAAAGAACCTTTCAAGAAATCATGCTTTAATGCCAGGGCAGTAGAAATATATAGGACCCTGTGCAGAGTCTTCGAAGAGGGCGAAGAAGATTTTATTCTAGTGAGCTTCATGTATATGATCACCCAAATCTCTTCTTTCGGTGTAGAATTTTTTTTTGATTTTACATCTTACCTGGCTAATGAGATTCACAATGGATTGGTGGGGATTGCAAAGGGCAAGGTGGAAAAGGTCTGGGGTCAGTATTCCCTATTGATGCATATGTTTCTTTTTAAGGGGGCTACATTTTTTGCTAAAGAAATGGTTTTAAAAAGGGAACAAGAGGGGGAGGCACTACCAATTCAATTGTGGAGTGCATACATGACTTGGGAGGCAGAAAATGCTAGTTTTGTCAAATTTGATAGGCATTTTGCTTCTAAACTAAGATGCCTCATATTGAGTGATAATTCCAGAATTCCTAAAGCACTAATGCATCTTGTTAAGCCTATGGACATACCCCACAGTTTAAAAGAGTCACATAATTGGGGAGATATCATCCCATATCCAATCTCAACTGTCATTAGGGTCTATGGTTTCAAAGGGACACCCCATGTACTACCCTATCAGATACCTTTAAAGGTAGGGGTAGCTAAATTTTTATGGTAGTTAGGAGGAGTGGAGGAAACCTTTTTGCACAAAAAAGGAACAGGATCAATTTTTCCTACTTGCACTATAGCTCATCAGTTTGTAATCACTAAAGAAGGATGGATCTTCCTCTACAAATTTTTGGATCGGTATAAGATGGCAGTATCTCATGCTCATTTTTGTGACATAGAAGACTTCTTTAATTCTGCTCTTAGACATAGAATCAAGCTTCGTCCAAGTCAGCATGAATTTTATTTCCCCAAAGATATAATAAGGAATGAATATTCTATCCAGGAACAAGAAACAAAGAAAGAAAAATAGAGAGTCTATTCAAAAGTTTTGGAATTCATTAATTGTTTTGACAAAGATTATAGTCCTCTTAATAATGCTACAAATAATGTAGATAGGATAAATAAACTCATGAGTACATTTTTAGAAATAATGGAGGTAATGAATGAAAAGAAACAACATTTTATTGATTCTTTTCCAGATAAAGCCAGAGAAGTTATGAGGAAACTGGGTTTCACCCCTAACATAGGATTAGGTCCACTAGTTGTCCAAAAGAGGACAAGATATACTGTTATTTGGGAGTAGATGCCCATGGTAAACAAAGAAAAATAGTTAATTGAATCTACTAGTACTGTCCTTGAAGAAAGACCCCCTGAACATTCTCGCAAAAGAAGAAAAATAATAAGGGAAGAAGAATCCCATGATGAAGGTTACTCACCTTCCCAAACTCCAATGAGAATTGAGGAAGAGCAGCTCACCAATGAGAAAATCAAACAAATGGGGTTGCAAGGAGGAGTTTTTGTCACTCAAGCAGAAATTGATGAAGAGAACCCCCAGGAGCCTCCTGTGCCAAGTTTTGAATTGACTGTAGTAGATTTCAAAGGAAGGGAATTAGACCCTATTTTGGAGCAGGCCAGTCAACAATTTTTGTCTGATAACAGTTTTGTTAAATCTTGGGCTTTTCATCAATTTGCATGGAGGGCAATGATGCACATTTTTGAACAAAGGTGTAGGGATATGAAAGCAGAACATCCAGAAATGGATGAAGCCTCCATTCAGAATCAAGTAAAAGAATAGATGATACAGGAATTCCAAAATATAACCCTTGACGAGGGTAGGTAGATGGTGAAGAATGAAAATATTTTATTATTGCCCAATTGGGATATTGCTGATGCATTAATTTTTAATTCTGTATCAAATAATTTAGGATTGCAGGATCCAGATAAAAAGGAATTCTTAGGGACAACATTCAGTAATGATCAAGCTGCCCTTGTTATGTGCTCATTAAGAAGAGGATCCAGGACTACTCCATTACAGCCTGATGATTCAGGACTAACAGGGAATATCATTGTGAGGAGGGTCACTGATACTTCAAATGTACAGGCAGCCTACATGAATGTAGACTATTCTAAATTTTCCTTGGCCACTGCAGAGAGAGAAGAAAAGGAAATGACTGATTTGCAGAATAAGTATAAAATAGTGGTGGATGCCTACAATCAAGAAGTAAAAAAGAGAATTGAGCTAGAAAATAGGGTATCTCAATTGGAGAAGATACTTGGGAAAAGAAAGGTGGGAGAATCCAGTGTGCCTAGAATTTTGTACCATCCATAGTCATTTGTTGGATCAACCCCTATCATTGAAATACCTGACACCCCTGAAAGGCCACAATTCTATACTGCAGAGGAATTTGAAGAAGAAAAATTAAAGTTGCATGAGTTGCAGATAAAATTGAGAAATCAATATGAAGAAAAGGTAAATTAGGGTGTAATATATTTGAGGGATAAAATACAATGGTCAACTTTTTATGATCAGTTGACAAGAATTATAACCTTTTTGGATGAGTTGAATAAAGAAAAGGATAGACTGACTTCCTTGGCACAAAAATAGAGGGAGAGAAATAATGATATTACAATCATATGTATATATGTAGTCCAAATGCCTTATCACCAAGTTGAGAAGATTTTTGATTTGTTAAATAAGCTAGAGAATTTTGGTGATAAAAGATATTCTTTACAGAGAAGATTAACACTCTATTTTTCCAAATATATTGCTGAAAAATTCACCCTATTTTCTTGTGCTTTAGAATCTGTTGATACATTAAAGGTAAAGGAAAAATGGAATAGGGAGATAGATGAGTTATTCAATGAAAGAATAATAAACATTATGAGTAAGGCTGGCCATTGGTTCTGGGCAAATACAAGTGAAGAGCTAGTAAAAATACAGTTTTTTTATACTGCTATGAAGAAAGAATTTGATGATTTAGAAGAAAGAGCAAATTCTTTAATAAAGATACAAAGAGAAGCTCTAAGTTTTGATTGGCCAGAGGATGATGCTTTTAATAAATGGAAAAGTCAGTTCCTAGAACAAATCTCAGAAGATGATGAGGAAGAAGGTGAAAAAGTAATAATCACCCCCGAAGTTAATACTGAGGACACAGAAACTCCCCAGGCTGAAGTAAATTTATAGATAAATGAAGACAACACATCACTTTCAAACCTCATGGCTACTTACTCTAAGGATGAAGATTGATTGTAAGATCAGTTTGTTTTTATTTGTATCTCAGCAAATAAGAAGCATAACAAAAAGGGACCCACCAAGAATTGTTTGTTGTAATTAACCTTTCTATTATTTTGTTCCTATCTTTAGAAGGACACCTGTCATTTGTTTAGCCTGAAGCTTGTTGCATCTCACACTATTTAAGTGAGATCCCAAGGCTAAAGAAGGGTCCAAATTCTTTTCTTCTAAGTATTGTGCTTAGTCTAGTTTTTGGTCCAAATTTTGAAGACAAGTTTGTAATGTGTTTCTCTATCAAGTTTTTTCTGAGAATACATGAAGATAGAATGAACTGTGTTTATTTCTGAAAGCTATTCTTAGTTTATTGTAAAAGATGTACCATTTTCAAAGGAAATGAATACAAACTATGACCTGTCCCCATATTAATTCTTTCTAAATTTTGTCTCCTGCTCAATACTTAGCTATCTTGATGTTGTATGAGTAAAAGCCTGTGCAATTGAAGGCAATCTAGTTAGGTTGTATATCCATCTATCATTGTTGTTAATTCAATGGATTAAGTAAAAGCTTTGATGAATGTGATAAGATTTCTTATGTATTGAAAAGGATTTTGAATGATAAATTCTGAAAAGAACTACTGATACAATTTGTTGTAAGGCAACAAATTAGATCTTAAATTTTGCTATAGACTCTGAAACCCCAATGGATTGGGCACTGATCAAGTTATTTCAGCTGAAAGAGAAGTATCTTACAAATGGTTGTTCAAATACATCATCAAATCAAATTTTACTTTTATTTCCTGTAGATCTTCAAAGTTGGCCAGCACTTTTCTGCATGAAATCTTTTTAGCTTCAGTTAGCCATTGTTGTTGAAAATGTCTGCAGATCTATAGAAAACTTCCTGGCCATATCTGTTTATGGGATGTGTTTGGCAAGATTAGTAAGAATTATATATATTTGAGGATTTTGAAATGAGAATCAGAATGAAACTAAGAATAATCCTCATATAGTCGTTTCATATTTGAACCATCCCTGGGTATACCCATCCTGGTTTTGCAGAGCCAAAAGAGTAGAAAACCATTTGTGGTTTTGTTGAAGTTGGGTCCAAATACCTTACATATGCAATTGGTGATAAGAATAGGCTAGTCTTTAGATTGTGTATGTACTGTCATTCTGGTATTAAGCTTTTTGTCACTTAGTAGTTTTAGTACTTTTTAAAACACCAACAGTATCAAAGCTTGGAGATTTTCTCATCACATAGCCATTCGAGACCATCATTGCTTTAATAGCTTAGCTTGAATCCAAAGTATTGCAAAAATTGGGAGCATCTAGAACTAGATCTGACCTCGCCATTACATCCAGTATGTCAATTTTGTGAAAATTGGCTATAAACTTTCCTATTCTAGGCCAAAGTCAATTATGAGGCAAATTTTTTTTTGCAAACTAGCACTCGAAGGACATATTTTCAGCATTGGTATGATCATTTCAGATCTGTACATTTAATTTTAAAATTTGCACTTTTTTTCATCTACATCTCTACTATTTTTTTCAAATATGCATTATTTTCTAGATATTCTTTTGGCCATTGTGCCATAGGAGAGATTTTTTGCAGTTGAAGATTGAAGCTTCCTGGTGCAAATTAGATATTTGCATCACATTCAGAAGGTCAAAAAACCTCGAAATCAAATTTTGTTTCATCCACATCAGACATCTGAGTCAAACTCTAGAGGCATTTTTTTTTGGAGGCACAGTGACGATTCAAAAAAAAAAATAGCAATAGCGATTTTCAAATAGTGATATCTCCCTCATACAGACTCCTTTTTGCGAGAATTTTTTTTTGTTTTGGGGTATAATTTTGTGATCTACGCATTGGTGTAGGTGGTTTAAGATCTCTATTCATGAATTTTTCTACAACTCGCAAATCTCAAATTTTGCCACTAAAAATGCTTAGTATGGGCTCATCTGAACTCCAAATCAAGTTCCATTTTTTTTGAAATTGCATTTTTTTGTCTACTTTTTAGATCTACAATCAAATTATAGGTTCAATAGATAGAAATAATACTTTCAAAAATAGGCCCTAAATTGGCAAGTGGCTATCAAGTGCGTAAATCATACATTAGGGGGTGGGGGGGGGTGGTTCTTTGGTTCATTATTCTTGATTCTTTGGGGGTTCATTGATTGATCTCATGTCAATATGGCATTAGAACAAAGTTGACAAACAAAAACTATCACACATGGAGTGTTACACTTCTTGATCATCTTAGAAGAGAGCATAAGGAAGTATTTCCTTATTTATGTTCTAATAACTTGATCACTTATGAATTACAAGAACCTATTGGTAGACTAATTTGTATCATTCTTACCACTCTCTCTTCTTTTGATTTTCATAAGCTGGTTGCCAAGATATGGCCACCACATGATTATTGGATGTATCTTTGGGAGAAGTATGGAGATCCAAACATTCCTCTATTTTTAGAAGATATCTTACCTCCAGTTGTTTCTGCATCCTCTTTAGATGAGATCACACCTCCAACTTCTATTGCTCCTACTAATCCCGTTCCAGTCACAGATGCTTTAGATTCAGTGCAATAGGAACATTTCTATCTTCCTACTCTACCTTCATGCGATGACTTTCTTCCCACCATTGTAGGCCTATTCATGGAGTCTCACATTGAAGATGTGGGAGACACTATTGATCATATTCATCTTCTTTTTGAGGTGAATTCTTCATTCTTTTTCACAGTGATAGATTCATGTACTTCAACACAATAGGGTACACTTTGTCTTCTAGCCTTAGGTGATGACTTCTTACTAGACATTTCAACTCTATTCATGGAGTCACACATAGTAGATTTGGAGGACTTCTTTAATGATTTATCACTTCTCTTTGCTGAGGATGATCCTTTTATAGTTGTTGTGAGGGCCCACTCTAACCCTCACATCCATTCTCTACATGATTAATCTTTCTAGGCTGATTTGATTGTGGATCCTTATGTACAACATCTGTAGTAGGTCTCTTTGTCATTTGAGAAGACTATGGGTTCCTTCAAATAGGTTCTACATCACTCCTTGTTTGATCTACACTTCTTCTTAGTAGTTTTGGAGGAAGCCATCATCAACATTGACACAAGGATACTTGAGTAGGTTTCAGAGATACCATTAATCATAGAGATTCCTTCTCCATCTAGGGGATGCATCTCCTTTCTACCCTTGCATTTGTTTCTTCCAAAGGGGAGGAACATCATTCAAAGGTCATGGATTAACTTCTACATCAAAGCATTTCTCACTAGTCGGCACACTACTTTTAGTCGGGGGACTACCTCATCTCCTTTTTCTCCTTCTTGGGGGGGACTTTTTCCTCTTAGGGGGTTTTGTTCTTCTCCTTTCTTCTCTTGTATATATTGGATGTATGTTATAATGGGGGGATCTTGATTACTCCATCCATCCATGCATCCATTTTCATCTCTCTTTTTGGGGGAGGATTTTTCCCATGAAGTTTTTCCTCTTTCCCGACTTTATGAGAGATTTTCATATCATTATGTACATGAGTACCTAACATGGCCTAGTAGCTGGGACCCATTATGAATTTCATCCTAGTTTTTGTAAGCTTAAGGGAATTCCCCTAACTTTCACTTAAGGCGGGGTGTTGGTGCAAATAATTATTCACTATTTACACTTACTTAAGTTTACTTAGGTTAATGCATATTTTTATTATTTATTTATTAGCCACCTAGGAGTATGCATACTCTAGTGAATTGTCATGTTGACAACATAGGAGTCCACACCTCTTTTATGCACATGGTTTCTACAACCTTGTCATTCTTATCTACTCATCTAGAATGATGGATAAGGCATGTGCTTAGTTGTCATGATGTTTATCTTATCTCTTGGTTCTTTCTAGAGACATTCTAGGTGCTTCTTGAGAGGCCTTTATATATAGGCACTCCTAGTGTGTTTGAACATCATATACTAAATAGAGCAATGTATTAGGGCATACTCTGATTAATTGATCATATCCATTTTTGGTTTACAGTTGTGCTTGTGTTTGAGTTCTTAGTTCCTGGATAGATTTTTCCCTAAGGCAAATTCTTACATGGTATTAGAGCTTTACCAAATACTTACATGGTACCAAAGCTATACAAAAAGCTTACAATTATATTTATTTTATTAGTTTAGAAGCATATTTTTTCCTTAAGGGATCTCTCCCTCTCAACACAAATTGAGGAGATTATGTCTTATAAATTCAGGAATGTAATATGTATTCTAGACTGTTATTTTGATGCAATAATATATGCTATTGGTGCTCTCATTCTAAGTGTAGTTAATGTTGTCAGAGTGTGTTATTTTTGTGGATTCTTTTTCATGATAATAATGGAGCTAATGGTTTTGTTGTGTTGATTTTATTGTATGATCTTTTAGTTCTAGTATTTGTTGCATGTTGATGAATTATGCTAATGTACCAAGTTGGAGAAGAGATCACCCTCTCATTCCTTCATAGCTTCTTGTCTTGCATGAGCATACTTTTTATGGCCTTGAAATTCAATGAGAAGTGAAATATCTTTAAGTTTTTACTAAATTCTCATCAACAATTGCATCAATGGATTTGAGGAAGCATTACTCCTATTTTCATTGGTTTCCTACCTGATATTTTAAACAATTTAACTCATAGATGTGTTGTTATTGCAGTTTATGTCTATTAGGAATTTCTCTTTCATGTTATTTTCTTTCATATCTCATTACCTTATCTTCATTATTTTCTTTACTAACCCTTGGTTAAATTAGCAATTCATTTAGTTTCATTGTTAGATTGCATTGATTAAAAAAATAGAAAATACCAAAATAAATCCTCTTTTGTGGTTAATTCTGAAACAACAAGTAGATTGGACATCTTATCTAAAATTGGCCAGAACCAAAAAAGGCCTCCCTATGAAAAAACACATTTATCTTCAATTGAGTGGATTCTAGTAGGTCACAAAATCACCCAGAACTTTGGAATTGATCCTAGATTACCTTTTTAAGAGAGAAGATCGAAAGGATTCCTATCATTAAGCATCGTGAAAAATGACATCTCAAAAAAGATCACACCTGATACTGCATTTCTTAACCTTAATAGGGTTGGCTCCTAACAAGGATCACTATAGAAGAGTGAAAATAATAACTAGTTGCAATTGGTGGTTTTCTCAAATTGGGTTTCTACATCAAATCTTGGTGTCTCATGTGTTCATTCTATTTCCTTTATATTTTTGCAACTAAGCTAATTATTCTTAGAAACATTTAATATCTTAAGATATACATATTTAGTGTTAGTGTTAACCGAGTGACTGTAATATATTTAGAGTTAACTAAATGATCGTAATATATTCAATGTTAACCAAGTTTCAACAAGGTTTTGCTTTAAAGTTATGTTGACATCTTAAGGGATCTAGGATTTTTTTTTTGTGGTAACTAATGCACACCTCCCCTCTCAATTACTCCTTTTCATTTCCAACACATTGAGTATCGTTTCAAGAAGTTTAGTAGAGAAGTGAACTCATGCAATGGAAGTTCCTAGCACTACACATATTTTCATGAGTTTTGGGGATATATACAGGGGTCCTCAAAGTAATTTAGATGCTACTTAAGATGCCTAGGGAGGTGATGATGATGATGATCCTTATACTACTCATGGTGTTGATGATGATTTTGATATGACATCATATGTTGACCCTCTCAGTGCAGAGGATGATAATCAAGAGCGGGTGAAAATTTAATTATAATTTAAAGAATTTATTTTTTTAACATTACATATGTGTATGTATTCATATGTATGAATAATAACATGTTGACTTTATGAAGAAAGGAAAAAAATATTGTTCCTTCTAGGGGTCAACATCATATTTTGTCAAGACTTAGAGATGTTGTCATCCCTTATATAGTATGCACTTTGATTTAGATACATTGAGTTACACTTAAAATAATGTACATTGGAAATCAAATTTAATAACAAGTGCAAATGTATTGGTTGTGTTTTATTTTGTGGGGTTTTTCATCTATTATAGAGATAGGTAGTTATTTGTGCATCAGTCCATCCACCATTGAGGCTCAACCTTAAATATCTATTGTATATTTTTCAAGAAAACTATTTTTTAGCATTTATGTGTACATGCTTATGAATTTATCTAAAAATTTGATTCATTTATATTTATTGTAATTATAGGCTATTGGAGTAAATGATGATTCATCATGCATATATTGATACCCATATGTGACTGTGGCTACTACTTAGTTACAACATATGCACTTTTATTTCATAAATTTGTAGTCTTTATGTACTTAATAATTTATGCATATACAATTTTTACATAAAGTTTATATAGATTCATTATTTTTAGGTGGATACCACCATTAGTATTGGCCAGACTATAAAATTGATCCAAATGCAGCTATCCACATTGTTTTTTGTGGTCCTAGTTATGAAATAAATTTTCTAGACAATATCGTGTTATTCTCATATATATTTCTTTCATAGGGATCTTATCAAAATTTTATAATTTATGTATTTGTACAAGATTTGATTGCTACTACATTTGATGACCATAAGAGTGCACCTCCTCCTATCACTAAGGGTGAACATGGTCATATGATAAAATTTAAAAATGATCATTATTTACTTTATTTGTGAACTAGGATATGTAAATCATTTTAATTAAATGCACATTTTCTTCTTGTGTTACTTTTCAATAATGTATAGGATGATCAAGGCCCTAGTTATCATGAGAAGATGCATAATCAAGATTCATCTTAGGAGCATGGTGAGTGGGATGACTCATTGTTGTCCTCTTTACATGGAGTGAAGGGGACTATAGATCATCTATATGATAGCTATATTAGATTTTCATGATGTATCTTGATCTTAGATTTTCATGTTAGGACTATTATGAGGACACTTACTATTAGAAATTTAAGAGTTTAACTAAGAGGGGAGGGGTGAATTAGTTACCACAAAAACAATTCCTTGTCCCTTAGATGTCAATACGAACTTTCACTTATCATGCAATATTGTCCAGCTTGTTTGACACTAGAATATTACAAACACTTAGTTAGAAAAACAATCTTATCATTTTTAAATTGTTTTAACCTTGAGTAACTTAGTTGAAAAAGCATAAAGCATAAGAAAATAACATGAACACAAATGACACCAATATTTATTGTGGAAACCCAATTTGGGAAAAACCACCTTGCAAGTACTGACAATAATGTTTACTCTTTTAAGGTGAGCCCTGTTAGGAGCCAACCTTGTTAAAGGTTACAATACATAATGTTAAGCATGACCCTGTTAGAGGATTTAGATTACCCTATTAGGAGTGGCCTTATTAGAGGTCTTTAAACACTTTAATCTTGAAATAACACCTTGTTATAGGATTTACAAAATGGTTGTTAAGTCAACTCTATTAAGAGATTTTTTTCCTACTACAATAGCTAGAAGGTAATAATAATTTTGACTTGATTTATGAAGTAACCTCCTTTGCAAATTCAATTCTCTAGTATGGCTTGACCTTTGGATCCTCATTGATCAGATGTTCTTTGCATCTTATCTTCCTCACTTTCTTGCTCTATCTTTTCTTTTGCTCACATATCCATATTATTTCATATTCCACTTGTTACTCTTCATAACCTTACATCTTGAACTTTCTTATATATCATAAGCTAAGACTAGTTGGCTTGAATACCATTCTAAATAATAAATAATTATCCAAATAGTTGGCCTCAATTAATAAAATATTAGACAATTACATTCAGTTGTCACTCGATCAATACTAGGATTTGACACTTGGTTAATATTAAAATTTCTTGAATGCCTAATCACTCGGTTAATACTACAATTCCTTTTATGTTGGTTGACTCAATTAATGCTACAATTCCTTTTATTCCTAATCACTCAGTTTATACTATAATTCCTTTGATGCCTGACCACTTGGTTAATATTGCAAGCAAGAATCTTGTCATGCCCAAAATCTCAGGGCAAAAACACACCAAATTTTATTTTGTTAAGTTAATTTATCTACTATGTTAATACATATTACTCGAATAGGTTTTGGAAAGTTTCCATAGTTTCTAAAATTGACTTAATATGTTTGACTAAGACACACAAGACACATTAGGTTTTCTAAGTTTCCATATTTCATTTCGTGTGTTAGTTTAATTTGCTAGTTGAGCCAGGTTTCATCATTTCAAAACGTTTGTCTAATCACCTTAATACTTGTTCCACATTTTTTCAATGAAATTTTTTAACTAGTTAAAATCATTAAACATTGACTCTTAGATTATTCAAAACATTCAACTCATAAGTTAATTAAGTGTTTAATATCAATTTGACCCTCTACCCTAGTTATCTATCATAATTTCTACTTGAACCATATTCTAATTTAGCCCTAACACTAACCCAATAGACAAATCTTCTTAGCTATTTACTCAAATTCATTGAATCTATTATATTAAAAAATAGAAATTCAATTACCAAAATTCATCAAAATATTTAAAGTTAAAAACTAGGTCTCAAACATTATAAAATCTATCCTTTCTTTATTAAAAACAAAACACCTAAAACTTACTTTTTCAAAGACATGACATAAATATATTTTAACTAAATTAAGTTAAACTAAAACAATAATAATTAAATTATTAATCTTACTGACTTTATAAATATAATATACTAATCTTTATTTACACTACAAACAAACTATCCTAACTAACATCTAACTAACCCTTACCTAACCCCTAACTAACCCTATCCCTAACTCATACTAATAACTCTATACTCACCCAACTCCATGTGGCCCACTTGTTATGGGTGGTTTCCCAAAATTAGGCATGCTTCCCTACCCATACTCCATGTTGCCCAACATTTAGGTGGGGATAGCTTAGGAGATGAAGGGGGAGTATGAAGATAAGTTTAAATGAAAATGCAAAGTTTAATGTTTTACCTAAATTTGACTTTCTTGCCTCCTCTAAAATTTGTGTCCAAACTCTCATGTGGGGGTTTGTGTATAGTCTCAATGTATGGGAAAGAGAGAAGGAAGGTGACATCACCAGGCCTCTATCACACCTTACATGGGGTTGAGCAAGGATAAAGTCAACAAAGGAGGGCACGTGTAACATAAGGTAATTATGTTTAAACTTTTAAATAATCCTTACTATCCTTTTCCCCAATCAACATTTCATGTCAAGGTTAACATGGGGGCACATGATGAGACTTTTATAGACCCTTGAGGCCATTTCAATGCCATCTTAGAGGGTAGGATATTTAAAGGTTATGATTTAAATTTTTGTGGGTGAGGGGAGTAAGGTTAAGATATGATATATATAGGTTTATTTTTTGGTTTTATAATTATATATTTATTATTGTATTTTATAATTATGTATTTATTATTTGAAATTTGTCAAAGGATTTAAAAAGGAATCTTTTTAAGAATATACTTTGTTGCTAAAGATAATTAAAACTTTACATAGAAATACTAGAGATCATTTTTTCTCTAAAATAGATGGAATTTTAAGGCTTTATTTTCTCATCCAAGTGATAGGTTTTTTTTATAGAAATTATAACATGGCAATGCATATTAATGTCAAATTCATTTTCATGGATGGATTATAGGAATAGTTTTTGATGTTATATTTTGCATTCAAAATAAGAGAATTTTTATATAGTTACTAACAATGCAATACGAAGTAACATTCATCTTAATCAAATTTCCTCTAACACATAATCATAATCAATTTGCATAGCTTTGTGTAACATCATTATATACATTACAATTGATCATTTACATTTAGAATTAATTTTTTAGGAGTATAAGGAGTTTCATAAGAAATGAATTGCTTATTTTTCTAAACAAAAGTGGCCTATCCAATATATATATATATATATATATATATATATATATATATATATATATATATATATAATTAAAAATCTAATTCAAAGACTCAATCGAGAAAGAATCAGAGAAGAAAACCCAATATTATTGTCATTACATATATAAAGTTAGCAATGAATTTTGAAACACTATGTTTCTACGTTTATCCTAAACCAATCAGTTTTCAAGGAATTTATAAATGAGATCCATTTAAAATGTTCTCATTTCTATTATCAAATTTTATACATCAGGATCATATTTCCCAAGGAGAAGTCTCCATATTAATGGACTCAAAAACATCGAAAAGAATTTAAATCTATTTTTTCTCCATTTTAAGGTGTTATTCAAGAAATCTACAAATACATAAATACAACCATGGAGAGATTATCTCCCAACCAAGGCCTCAATGTGAGGCCCATCCCTGAGCTTAGGAGAACTAAATTCAACTAGATGAGAATCAGATACAATCACATTAACACACATAACAAGTAATCCCATCCAAGGTTTTCACATCATGTTCCATATTGAACCAAGACTAGGGAGCAAGTGGATTTTTCTAGGGTAGGAGATGTCAATCACAAAAAAAAAACATATTCCTCTTCCAAGGCTAATAATCACAATGAACTTCTATTCTTTCTCTCCTTATCTCCCCAAACAAAAACTAGTTTGTATTGACAAGTAAGGGCACATAACACTTTACTTTCTCTCTCTCATCATCATGAGGAGAGACTCTGCACTGACCTAGAGTCCAATTGAAGCCCTCCTCCTGTACATGGTCACTTTTGCCCTATCTAAGGGTGATTAATTCGAAAACACCTTTAACAATATTCCTCACAAAGCAAAAAGAAAAACATGAAAGAAAAATAAATAGAAAACCCACAAATAACTCATCCCTCACATGTTACACACAAACAAAAAAAATACACATGGAAGAGATTTACATAAACAAGATATGAACTATAGTGCCTCTCCCATTTGACTTCTGTAAGTCATCCTGATGGATGCAACCTTGCTGATCTTTTGTTGTGATGGATCATGATTGTGACCTTGAGTGGTCTACACCATCGAGGTGTTTGGATTTATATTTTTGTATCAGTTGCTTTGTTTATTCTTTTGACTGATCTATGAGATTCTGATGTGATTTTTGGTTCACTGAGGTTTGTGCTAGTGGTAACCAGGATCGATGTGGTATCATGAGGTTTTTCAATGATTACCCTGAGATATGTGCAGAGATTGCACTGTGTACTATTACCATGCTACATGGGACTAGGTTCCTGTAGCAGTGGTTAGTCATGTTTATGACTATGGTTGTTTATGTGTTTTAAATGCCCCTTTAATGCATAAGTAATTAAATGGATTGTTCTTGTGGGATTATTTAGTTATGTGTGGCGGGCATTTACCTTGTTATATTTTTGATCTGAGAGATATCTGTTCTTATGTGATGTTTTACATTTGAGATGATCTGAGGGTCAAATGTTACTCTTTGATTCCAGTGTCATAGATATTAGACTACTATGCTGTTCAATTAATCATATTGCATTATGATGCCATTTTGAGATGACAGTGTGTTTTATGATGATATCTGGTTATCTGGTATTTGGACATACCTCTGATTATGTTATGTGATGGATTTAATGCTATGGTTATTTACTTCATTCCTACGTTGTTATGCCTTTTGCAAACGTGAGTGATGTGAATAGATTATTTTAATATAATTAAATAAATGGTTAAATTAGGTGATTTAATACATTTATTGCTTCAACTATGTTATTATATGCAATTGCACTTGATTGTGTTGTTTAGTGTGTAGGATTTATATCCCTAGCAGTGACACTTGGAGTTAGTGATTCAGCCGTTCATATTTTACCAATGTCGCCTTTGTATGGTCGATGTATCCTTCATTAAATGTTTAATTTAAACCTTTCGGTGATTATTAAATCAAAAACTCATTTGCATTATGTGATTAGACCAGTAAGCGTGTCTGTGCATTTTTGAGGTTTGCATTGTCGCTAAAGTTGAAGAGATTTATGTGTTTTTGGGTTTTCGGGCTTTTAAATTAATTTATTTTAATTTCTAGCAGCTTTTCCATAGATGAATTCCTACTTATAGGAATAGCCTATTTTCATTTGGGTCGATTCAAGGTTTAACTAGATTGGTTGGTTAAATGCCCTAATCGATTATTCACCCGAAAAGTGAATAAGTATCCAAAGTGAAATTTAATTCCTCATTTCTCACTTTTAAATTGGAAAATTGGAGAGTAAAATCCAAAATCCTCTTCATGAGGATTTACTGTTTTGTTTGTTGTGGGAGCTACAGGCGTGGGATCGTCACGAGGTTGAGCTCGTTGGATCCAGCTCGGGAAAACCTTAGATTGCTGCGATTTTCAGCTACTTCTGTGAGATATTTATTTTATGGTTCAGATTCTCGTTTTACCCTTTTGGCTGTGAGGTAGGGCTTTCCTGTTTTATTATTTCTGCTCCATTTCTGCTTCTATTTTTGGTAGCCGTTTATTTGGAATCTGAGAACTAGTGTTCCCCTCTATTTCTGTATGTTAGTTCTACCCGGTTGGGCGGGTATGAACATTTCCCTATTTTTTGGGATGAGGGTTTGGGATTTTGTACCGTTTTGCTGGCCATTTTTGCATACGGTGTCCGATTCCATTTATTTTTGGATTTTTCGGGTTTTTGAACCTAAAGGCCAAATGGGTTTTAATTTTGAAGTTTTCCATATTTTTGGAGTTTTTACCTCATTTTGTGTGCTGCCCTATTTTGTCGAGTTTTCTTGGTACAATGTGGGTTGTGGACCTTGATGATCCATTTGAATATCAGTTAGACCACTTTTGCACTTTTATGTTGCATTGGGATGCGTGTTGCATCCGTACTCTCGACGTTGTGTTCGGTTGAGTAATTTTATACTTGTTATGGTTTTTGTTGGACCTTTGCCTTATTTCATGGACATTGGGATTCGTGTAGAATCCATACTCTCAGATTGAGGCCGGTTGAGTAAGTTCATGACTTTTGGTCTTGTTACATCATTGGGATTCATGTAGAATCCATACTCTCGGATTGAGGCTGATTGAGTAATTTGATGATGTATGATATTATTGGCTTTGGGATTCGTGTAGAATCCATCCTCTTGAGTTGCTTTTGGTTGGGTGTTTGTTTTGCATTGTGTTCTCATTCCTGTCCTTGTATTATGATCTTTGTGATGGTGGTGCGCCACACACGAGTACGTGCGCGTACATTTGTTGGGTGACTTGCGAGGCCCGATCTTCCGTGGATTTGCCGAAAGTTATGATCATTAGGGTTGGGATGGGAGTATGCATGCCCATGGGCACTTGTCATAGGATGAGCTTGGGTAGGGTAGGGTAGCATATGGAGGGGGCTTCTATCTCACAGCCTGGTGACCTTAGTCCCATAGGGTTGGCAGAGGAAGTTTTAAGCAAATGATAACTAAATAAAATGTGTGACTGATAATAAAACTTAAGATAATAAAATGTGTGTGTGAGGCCCTCCATTGAGGAGTTGAAACACATGATCCGAGCTTGGGCTTGTCGATGCCAAGTGACTCTCCATGATGTCAGCCCCTACTTAGTAGCCTTTTGAGTGTCTGACCAGGACCTTTACTCCTTGCATTTTCTTAGGTTCTTGGTTCAACCATCATACTGTCTGGCGTGAGTGTTAGCCTTGGTTGTTATTTTGTATGGTTGTGGTTGGTTCTTTATCTCCATCAGCACGGCGGGTGTGGACCTATGGGTGCCACGTGGTTGGGAGGCGTAGCTACCTTCACCACTACTAGGGAATGGTGTATAGAGATGGTCTCTTATCCTAGTGTGACTATTACTAGATGTTTTCACTTGGTACTTCAGGTTCCGGAGTATGCTTTCTTGTTATTTATGCTTTCATTGGGATGCTTGTATATCATGTTTAGATGATGTTAGTTTATTTGACGCATTCCCTTATTATGATGTTTTGCATATGATTAGATGATGTTATTTGATTTAGTAGTATATCTGTTGCTTACTGTCGTTTAGCATGTGATAGGTGATTTTATCTACTATAGGATTATCTTATGCTTTACTACTAGCATGTTAGATTTCCTTATGCTTATATGGTTGCATGTTTTAGTAGTGACATCCCTATTATGACAGTACTGACGATCTGGTCGGTGGCTTGGGATGTTACGTGTGGGGGATGGCTAGGACCCATGATGGTCTTATGATGCTATTGACAGTTGGGAGGAACTGCGTATTTATTTGGATGTTTAGTTCTGAAATGTATTTTGTTCATTGCGATGTTTATTTCAGCATATGCTTTGCTTTTATGTTTGAGATGGTTAGGTGTTCCTCTTTCCTTGCTGTTGGTGCTCTCGAGTGTTCATTCCTCGATTTACGTGGATCCAGTACTCTCCGGTGTGAAGGTTTCCTTATTTGTTTAGCTTTTTTTTTGTGTTTTGTGTCAGGCTGATTTGTTTCCTCGCGCGAGATTGTACTTTCCTTGCGTGAGATGGTTTCTTCCTTGCGCGAGATTGTTTCTTCCTCGCGTGAAAGAATACACTTCCTATGCGAGAATGTAAATATTCGTGTGGCACATAAGGAATCCTCGTGCGAGAATGTAAATCTTCATGTAGCACATAAGGAATCCTCGCGTGAGAATATGAATCCTCACGCGAAGCTTATTAGTCCTCGCGCGAAGTGCGCACTTGCTCGTGTGAAGCGGTGAAAGATCTCGCGCAAAATCGAGACCAATTTTCTTTCTTGCATGAGAAACAGGGGCTATCTAGGCTTGTGGGATGAAAGTTTGAAAGTTGGTTTTGGACACCCTTTTGGTTTTTACACCTTCCTGGTTCAAAACAAATTTCCTAGGAGTTTAAAATATATCGTTTAAGTATAAGTTGACGTATATTTAGTTCCTTATATTTAAGATATATTTTAATATATGTGACAAATCTTTTGAGATAGGTTTGAGACCTCTCAGAGATAAGTTATGGATTCTAAGAAATTTCAGGTCTTCAGAAATCCAGACTTAACCAAATTTTAGGGTTTCAAAATTTTAGGCTTAGCCAAATTTTGGGATTTTGCATTTTACCCCAGCTTGGTGTTTTGTTGATGAGTGGTTGTTTCTTGTGCCCTCATCATGTATGTTGTCTTTTTTGGCTTTGTTTGTGTGTGTTAGTTTGGTAGTGGCATTCAAAGATTCGTTCGTTGCTGAGATTGTGTTGAAGTCTTCCGTTGCGAACCCTGTATGATGTTGTCTTGTGCATTCATACTTGGAAAAAAAAAAATCTTGGCTTGATTTAATTCCTTGTTTCCAAGGATCTTCGGGCGGGACATTACATGAACAATGCATTAAAGTGAAAATAATATATTTAGGGGGTCATAAAAGTCAACAGAAGGATCTAGAGGGCTAGAAAGTGTCCCCAACCCATACACATACCCCTTAGGAACTTGGATTGCATTAATTTTGGCCTCTACGATCATTGTAGGACTTATATAATTGGCTTGAAATATTTGAACATTTAAAAAACCCTACAAATGCAAACTTTCCACTAAACCATAATTAGTGTAATTAATCTAGGTTACTAACTAATTAGTCTTAGATTACTAACTTAATCAATCTTAGATTAAAGAGTTACTTTGATAACCCTAATTAACATGTTGATACACATATATGAATTATGAGTGTCAAGTGACACCATAAGATTCATTGTTATGTAATATTCAACACATTACAAAATACAAAATGATACACAGATTCAAATTATGATACAAATAAAATATGAAACAATGAGGTGTGCGTGTTTTTATTAGACTCAACCATAGTTTCATAGATTACACATAGGGTTGATTACCAATTCTCTAATAAATTCCATGGTTAATAATCCTACAAATTCAATTTGCACATCAGTAGTTTGATAACATCATATTCATATATTTAAACCAAATTGCATAATCACATTGATCAAAACATCAAACTTTCATTTAAATAACTTTTTTTTTCATTTCTGCACACATATTTGATCATTACAATTTGCATAATTAAAGCATTTAACATATTCATAATTCTAAATCATTTACGAAATTACAACATCATAATGCATGTCTACACATAAACATCAAATAACATGATTAAGAATTTTTAAACTAAAGCATCACATGACATAAAACAATATAATAATGTCTAGTCCATCAGATAATGTCTCAACATATGAAGTCATAATCTATCAAAATAAAATGTATCAGATGTTCTATGATGGATCGGGGTGAAGCCTAACAAATCCTTTTTTTAACCAACTTCTTGGTTAATACTAGAAAATTCTTCTTTACCTAACTACTTAGTCAACACTAAGACATACAAGGTTAATATTACAAACTCTACATTGCTCAATTAATATTGACATTTTCTGTAAACATCAATGACAATATACAATTGAGGAATTTTTTCTAACAAACTTCCTCTTTCAAATTGATGACAACAAATTATGTCAACATAGACTAATAAAACTATGAGCAATTAGATAATATCCTTAGTTTCATTTTGATTCTCATCCATACCAACTCCCTTTGAGCTTATGCTTGGGTTTGTCTCTATTGCTTCCTATCAACACTCTATTGTGAACTTCTACCATTTACTCCCTCTTTGCTATATATTCCATCATCTCAATATCTTCCTTTTGAGATATAAAAACTCTCCCTCTTTCAAGATGATACTAAACTGTCCCTTACTATTTCTTTCATCTCTCCCTTGTAGTTCTCCCTTGTTGACATTAGTGAACTCTCCCTCTTTGACATCAAATGCCAAATGATAGAGACTTTGAATTTATAATGTACCTTTTTTATCAATTCATATGCAATATGTTATGCATTTCACTGCATCAACTTGATAGATCTTCAATGGAATTTGGTTGATGCCTCACTGTCTTTTTTGTTAGTGAACATCAGATAGGGAAATAACCCCTAGTTTACCTCTTAGATACATAAATTCACCCTTAGGTAAAGTGTTAGTAAATATATCTTCTTTTAACTTCTTGGTGTTTACATATTCAATCTAACTTCTTTGTCTTGAACCAATTTCCTTAGGAAATGATACTTGATTGCAATGTGTTTTTTCTTTATGTGCATCACAAGATGTTTAAATATGTTGATTGCACTTGTGTTATCACTGTAGAAAACGACTGGTTCCTTGATTTCTTCATTCATTCCTGACAATAGTTTTTTGATCCATATTATGTTAGAACAATTGACTATTATAATAACATATTCTTCTTATTTTGTGGATGGAGAGATACAAAGAATGTTTCTCCACTTATACTTTTTCTATCATCAATGCTTCCTTCTCAATCTACATTAGTAAAGGCTATCAACTTAAGATTTGTTCCTTTCTTATACCATAATCCATATTCTTCAGTTCCTTTTAGGTGTCTCAAAATTATTTTAATTGCAATCATATGATTTTCCTTAGGATTAGTAGAAAATCTTGTAACTATGCCAACTGCTAATGTAATATTAGGTGTGGTGTGTACCATGTATTGAAGTTTCCCAATCATTGATCTATAAGTAGTTTGATTCACCTTATTTGAATCATCATTCTTTGATAGTTTGTGTCTAATAGACATAGGTGTTCTAACTGGTTTGGAATATTCCATTCCTCATTAATCATTTGAAAACCAATCTATACCAAGTAATTATTTAGTCTTTCATACCAAGCTCTAGGGGCTTGTTTGAGACCATATAATGCTTTATGTAGATTGCAAACCATGTCTCTTTTTCTAGGATCTACAAAACCTTTTGTTTTTTCATCAAGAATCCCATTCAAGAATTTAGATTTGACATCCATTTGATAAACTTTAAATCCTCTATGTGGTGCATATGCTAGTAAAGTTATAATAGCTTCTAGTCTTGCTACAGGAGCAAAAGTCTCACCATAGCCAATACCTTCTTCTTGAGAATAACCTTTGCACACTAATCTTGCTTTGTTTCTTGATACTTTTCCATCTTCATTTAGCTTAATGATTTGGAATAGCTAAGAGGGGGGTGAATCTATTATATAAGGTCTAGATGTATGAATTATACTTTTAATCATTTCAAAATCTTTAGACATAAATAATCAATAGCTCAATCTCTATAAATGATACTCGATGATGTAAACTTGCAATCCACTATCCTAATAGTAACAAACTTGTAGTGTAAAACATTAACAATAAAATATCTCATATGACATCAAAAAAAGTATTCCACTACGATTTAACATGGAAACCCAACTTGAGAAAAACCACCAGTAACATGTCACCATTTTTTCACTCTTCTAAGGGTGAACCCACAATAATGGGTTCCACTTTAGTGGAAGGAAAAAACTTGAAAAAGTTGGCAAATTTTTGGATCCCGATTTACCAGACATTTTTGTGAACATGTTGGACATGTTCGTGCAAACATGTACAATGCATATGTTCACGTGAACATATGTGTATGTATGCACGTAGGTTCGTGCGAACATATGTGCAGTACATGTTCGCGTGAACCTATATTGGAATGATTTTCGACGCTTTAAATCAATTTTTTAACTTTTTCAAAGTCATTTTCATAGTGACTACTATTCATTGAGCGTTTGGGCAAATGTGTGGTTTGTGCTACTTCTAGCGACGTCATCCTATCATTTTCGTTTTGATTTTCGTTATCGGGTATGTCAAAATATTATTAATTTAATATTTTCAATGTTTTTGAAGTATTTTTTTATATTATCAAAGTAGATTTTAATATTTTCAATTCATTTTTTTAATGTTTTGAAAACATATTTGAATGTTATTTATGTTTTTAATAGTTTTGAAAACATATCTAAATGTTAATTTAATATTTTTATTGTTTATTTATATTAATTTAGAAAATAGAAAAATATTATATAGAAAACATTAGAAAAAATTAGAAAAAATAGTAAAAAATTTATAATATAAAATTTAGGAAAAACATTAGAAACCAAATTTAGAAAAAACATTACGAAAACATTAGAGAATATATAATTTAATATAAAATTTAGAAAACAAATTTAGAGAAAAAAAGTAAAAAAACATGAAATAAATATTTTAAAATTTATAAAAAAACATTAGAAAATCTAGAAAAAAAACATAACAAAAATATTAGAAAATTTAGAAAGAAATTTACAAAAACATTAGAAAATCTATAATTTAATATGAAATTTAGAAAACAAATTTATAAAAAAATATTTTTAAAAATTAGAAAATTTTAAAAAAATATTAAAAAAATAAGAAAATTTAGAAAAATTTTTTTAAAAAATTAGAAAATTTACAAAAAAATATTGCAAAAAAATTAGAAAATTTAGAAAAACAAATTCAGAAAAAACATTACAAAAATATTAGAGAATTTATAATTTAATATAAAATTTTGAAAAAATATTTTAAAAAATATTAAAAAATAAAATTTTAAAAACATTATAAAAAATATTAGAAAATTTAGAATTTAATATAAAATTTAGAAAACAAATTTAGAAAAAATATTACAAAAATATTAGAAAATTTATAATTTAATATAAATTTTAGGAAAAAAATTTAGGAAAAATATTAGAAAAACGTTAGAAAATTTATAATAATATAAATTTTAGAAAACAAATTTTAAAAAACATTAAAAAATTATTAGAAAATTTATAATAATAAAAACTTTAGAAAAACATTAGAAAAATATATTTTTTTTAAAAAGAAAAAAATTACAAAATTTATAATAATGTAAATTTTAGAAAACAAATTTTAAAACACACACACACACACATATGTTAAATGTAGACATGTATGTTTTCAATATTAATGTTTAGATATATATATATGTCAAATTCACTTTAATGTCTTAATCTTATAAGTTTAATTAAATGACGTATCTTAAGTGTCTAGATCCTACATTGTACATGTAAAAATATAGATTAGAATTTATAATTTTTTATTTTGAACATAAATGTACATGTATATTTGTTCATGGTTAAAAGTAGATGTATGTACATGTTTTTAATAAATTCACATTTTTATATGTATAATTTGTGTATATGTTAACTATTGATATTAATTTATCTTATAACTAAGTGTAATTAACTATATTTAATAACACATGTCTTAAGGGGGGACCCTAAATTATACATAAGAATGTAGATTAAAATGTATATTTTATGTCATAAATGTACATGTAAATATGTTCATGTGGTAGATATAGACATGCATACATATGTTTTCAATATTCATGTTTAAATGTACATATGTTATTATTTTTAATGCCTTAATAATTAGAAGTATATAATTAACTATATAATTCAATGACATGTCTTAAGGGGAGATCCTAAATTATACATATATAAGAATGTAGATTAATTTTCATATCTAGTTATGAATATAACATACATGTACATCCAAACCCTAAACCTAACTTAACCAAACCCTAACCCTAACCTTGATCTTAAAATTTAATTTCTAAACCCAAGATTATAAATGATAATAAATACCCTAAATCATAATCTTGAACCAAATCATAAACTTCATATGCTAAGTTCCCTTATCCTAAATTCTTAACCATGGACCTTAATATTAACCCCTAAATCTAATGCTAGAAATTATGTAAGTTTGTGTAAACCCTAACAATGTCATAAGGTCTTAAATCTTACCCTAAAATTGAGCCTAATTACACTAAAACCCTATTTCAAAACCTAATTGAGGCCTAACTTACATAAAATTAAAACAAGTTGACCCTAATCTTAAATTGTTAAAAAATACATTTGAGATACATGCACATACATTCAAACACATGTACATATATGAAGTATTCACCCTTGTTTTAAATGATATATATGTAACCCAACTTGAAACCTAAACTTCGAAACATTATCATTTAAGAGTAATATAAATAATTTATTACCCTTTAATTGAATTCTCTAATAATACCCCCAAAGTATAATAAAATCTTAGAACAATAAATTAACTCTAACCATAACCAAACTCTCAACTTTAAAGTTATCTTATACTTATATGCAAATTAATCTAGGTCCATGATGTGTGATGTATGTTTTATTACATGTGTATAATTTTTAATGTTAAAAATAAAAAATTGTGTGTACAGCAGGCAGTTTAGCTCTTCATACATTTCTACAGATATGGCTTCACACGATTAGCTTAATGCAGCTCTTGGTGCAACACCTGATGTAGTTCCTGTTGCAGCTCCTACTATGGCATAGGTTGGTGAGGTTCTTATTGTAGCACCTGATGCAGTTCCTAATCTGCCTCCTCATGCAGCTCATGGTGTGGATCGTGTTGTAGCTTCTAGTGGGGCTTGTCATGTACCTCGAATTAGGGCTCATCCTATAGCTCAGGTTCCAGCTCCTAGTGCGGCTCCTAGTGGTGTAGGTCCTACCATGGCTCCTAGTGTAGCTCCTATTCCAAGTTAGGATGCACCTACAGCTCCTATTGGAGGTCCTACTGCACCATCTCCATGCATCAATATCGATGCTTTATTTGCATTTTTAGAGTAGGAGATTGCTAGACTATAGCGCTCTATATTGACCTCTAATGATGGTCTTTATAGAGACATATATACCATGATATGTAGGAGTTTATAGGATTTGATAGCTAGATTTAGAGCTCACCATTCATTTACTCCTGCCATATTAGTGTCCATATCTAGGGAGCTTAGGGCCAAGGTTTCAAGAGATGCATCATTCGATGATGTCAAGAGGGTAGCCCCCAAAGACGTCATCCAGAGAGAGCTCTTTCCAGCTTATGAAGGAACATGGGGTAGGGTGAGAGGCTATAGAGTCACACAATGCACAAACCCTATTATTGCTAGCATGATCTATCCATGATTTTTAGCTACACATGGTCATTATCTTAATAATGACCAGATACCCCTTTATTTTGCACAGCAATAGTATGTTGAGTTCCATATAGGGCTCAACATCAACTACTTGGATATTCCTGATTATTGTGGATAGGGGCATGGTCGGATCGTAGATCGTGACTAGACCGCAGTGTAGATCATCTCCCACCTGCAAATCTTAGATAGTTTGTTGGACTAAGGATGCCTCCTGTGACTCCTGCACATGTGCCTATTGCTGATAGAGTTGGCATTGCTTCCCAAAGGGAAGCAATTGACACTATTGGGCACATTGCATCTGCGGTAGCTAGTATCACATCAAATTCTATTGGTCGTTATCTTCATAATTGACATCCTTGTCCACTTGGTCAACCATCTTCATAGGCATCTAGTAGCACTTCAGGTGCATCCTCTGATGATGCATATAGAGCTACTGGGCTACCACTTTTGGGTGATATTCATGGTCTTTCAGGACAACAGACACATATGGATATGGAACTATATTTTTTGGAGGATATGTTGCACTTTATTAGCTATATTTTCGATACACAAAGGATTCTAGTACACTCAGTGATGGATGTTGTTAGACAACATCAGAGCCCTGACATAGTTTGAAAGACACAAGCCGCCACACCAATGATAGATGATACACCTGTGCGTAGATCACAACATTCAGCACCAGACTCATGACACTCTATGGATAACTCGAGAATACAAGTTGGAGATGTCCATATCATAGCTGAGGGTCTTCATTATTTTGGTGAGTAGTTGCGAGGCCTATCTGATATTGATACTAGTTCGAGCCTGGGTATTTCATTGTACATGGACTTATTGTTTGGACTTGGTAGCACTAATTCTACACCAAATGTACCCAGCCAGTTACATAGTCAACTTCACTCAAATTTAATAGTAGTTGGACATGGAGTTTCAGGCTTAGGTGCATCAGTAGATGATACGATGGAGTTTGTTGATCACCCTCCACCTCCAAAGACCTAGGTACATATATAATTTATTTTTAATTTTAAAAATATATGAAATTAAAAAATATGCCGATTTATTGAAAAATTTAGTTCATATATATATATATATATATATATATATATATATATATATATATATATATATATATATATATATATATATATATATATATATATATATATATATATATATAATTTAATCTTTAGCTCGTAATAAATCATGTAGGCACAAGTTGCTAAGCACATGGTTACACATATTGTTGGTTTAGGGCATCATTTACATGAGAGAGATGATTCTATTGAGGCACCTGGTAGTGCTCAGGTACTTGAGTTTTAAATAGTTTGTTTTAAGTTTGTATTTAATTTTAATGTACATGTACATGATGCACATATTTATATATATGTTTTAAAGATAGAACTCTAACACATGTATGTATATATATTTGCAGGACTTGGTTGATGCACCTCAGCGAGAGGATGTACAGGAGACTCAATTAAAGGGTCATTCTGTTCGTATGCGTCTTGAGGGGTCCTTCTAGTAGTAGATCAGATTTATATATTTTTGATGCATTTATATATTGGAGGTCCGGTTTACATACGTACACGTGTATTTCAGTTTCTTGATGACATACATGTACTTTCACTATTTATTTGATTATTGAGTATTTCAGTAGTTAGATACCATCACATGTACATATATATGACTTTTTATATTTTGCTTCATATGTGTATTTATTCAAAATTTATAGTTTGCATTTCAGATACATAGAGATATATTAGATCTATAGATGTTTATTCTTGAGATGTGTATATGTGTACATATGTGTATTTTTTTGTGTTATAGCTATAGAACATGATCTTGAGATGTGTTTACATGTATATCAAATATCAATTAGTAGGAAGTTAGAAAGATACATATTTCTTAAATTATCAATCACTAACCCGCTAAAGATAAATATTAGTTTTATGTGGATAAAAATATGTTAATAAACTAACCTAAATGATAACTATGAACTTATTATTTTACAATTTTAAAAACACTTGTTTAATTTTCCCTTATGAAATTCAATTTAGTTTGAAAAAAAGTTGATAAATGAATTTAAATTATTAAATTCATCTATGTACAATTAATTTAAATTATTAAATTATATAGTTTTTTAATAAACCAAATTTGATAATTAAGAAGTTATGATCGTACAATTAAAAACACATTTAATTCAAGATGAAATTCATTTAACAAATAGCCAATACCTTATTTTAGAGAACTTTTACAAAATATAATATTAAAAAAAATATTAATTTAAACTAATTTAAACTTTAAGAGTACATGACCGTAGATGTAATAAAGTAACATTAAAATATATAGTTTTTTAATAAACTAACCTAAATGATAACTATGAACTTATAATCTTACAATTTTAAAAACACATGTTTAATTTAAGAATTGTAACATAGATAATAAAACTCATTTGCCAGTGTTCAAAGGAAATCAATGTGTTCATGCAAGGGCCACCTTTTTTCTACTATGAGAATGATGCTTTTGCATCGAAGGATATTTTGAAGACAATATCCGAACAATTTAACAATGTTGAACTAGAGCTGGTGGACTCAATGTTCTTTTCAACTTCCAAAAGAGAAAGAGGGTATGTGCATAACCTTCCAAAATAAGAACGATTTCAAGAAGAACCTTCCCCCCCCCACCAATGACTATTTAGGAAGCACTTTCGCAAATAAAAAAATATTGGCCTTCATGGGATCAGAGGACAAAATTGAATTCCATAGACTTAAGATGATGTGGCGCTATCTTTATTGATCAACTGAGAGTTATGATTTAGAATTCACGAGGGCAACTGCAAGATAGTGAGTAGAAATATATACTTCAAAAGTGTGAAGAGTGGAATTTGGTATAGGTGGGGCCAGGTGACCTCGTCCCTCTAGAGCTTCATGAGATAGAGCTTATATTAGAATTTGATAGAGATCACACTCATGGAACTTCTTGTCCAACTGATCACTTGTGTTGTTTGGGTGATTCATTCCAAATAGATACAGTTGCATATCATTTATCAGTCTTGAAAGCATTATATCCTAATGGCGTCAAAGTACTTTCTCTATTTTCTATATTGGTGGAGCAGAAGTTTCTCTTCATCAACTTGGGATACATTTAAGTTGTGTTGTATCTATTTTTTATGAGTTTTCTCGCACTGTGATGGAAGTGAGGGAAATAATGCTCTAAAAAGCGTCAGCTAATAATTTTTCCTAATCAATGTGTAGGCTCATTTTTTTTGTAAATAGCTCAACATTAATAGACTACTTGAAAAATGGAAAAGGACTTTAACCAAAACAAAATGTTCTTTTCTAATTTTAAATTGTCAAATCAAAGGATTACATACCCTAACTAAGAATAGTAATTTTTTTTCATTTTCAAACTAGTTTTATAAAGGTCTACAATCAGAAAATACTTTTTTTTTAACGAGAGTTCAATTTTAATTCGTCCAATGAATTTCTTTGAAATGATTCTAAAGTGGTTTTTCATGGAAGCTTATTTATTGTTTGCAACTATTGTTATATTTTACAATGATACAAAATCACCATATTTATTGTTTGCAATTACTTGAATTTCCTTGGAACTTTTTAAGGCGGAGTATGGAGAATCGTAAATTATTAAATTCATCTATGGTACAATTAATTTAAGTTATTAAATTATCTAATTTTTAAATAAATTAATGAAAATTAAGAATTTATGATGGTACAATTAATCTAAACACATTTAATTCAAGATGAAATTCAATAGTTTCAAAAGAAGTTGATATTTAAGAATTGTAACATAGATAATGAGATTGTGTAAGTTCGAACTAACTTATAGCCTATTTATATGAAGTTGTTAAATTATTAAATTCACCCATAGTAAAATTAATATTATAGTTTTAAAATAAACTAATGATAACTAAGACTCGGATATTCAGATTAAAAACACAATTTCACCAAAGTTGATATTCACAATTTCACCATAGTACAATTGAAAACACATTTCACCAAAGTTGATATTCGGATTATTATAAAATAAATCTCAAAGGTCTAATCAATCATGATGTACATTTATAACATGCAATATTTTTTTCATGTTCTTCACTGTCTAGTCTCCACTTGCGACGTGCATGCTTAAGTTTGACTGGATGCAAACAAAGCCCTATAGCAATGACAAGGTGGTTGTATTGTAAAACTTTGTTGCCAGGTTGATAATCAAAAAAGTGTATTCAATGTTGGACTATTTTGTCTTGCTTCAAATATGTTCCCTCTATCACAACAGAACCTATGCCACAAATTTAAGTGTTTTAAAATTTGACAGATATTAAGTTACCTAGATATATATATTTATTTAAATATATATGTGCATGTACATGTATATGTATAATTTACCTATGGGGAACAACATTCCATCACTTTCTTCAGGGTCATATAACTTTGTCCTCTTTGTAGTACATTGCAATAAATAATAACTAACACCTTCATGATTTACAGGCTCAGCAATCACTGCAAAGACATCTCCTGCATAACAAGTATACATGAATGCATGTGTACAATATATATGTATATATATATATATATATATATATATATATAAGATAGTTGAAATTGATAATTAAATAAAAAGTTGAAATTAATTTTTATGATACTCACTGATCTGATGGACGGATCTAAACTAATTGCAGTATTGAATTCTTAATTAAAAACACAACTCAACGGAAGTCTTAATACATTTAACAGAAATGAAATTAAGCATCACAAACTCAAAAGCTTGAGATGAAATAAATAGAATTGAGAGAGAGAGAGAAGAAGATAGAAAGTGCAAACAAAGTTTGATTTCAGAGTTCACCACAATTGTGACTACGTCTTTGGGTCGGCTTCAATAGAGTACGACCGATCTGATTAATCTCCAAAAATAAATTATAAATGCACCAAGTCCATTCCTTCAAGCACTTCGGCAGCAAGAAAACTCCGACATACAAGAATGGCTCAAAAATCTCCTTACAAGACCTCTCTATTCTTTCAAAACCTTCACCAAAATCAAATTCTCTACAAGTCTCCTTCAAGAATTACAATAATTTTCCAACTTTGATTGCCTTCAAAATGACATCCTACCCCCCTTTTTATACAAAATAATTTGCCTAAATTGGCTCAAAACCAATTAATCCATAATTAGACATTTTAACCATAAGACAACTACTAATAACCCCTTTGCCATTTTAATATTTTGGCATTACATTCATATTAGAGGTTAGTTATTAATAGAATAAAAAAGAAATCCTATTTAAGAAGTGGGTGGTTTGTTTGTTTCAAAAGTTAAATAAAAACTCTGCCACATACTTTTAAGTCTAATGTGTAGCGCAGTGGTAGTTATTATTTTGCCATACCCGCAAGGTCACGGGTTCAAACCTCATCAAGTGCTTTGTCAGCATCCATAGGTTAAATAACAAATCCATTACAAAGTTGTTAAATTCTCCACATGGTCTAGTGGTAAGGAGGGAAAGTAGGGAATGAGAGGTTGGAGGTTCAAACCTCTTCAACAAATTTTTAAACCACCAAATTCGATCTTGAGGTACCATGTGGCACTATTTTATCTACTCATATTTTTGACATGTGTCATCACCTGAGCTGCTGATATCATGATGACATCATCACTATTACATTTTGCCTGCAAAATTCAAACGGCCATAACTTTCACATATGAAGTCCGTTTTTGACGAAACGAACGCCATTGGAAAGCTCTCATCAGTCTCCTCATTTTGAAATCCATTGTTGACCACTTCCTTGATGGTTTGATTTTTCCCCTTATCTAGCCCTCTGGTCTACTTATTGACTAGAACTTTGACTGAGCGTAACTTGCATGAACAAACTCCTTTTTGCTCCGTTCAAGTTGCGTTGGAATCAGGACGTTGAGGTATTTTTGATGCTACAAAAATCTAGAGATTTGAAGACACTTCAATTTTCACTAAAATTATCCACCAGATCAAGTCTCCCCATTGAAGACCTTTTGGACCTCCAAAAGTGACATTTACTCTGACATTAAGTGAGGACTTGGCCTCCCCACTTGTCCTATATCATCTATACATCTGAATACCTGGCTCACAAGCACAATGAAGACTGCAACAACATTGTTGATCATAAACATTATTCTATCACTTCCATAAGCATCTACATCAATTGTCATAGCTACTAATCAATAAACATTGACTAGCATCAAGTTGAACAATAATGCAAAAATGAAAGAGAATAAATCAATAACATATCGATCCTTCACAACAGGAACATTTTTACCCAAGGAACCATCAATGCTTTCAATCATCATTCCCTCATGCTATAATTCGAGTGCATCCTGCAACATCTGACCTTGGTTAGCTACTCCAAGTTCAAGTGTAGAACCACCTATACTAACAAACATAAGAGTTAACTCTTTACTTGCATTAATTACCCTCTTTAACTGCCTGTGTTTGCAAAAGAACAATCAGTCTTAATCTTGTGAGAATGTACAATATACTAAATGCCATATTTAAACAAGTGATAATGATTCTTCTCCCTATAGAAAATTGTTTTTCGATCATAAAGATAAGGGCTACCAAGCACTATTCCATAGATATCTAGTGGAACCACATCGAACTGTACTTCATCCACAAACTTACTAGTGATTGCGAATCTTAAGGTTCATTGTCTTATTACTTGCAACTTATCATTTTCACAAATCTAGCCTAATGGATAAGGTTTCTTATGTAATTTAGTTTTCAATCCCAAGTTTCTTACAATACTTTCAGAGATCAAGTTCACTTAAGAACCACTATCTATGAGTCCATCAATTTTAGTGTTCTTAGCAACAACCCTTAAATGAAATAGCTCATTCCTTTTCTTATCTTCAGACAAATCATTTACTATAGAAGTAGAAGCACAACTAGCAATAGAAACACTAGAAATAGGAGCTTTACTTTTCAAACCCATAGTTGTTATCTTAGTCTCATCATCTAAATCTGAACCAAGATCCATAACAACATTTGTGGATTTCTCCTTACCTTTCTATTTCTGATCACATTTTTGTGCTGACTTAGGCTTCAATTTAGGATGCAACTTCCAACAATGTTCTTCATCATGACCCTTCTTGTCACAATGAGTGCAAGAAAGTTTCTCATACTTCTTGACTGTAGCTGTCTTCTTTCCTTTCTCTATCTCTGCATTCTTAGAAGATTTCTTTACATCATTATCAAACTTATCATCAAAAGATCCTTTACCCCTTGACTCTAAATGTGTATCTTGAACAAACACTTCATCCAAATTACAAGGGTTCAATACCAAAATAGAATGTCTAAGGTAGGAATGAAGACCTCCTATGTACTTCAACAAAGTATCCTAGGTGTACAAAGGAACATTCAAAGCAATCACCCTTTTCCTAAATTCATGGGTGTACTCTTGGACAGTTTGGCCTTTCCCTTGCCTAAAAATTTGCTAGTCCATCATTAACTATTGCATATGTCCTAGGGGATAAAACTTCTTTTTAAGAGCATTAACAAACTTTGTCCAAGTTAAACTGACTCTACCATGTTGTGAAACTTCTGCCTTAGTCTTACTCTCCGACTAGGTTAAAGTTGTACCTCCTAACCAAAGAGTAGCTAATTGAATCCTATCAACATCATCTAATAGGTTCTGGACTCTACAATAGACTTCTACTTGCTAAATCCAATCATCCAATTTTTTAGCATTAAGTTCACCACAATACTTAGGCAAGTCAAATTTTACATCTAGTTAGATCTTAGGCTTATACCCACTCTTGAAAAGATTAAAAGAAGTAGAATGAAGAGAAGATGGAGAAGAAGGAGAAGAGGGAGGAGAAGAAGAAGAGGGTGGATCTGGTTTCATATCACCATCTCCATGATGTTTCCCTTTCTTGTCTTCACATTCTTTCTGCTCTTGTCTCTCTTGAAAAAGAATGTCCACCTTAGCCTTCATCTCGAGGAATGCTCTTCGAAATTCCTGCTCACTAATCTTGTTAGGAACCTCCATTCCAACAATAGATGCCTTTGAAAAATTTCTTCGCTTCCCAATCTCAGGATTAAATTCTTCAAGCTCGCCTTCACCCTTTTGAATCCTGGATCTTGTTAGCATTCAAGAAAACAACTACAATAATAGTCAACTAAGCTTTGATACCACATGATCTGATGGACGAATCTAGACTAATTGCAGTATTGAATGCTTAATTAAAAACACAACTCAATGGAAGTCTTAATACATTTAACATAAATGAAATTAAGCATCACAACCTCAAAAGCTTGAGATGAAATAAATAGAATTGAGAGAGAGAAGAAGATAGAAAGTGAAAACAAAGTTTGATTTCGAAGTTCACCATTAATGTGACTACATCTCCGAGTTGGCTCCAATAGAGTACGATCGATCCAATTAATCTCCAAAAATCAATTACAAATGCACCACGTCAATTCCTTCGAGCACTTCAGCAACAAGAAAACTCCAGCGTACAAGAATGGATCAAAAATCTCCTTACAAGACCTCCCTATTCTTTCAAAAACTTCACCAAAACCAATTTATCTACAAGTATTCTTCAAGAATTATAGTAATTCTCCAACTTTGATTGCCTTCAAAATGACATCCTACCCCCCTTTTTATACAAAATAATTTGCCTAAATTGGCTCAAAACCAATTAATCCATAATTAGACATTTTAACCATAAGACACCTACGAATAAGCCCTTTTCCATTTTTATATTTTGGCATTACATTCATATTTGGGGTTAGTTATTAATAGAATAGAAAATAAATCCTATTTAAGAAGTGGGCAATTTGTTTGTTTCAAAAGTTAAATAAAAACTCTGCCACATACTTTTTAAGTCCAACGGGTGGTGCAGTGGTAGTTATTATTTTTCCATACTCGCAAGGTCATAGGTTCAAACCTCATGAAGTGCTTTGTCAACATCCATAGGTTAAATAACAAATCTATTACAAAGTTGTTAACTGCTCCATGTGGTCTAGTGGCAAGGAGGGAAAGTAGGGAATGAGAGGTTGGAATTCAAACCTCTTCAACAAATTCTTAAAACCACCAAATTGGAGCTTGAGGTGTCATGTGGCACTATTTTATCTACTCATATTTTTGACATGTGTCATCACCGAAGATGCTGATATCATGATGATGTCATCACTATTACATTTTGCCTCCAAAATTCAAACGGCCATAACTTTCACATGTGAAGTCTATTTTTGACGAAATGAATGCCGTTGGAAAGCTCTCATCAAGCTCTTCATTTTGAAATCCATTGTTGACCACTTTCGAGATGGTTTTATTTCACCCCTTATCTAGCCCTCTAGTCTACCTATTGACCAAAACTTTGACCAAGCATAACTTGCACGAACAGACTCCTTTTTGCTCCGTTCAAGTTGCATGAATCAGGATGCTAAGATCTTTTTGATGGTGCAAAAATTTGGAGATTTGAAGACACTTCAATTTTCACTAAAATTATCCACCGGATCCCTCACCCACTTTTACTAATCCAAGCATATGATTATAATCATCAGAAATCAATGGAATATCATCAAAATTTTCATCTTCTTTATCAAATGTATCGGTAACATCAAGTGGTACCGAAATCCATGCACCTGTATATCCATGTGTTTGATTGATGCATTCTTAATTGTTTTCATCAATGCAACTGTCACAAAAACAATAGTATTCTCTTGTTTTCAATGTCCAATTGCAATTATCTTTACTCATAACTGAATATAAGGAACATGTCTTTTCTATCCTCTTGCAAACATGCATGTTTTTTTCTATTAACACCTGAAAGTTCATTAAATTTAAAATATAGAAAAATTAAATTTAAACTTCAATGAATTCAAAAATAAAATTTAACAATAAAATTTTATAATTTAATTCCATAAAAGTTAAACAAACATACACATCCATACCTGTTATCTCCCAGAAGACTCTATATGGTGCTTGTCGACTCATTGTTGATGATGTCCTAACCTCATCTAATGCAAAATGAGTTTTACACCATTCAACAACATCATGTGCATCATTTACAAAAACTCCTTGATAATTCATTTGATACTTTCACAAAGCACATTTGATGCAAGCTCCAACACCATCATGTTCACCTTTTCCATGACCACTCTCAAAGAGCTTCCATATGTGTTTTATATTCTCATTGCAATGATATCTACACAATGCATAAAATGGTCTAGATGATTTGAATTGTGTGGCACATCCATTAGACCAAACATAATGTTTATCAACATTTATGTTTCTTTCTTTCAAATAAGAAATGAATGTATTGAAGCAATGTTCTACATAGTGAATGTCATGTTCTTTATCATGGGTTATATAAAAATGATATTCCTTTATAATTACTCATGCTTGAACTATACTCTGAACACCATCCAAATCTAACTGTGCATGTCTATAAAAAACATGTACCATAATAGTGACCTACTTATTAAAGTAATAATCTGATTGAATTGCTTCTTGATGAACAAATGAATAGTTCTCTGCAAAATCAACAACTAATACAATTGTTCCAAGTGGAAAATTATCTCTTAGAGTTTGAAACTGTTGTGCTTTCCACTTTGCAAAAAATGCATGACAAATATAAGGTTGAATCAATTTCTCAAATCTGTCCATAAATGTTAGAACATGCAACTCCTCTTCAACATATTCCAACCTTTTTGTTTCTTTCCCCAACATTGTTTCATTCTTGACATACTTGTAACTTTTGCAATTCAATATTTTTGTTACATCAATATTTTTAGTTCTCAAAGGAAATAGAGCCAATTCACCACATGTTTCACATAATCCTTTGATGCAATTTATTTTACTAGTTGGATCATCTATGTTGTCACACAAAATGGATGATATAAACTCACTTCTCCTACTAGGAGGAGTAGCATGAAAACCATATGTGCCTTCTATAAAATTTTGAAATACCTAATTATGGAGATCAAACTCAATATGATGACGGCAACAACAAGTTTCAAACACTTTGTTTGACCTCACAAAATATGGCTTCAATTTTTCAAAAAATGTTTGCCCAACTTTTACATTAGGATGTTCATTAAAAAATGACACATATAACTCATGCTATGTTGTGTCCAACCAATGTTTTGTATGATGTTCATATTGACTAGGTGCAATCTTATGCCTGATAACATCTCTACTATTTGATGAAGGATGAGTGTTATCAATCCAAAATGATATGACTAAATTTTTTAATAACTCTTCAATTCTATCAGAACAAGGTGCTCTACACATGATTTCCCAATTATCCTCCATAGTACTGTCATCCACAATTAATCTTCTCTTAACATATTGTCTCATTGTTTTCCTACTAAAACCCATTTCAGATGAAATTAAAGATATTTATCTATTTTGAGACATATTTTTACTTACAACAGACATCAACATCACTTTTCTTTCCAAAGACTTATCTTTAGTGTGAGAGTGTTTTCCTATGTTTCTCAAACCTTGTTTAATATTTTCAATCAAAGCAGTTTGCATGCTAGAAAATCTTCTCTTCTTTGATGTTGTGTTTACACCTAAAAATTTCAATGCCCCTTGCAACTTTTTTTGTGTAAGAAAAAGTGAAAGCAACTGAGCTTGTTCAAGTGTTTCAGTATTATCAAATTGAGTCATAATTTCTCTTATCTTCTTCTTCATTGACCTTCTCTTAGACAAACTTAATGGTTGAACACTAGCTGCAAGTTTTCTCTATTTATCTACATCCATTTTAAGTAAATGATCTAAATTCTTATGAGAAATACCATACTTAACAAATTGGACAATATTTAAGAGTTCATCAATACCAATTCCTGCACCTGATCTTGACCCCTCTCTGATTTCTATTACTAGAATTTCTACAGGGACCGATCTTGAGCCTTTTCCAACATCCATTGTTTGAGATTCAACAAAGAAAGATTCTGACCCTTCTTCAACTTTTATTATTTGAACCTCTATAGGGACTGATCTTAAACCTTCTTCAACATTCATTGTTTGAGATTCTTTAGGGAGTGTTCCTGACCTCTCTCCCATATGCACTACTTTTACTTCTATTGAGCCTTCTTCAACATTTCCTTCACCTTGTTTAATTTGATGATAACGTGCTGCAGTCTTCTGAATATTTCTTTTTTCTGCTTAATCAGATCTTTTTTCTTGCATATTTGTTTTGTCTTCCTTTCTTGTTTCCCATTATAAAATTAAAAAAATAATAATAATTTATCCCTTGCCTCAAGATAAATTTTGTGCAATAACCAGATAAAAAAATCAATGTATAGATTTTTCTGTCACTATTGGTACTTTTAAATTGTTTGACAGAAATCAATAGAATGCAGTCATCTGCAACAAAACATAAATATTCTTCATTATAATATGACTAAAATTTGTGAGTCACATTCTTTACAAGTGGCAAAGCACAAAATCCTTCTTAAGCCATCATTGAATCACAAACAAATAACATGGTATGAATACTAGAATGTTTCTCCTAAAAAATAAATTGCTTTTCATTTTATGAAAAAATATTAGTCTTATTTTTCAAGAATAAATTGTTGTATAAAAGACAATGGCATTGGCTATCAAAAGAAGCAAACATAATGTTATAAATCTCCTCTTTCATTTGTAGCTCTCATGTCCTTCTTTCTTCTCGAAATGATGTAGCTCCAAATGATGTGAGTCCTAAAATCAAGTCTTAACATCCTTTTCGGATATTTAGGAATTGGTGGTATCTCTTCAAACAAGCGATTAAAATTGATGTGTTCAAATATACCTTAGATGATTTTGATGGTTGATTCTTGATGAGACCTTATAGGTGTCATTATTGCATTTGATAACTCAAAAGGTTGTGTCCTAGTGAGTGTTGGCATGATACCTCAGAATGCAAATGTAGTGGAGGGAAACTTAAATGAACTTTATGCCTCCCAAGTGCATACCTAGACTACCAATTGAACACTTGAAGTGCGCAGTTAATAAAAAAAGGTTGCAGTTGGTAAAACAGGGTTGCAGGGTGCCTAAAATGCAAATTTTGAGTGTTTTGAATGATTTAGAGTGTTTCCTAAGGTCTTGGCATGCAATGCAAGGTGTGGAAGTGTAGATTAGGGTTATTGAACCTAGAATGAAACACCTAATTACTAAGTGCACCCTAAAACTACCAACTATGCCTTGAAAGTACCAACTTCACCCATGAAATGTGCAATTGGTAAAATAGGGTTGCAGTTGGTAAAAGAGGTCAAAACTTGATAATTAAGATGTGGGTATGCAAGATATGAGTGTTTTAGGGATTTTTAAGTGTTTAAAGATGTTATAAAATGTGAGGAAATGCTAAATGACATCAGGTTTTGATATGCAAAGTGCAAATGTCCTAGGGATGTTATGCAAGTGCAAATGCAAGATGAAGATTATGATATGCAAAATGAAAGTTAGGGTTATGTTTTGGACTTGAAAAAGATGCTAAAGGTAGGTGTATGCAAAGTGGACTATGCAAGGGATGGTTTGCTAGGGTTGATAATGATGTTTACGAAATACAAAATGAGGATAGGTGATCAAGAAGACAAGTTGGTTGATGGACAATTTGATAGGGTTTGCACAATGTAATATGAGGGGGATATACCACTAGGGAAAGTCAAAAATGATATTTAGGAATATGATTATGCTAATGATAGAGGTATACATAAGGTTTTTTGAACTTAGGTGAAATCTTGACAAGGTTTTGACAATGTTTGATGTTTTGACAAAGTTTTGCAAGTCTTCAAGGTGTAAATTTGAATATTGGCTTTTATCTTGATTATGTTTTACACACACACAAGACACATTAAGACAAGAATAGCTATTGTTAAAAATGAACAATCACACCACAACCTAGGCTTTAGGGTTGTATCCACTGAATTCCTACTTGAACCAAAGTTCAACCATGCTTATCCAAAGTAGACAACATAGGACCTTGGCACCATAGGCTCCCCCTTACAGCGCACTCACTTCTTAGGGCTACCAAGATCCGCATCTCAAGGGGCATGACTTCCCAAGGGACTATTGTCTCTACTAAGGAATATGAGAATGTAGGATGTCTTCATGGGCATGGGTGACCCCTTGAGCTAGTGGATAGAAAGGATTTTGGCCACTAAAACATGGTTTTTAGTAAGGGCATTTGGTTCAGAAAGTGAGTGATAAACTTCCTTAGAAGGTCTCCCAGCCTCGAGAACTGGGGTTCGATGCACCATTAGGGTACTGGAGGAGAGCTATCACTCAACAATACTGCCGATATGGTTTTCACCATAATTGAGTTTTATATACTGACTGGAACGTTGACCTGGATTTTGGCCTATTATTGCTCTGAGGTTGTCCCCTAACATACCCAATATCGAGTATCTTGGTCCAAGACAGGCCTCCTATAAAAGTTACATGAATTTCTCTTACACCCAAGATCCAAGAATGGCGAGGGTAAAGGATACATCCAATGCAACTCTAAGGGATTTAAACACTGTAGACACGCCAGACAGAAAATAAAAAGTTTATTTTAAGCACCAAACGAAGTGTTATTTAATCTAATAAATCTACACACATGGTTTTGACAAACACACAATGGTCTTCAACAATGTCTTGCAAAACAAGCATTAGTAGTTTGTTACGATCATGTCTTTATTCCACAATTGCCACATGCTACAAGGAGTGCATTAGTAACACAATAAGAATATACATTTTTTAAAACTATTAATGTTTTAATAATTTTTAATTTAACTTCAATGCATCCATCAAACAACTTCACTAATGAAAAAAATAAATAAATAATTTAAATGTACAATTTTTTACCAAATTGATGCTTTCGATTTTGCGAATGAAATTCATGGCAAAGAAAGACAATGCAAGTAGGTCAAGTTGATGCCAAATAGTTTTACAAATGGAAAATAACTTTACAAATGGCAACTTTTTCAGATTTTTTTAAAGTGTTCGCATGAACACGTTGAATTACATATGTTTGGGTGAACATATGCCCAAAGTTTTTCGGCGATGGCAAAATTTGATGACCCATGTTCGTGCTAACATACATTTGCATGAACATGGAAAATGTGTTCACATGAATGCCATGTTAGCGTGAACATGCAAAATAACAAAAAATTTAACCTTTTTTTCATATATATATATATATATATATATATATTTGCTCTTTTGACTTCCATAATTGTACGAGAATGATCTCCTACTGTAAAATTAAAAATGTTAAAATATGCTGCTTGGACCAAGCTTTCCAATGACTATAATTTTAATACATATTTTAATCATTAAGACTTTCAAATATGAGTTTAACTCATTATAGGTTCATTACAGATTAAACATCAACCGACTTTGACACCTCGAAAAAATTAGTAAATTATGTCAATTTTTTTTTGAAAAATATGGAGGAACTAGCTTACTGAGATATCTTTCTATTCAAAAAAAAATAAAAATGGTTTATGATAAATTGACTTCAAATTATTTGTGTCAAACGGAACGTGTGTCTGAATTATGTTTCATGTCACTTCAAAACTTCATAAACTATACAATATTCAAGCAAAATAAATCAAACCAAATGCATCCTCTGGATATTGATGTTACAAATGTAACATTGAAAGAATTACTTCATTATCATTTTTAGGAAAAAAGTTGTGTGTCAAACGGACTGTCACTTTTTAAAATATTGAATTTTATTATGTACCAATTTTTGGAGGAGATAAAAAAAATTGACATAAATAATTTTATTTTTTAGATTAAAAACTATGGTTACAAAGTAGGAACAAAGTACTCAAAATCACAAGTTTATGTCATCTTGAAATTATTTATAGTTTTACAGATATAGTCACTTGAACGTGATGTTTGTTGCAAAAATATTGATTTCAGTGTCAAAATTGGTCAAAAAGTGGAACCCATTATTGTGGGATCACCCCTAAAGTGATCTCTATTAGGAGCCAACCCTTTTAAAGGTTACATACACACTCTTAAATATGACCTTGTTAAAGGATTTAATCATGTTGTTTATTGTGGCCTTGTTAGAGGGCTTAAGAACATTCCATTAAAATGTAACCTTGACCAAAGGATTTATATATGATTATTAGGTAAACCTTGATTAAATGATTTCAATAATAATAAAATGGTTAGGAAGTAATAGTAGGTTTGATTTGATGAATACAACTCACTTTGAAAATACAAATCATAGTTCATTTCACATGTTGATCCACTCACTAGCCTCCATTGTCATTTGTATCTTTCATATTCTTATTACTCCATTAGGAAATCACTCTTTAGCTCTCCACAACACTTCTCATCCTCTTCCTCAAGTTTTCCAATCAATTGCATCAATAAATATTCCAACCCTATTAGGTCTTCACCAGCTCTTCTACCCTCTCTAAGATTATTCCTTGTACCACCTAAAATAGGTAATAGGTTGAATTTGAAAAATACAAATTATTTTTTAAATACAGATCATAGTTTGGTATACACTAGCCTCCATTGTCATCCATGTCTCTAATATGTTTGAAACTCATTCAATACATCACTCTTCACCTCTCCACAATACTTTTGAGTCTCTTTCTCATTTTTTCCAATCAATAGCATATATAACTATTCCAACCTTGTCAAGTCTTCACCGTCTCTATTGACATCTCTAAGCTTAGCTATTTTACCTCCTTATATAGGAAATTCAGATATTTTTCTACTTAAAATCATTGTAGATCTTAGGTTTAGGTCAAATTCATCTAATCCTTCCATCATGTTGTCTCCTCTTTCCTTTTCTAGAATCTTCTCCAAACTTCTCCTTGAATTATTGCATAGAAAAAATAAAACATATTTTCCCTTGAATTAAATGTTCTAGGTAATCCATCCTTCTTCAACATACTTTATATATCCCAAGAAATCAACTGTGTCAGATGGAAATATTGATTTCCTTATATTATGTCAAATGTTTTCCCTTGACCAACAATGTGTTCTAACACTTGGTCATCACTAAATTATTTGATCTCTAGTAACTTTTCTATTCAACACATATAGTCACACTCAGTTGATTTTAATGCTTGGTCAACACTATATTTTCTCAGTTTATACTAGTGTTTGGTCAACTCTACCATTGCTTAGCTTAAACTTTAAGCTCATTAATTAATCTTCTTCTCTTTTTCTTGGTCAAGCCCACACATTTGGTCATTCTTTCATCAATACACACTTTGTACCAATTACATTTTCATCATTGGATGTAGGAACATGAGTCCAAGTTTTGTTCTTTTCCATTTGTTCTATTTCTTCATTCATTGCTTCAATCCAACTTTCATTTTTTAGAGCTTCCTTAACACTTCTAGGTTCAAATTCATCAAGTAATCATGTATCTTTTAATTTGCTTCTTCTCATTGTTCCATCTGATTTGGCTCCAAAATGATCCAATCAGGTGTATGATGCCTTCTGACATATCTTGCTAACATAGGCTCCTTGGTTAGGCAGTGGCAACTACATCACATAACCTAGAAGGCCTCAATTGGGGAACATAAAAAGTGCACCAATGGTAGACCTAAGTCTCCCCTCCATAAGCCAAGCCCACAAAATGTAACTTGCCTACATTTGGACAAAAGCTATCTTTTCTCAAACTCTTTTCCCTTGTTCTACACTCTTCAGCCTCTACATTGAGAGGAAGAAAATTTGGATATGAACAAGCCAACAGGAAGAGTTTGAAAGGGAATTTCTTGATGAAATTGTATAATTTTTTTAAAAGAAATGGAAGCTTGAAGAAAAGAAAAATAAGCCCACATTGTTGGCTTTGGCAACATGGATGCAATGCGAAATATAACTCTAGCCAATGAGTTATTTAATAGAAATAATTCAAATAACTCTAGAGAAATCTTTTATTTTAATGTGCAAGAAGCATCTATGAGGAGTGGACTTTTTAATATAATAGAGTGACTCTCTTTAACTCAAACCAATCTAATTGATTTCTTATGAGTTTGTAAAGAGATGAGAGGAAATAAAACCAATTTGTCACATCAACTCTTACACACTCAAAAATATGATGATTCTTGCACTACATTCTTCTTGAAAAATGTGTCCTCTAATGGTCTTCCCCCACATTATAATATGTTGGTTCAAAATAGTAAACCTCGTGCTCCACTTTGAAAGAAAATATGACACATGAACTCATTAAAATGATCAGACTCATTATAATCAATCTTTGAAACTCTTCAAATCTCATGTGTTATCAATTTGAGAGATTAGTCAGGTCCCAAAATGGATCTGACTAAAAAAATTTACATTTCAAACACTTGAGTTTCCTAGAAAACACCAAATAACCTTTTCAAACTTACTAAAGTTAATTTGGAACACTACTTGATTATTTTTAACTCATTTTCAAACTTATCTAAACTTTTAAATATGCGCGAAGAGGTCCTCTGACTAGCTTTAAAAATTGACCAAAACACCTGACATGTCCTTGGGATCTAACACACTGATTCTTTTTTCCACACTCTTATAGCTAGTCGAATTTCATGTCATGATCAAACCTAGGTCAAAAGATATTGATCATCAAAATTGCCTTTGTGAAACTGCTTGCAAATGAACATGTTAGAAAACCATAAAACACATTCAATTTTGGATTAAAAAACAAGTAAAACTAATGCTTGGGGGGATGAAAACTAGGGCATTGGTTCACTATCATGAGGAGATTATAGATTTTTTATTCAGGCTCATGATGAATAACTGAGGGAATTTGGTGAGTGGTCAAAGTGAGGTACTCAAAATTGCAGAACTGGGAACAATAGCAAAAAAGTGTGCAAACAAATTTGTCAAGACTTAAAAACTAGTAACTTAAATTATTTTTAGAGTAAAATCTAGTGATACAATCAATTTAGTTCAAACAATCATGGATTCATATTTATGACATCCTAAATAGGGGTACTAGTCAATTTGCATTTCTTGACACCAAAAAAACATCATAAATTGCATTTGGAATAGTGTTTGAAAACTAGTCACTCCTAGAATCTACCACATCATCAGTTATTATCATGTATCACAATGATTCTTCCTCACATTCCTAGTCAGCAATCTACCATGTTAATACAGAAATTTAAGAAGCTACTATTTGTCATATCTTTTGATGTGGCCACCTCTTTTTATGTACTAGGGATGTAACTTTCTTCTATGTGTCACTATGTGATTGGGCCATTTGGATCCACATTTAAATTTCTAGTTCATTGTTAGGCCATGTCTCCGCTGACATTAGCATGTTTGTTGAAAAAAACTTCACTAACATGCCATGTCACCTCATGCAAACCTACACAATCTTGTGTCTAGAGTCATAAGGCTTGTGTCGTAGACAATTATCATTACAAGAATCTTGGTATCAAAATACCCAAAGGGCCTAATGCTCGACAAAGGTGGGACAAAAAAAAGAGTTATTTCTAAGTATGTATTGCTCCTTTTCTTGCAAGTGAAGGAGTGGATGCTTGAAAAGTCTTATTGTGCCCAAAGAAATGATGTCCACATAGCTCAAGACATGGATCTCCTCATGCAAACCTCTGTGCTCCTCATGATAACTAGCAAAGGTGCCCTACTTTCCATTCCATATTGTTCATTATTTTTTTCCTACATTACTACCATTAAAAACCATCATTTGATGAAGAAATGGTGCTGATGCAAGCCCTCCTCCATTGTCCATACACTCAACACAATAGAACAAAAAAAAACTGAAGAGGGATAATTGTAAAAAGGTTGATTTATTATTTTCTTCTATTATGTATGCCTCCCATGGCTAGAAAAAGCAATGAGTGAACTATCAAAGATGAAATTTTCAGGCATACTTTTCCTCCTCCATTGATCACTAAGCTCCTCACTCCCATGTCTGGAATGATCTATGGTATAATGGCCTCTTGTGACCAAAAGTCACAATTCCTGACTAGAAGGTCTAATCCAAAACTAAGAAAATCATGAGGCAGTGGAAATTATATCACGTAACCTAGAAGGCCTTGACATGGAAACATAAAAAGTGAAATAATAACAAGCCTAACTCTCCCCTCCACATGCCAAGCCCAAAAGATGTAACCAGTCCGTGGCATGCTCAAAATTTCAGAGCAAAAGCACAACTACAATTGTTTTATTTTATTTTTCCAATCCAAATTCACCATTTCAAAATAAATAATTGAATGAACTTCTAAACTTATAGTGAGGAAATTTATATATTGACATGCATATTATTTTGTATTCAAATTCAATGTTATGGCATTGGGGTGTAGATTAATTATTACATCATGACAGTAAAAAGTCCAATGTTAACTTTATGAACATGGACCCTTGATTATGTGCTGCTAATGTTGAATTTATTGATACACTTACATTATTGGTTGGTTATTTTATGTATGCTAATTGATATATACCATTCTATTGAAAACCACATCCTTAGTTTTCTACTCACAAAGATATGATTCATCCCTTCATACTAGGTAGCATAACTTCATGAACACACATGAATATCAAACAACTAGGGTCCTCCAATCCTTGCATATTGTATTAAGGATATGGTAATTGAAATTTGTATATGTCCAACATAATTGACCAATTGTGCTATATAAAAATTAAGAATGAAAAGAACATTAATTATCCTAATCACTAAGTACATGGTATTGTCTTCAACACCATCCATTTGTAACTTTTTATACATGTCATCTTAACACTTAATTACACTCTAACAATTCCACATCAACTATTCACTAACAAAAGTTTAGTCACTGATGCAGGAGCATCTTGCATGGAAAAATTAAATTATTAGAAAAAAAAAAAAAAAAAAAAGGAAAAAAAAAAAGAAAAAAAAAAAAAAAAAAAAAAAAAAATTGTGGAGGAGAGAGAAAGTGACGAAAATTAGAGGAGAAATAATAAAAAAATAAAAAGGAGAAAAGAAAGGAAAAGGAGATCTCTATTTTCAAGGTGCATGGGTGGCATAAATAGAAAATAATAAAAATAGTTGTCATTCCATTAATCGAGGTGTGTAGGTGGCAAGTTCCTTAAATCATGCATTTAATATTTGTTGGGTGCTTAGTTGTATTTGGGTGGGAATTTAATATTTATTTAAAGGTAGTTGTATTTACCTTTTATCCCACATTGCTTGTGTTTGTAATGTCTTGGGTTAGAAGTGCCTATTTAAGCAAGGCTTATAATCGTTTGTAATCAAGTTCAAAAAGTTCAAGAAATGGAAGCTCTTCTAATGGAAGTTGGAGAAATGGAAGTTCTTCTAATGGAAGTTCGAGAAATAGAAGTTCTTGAATTGTAAGCTCTTCAAATGTAATCTCTTCTAATGGATTTCAAGTATTAACGGATGCTTTATGAAGCATTTTGTCATCTCTCTCTATCTCCATATTGTTGCATTTTTGGTTGTGAGTTGGTACGGGTGGTGTGGCCCGTCATCAGTGGTATCAGAGCAGGAGTTCCTGAGCGTGCGGACAGATCGCCGAATGTGAGGCAGTTTGCACCAGGACCTTGAGTTGGGTGAAGTTTGTGAAGAAGTTCTTGATTGTGTAGACAGATCGCCGACTGTGAGGCAGTTTGCACGAGGTTCTTGTGTTGCATGAGATTTGTCTTCTAAAGACTTGATTATGGAGAAGAGAAAGAAGAAGATGACTTTTGTGATTGGATGGATACTGAGGATTCCTCGACTTGAGAAATTTAGAGCAAGAAATCAACAATCATTGCTAGTTGATTTGCAGAAGCAAGTGAATGAATTAGAAGCTGAGTTGCAGAAGAGAAGAGCATGTCACCAGAAAAGAGATGTTGATAATTCCTTGGATGTGGAAAAGAAAGATGATCTAGTGGAAGAGCAAGTGAATGAAGAGGAAATCATTTGCGAACCTAAAGTTGAAGAAGATGAAAGAGAAGAGGAAGAGCATGAAGATGGCAAGATTTATGAACCTGAAATAGAGCAAGACGATTTGAAGATTGCAACAATGGAGGAAGAATATAGTGCCTTCGTTGGAGATCAAGCAAGTGAAGAAGTTACGTGCATTATTGACGACATAAAAGAGGCAAGCGAAAATGAAGATGTCAAAAAGGTAAATTCTTATGAATCATGGGATGTTGTCTTTGATATGAGTTTAAAAGATATTAATGATGGTTTGCATGAGGATCTTGTTAGTCATGTGTGGTATGCAAAGGAAGATTGGTATGGTGTTGTTGGATTTATTACAGGTGTGATTAATTCAACAAGATTGGATGAGGATGAGAGTTATACTTGGTTAGAGTTCATTGCGAAGGAGTGTTTTCAGCAGCAAACACTTGTTCCAGCTAGGTGTTGGAAAAGAAGAAAAAAGGAAATATATCAGCATCGGATACTTGTTCTAGCTATGTGTTGGAGGAAAAGAAAAAAAATCTGTCAACAGTGGCTACTTCATTTTGTGAATCCATATTCACAAAATTTTTCCTACCATGGGAGTCGGATGCAGGAGCATCATGCATCAGTCACCTAAGTTGCTTATTTTCTTACTAACATCATATATTTCCTTATTAACTATTACTTCACTTATATCATTTTAATAATGACATAAATGGTTTAACATACCAATTTTCTATTACTAGTACTTACAACTAAACTTGTGAACAAATTCAACAAATCTAATAGCTAAGAACTTAATCAATCAATAAAATCCTACTAACTAAACATAATTACTTAAACAGTAACAACTTAACTAATAAATAAAATCCTACTAACTAATCATCACTTACCACTTACTAGTACCATACTACTAACTATTACCACTATCCCCAACACTCACTACTTCTGACATTACTAACCCACCCCCTAACCATTCCCATCAGTTCTATCCAAGCGCTTACCATTCTACTTCCCACTTAGTGTACTCTTCCCAAAGCCCAAGCATTGTACTCTTACCAAACTCATGTGCTTCTCCTACTCCTAACTACTAACCCCTTAATCACCCATATGGCTTCTTCAAACACTATACCCTAAGCACTCCACCTATTATTATTCCCTTGTTACCCATCCATGGTGGCAACTTTCTTAATAACATGGGGGAGATTAATGGGTAGTCCCCTTTCCTCCACATGAGATAAGTCTTGTCAGGTAGTGGTCAGTGTATTGGGATAAGAGAGGGTCACATACATGAAGGTTAGCCTCATGACCAATGACGACTCAACATAGGGAAGAGAGAAGTCATGAGTTTTTGGGAACACAATACAAGGATTGGTTGCCCATGACATGGCATATTACAACTGGCCTCCTCCCTTTGCATAGATTATTTAAAGGAGAGGAAACTATCCTCAAGAAAAAGGTGGTCACCCCCTTAATGGAGTGAGTAATAAGTACTATATTATGTTATTTTTATGTTTATTATTATTGTTATTGTTATTATTATTTTATTTATTCTTGATGTGACTTCTTCCTTGACCCTAGTCACAAGGTTACCTTTTGTGTTTACTAGGGATAATGTTTTTTTTTTCATGACCATATTATTTTCCTATTTAGAAAGATTCTTTACAATATTATTTTGATTATTTTATTGGATTGTAATAGTAAGGAGATTATTTTTCATTCCCCATAAAAAATCCAGAGAGCTAAAAAAAGCATATACATGCTTATTTTCTCATGGGATTTTATGCTATATGATATATTGAACTCGTCCTTTCTATTCAATTATGATGTTTTGAATCTTGGTTAGGTAGTAATATGATTTTGCTTCAATATTCAAAAGTAAGTATCTAGATTGAAAATCTTGAAATAGTGATCTTAATACATTAACTCTAGTTGAAATATGATCAAGCATGAGACTTCTAGATTAATCCTTTACCATCAATAATGGTACTTTAATTGACATTTCCCATTAAAGTAATGCATTATGAATTTTTATATATAAATAAATCCTTTAATATATTTGTCTATGATTCAAATGAATATGATTCTACATATGCATGCTCATTCATTGACTACCAAAAAAAATATTTTATCCTTGGAGATGACTTCATTTTTACATCCAACTACGGCTATTATGATATAATAATCTTCCCATTTTAAAACATCTAAATGAATGTTATTGGAACTAAAATGAAAATCTATATGGTTGTCTCCCAAGTTCTTGATCTCTTTCATGAAATCACTCTTCACAATAATGTAGATAAAATGGAGATTTCTAGCCTTACAAATGTAATGTACACAATAACATAGGTGGAGATTGCAACTTTACAAATGAAATACACAAAGATTTCCCTTCCCTAATACATAAATGCAATCATTGATTGCAACAACATGAATAAGATGGAGAGATATTCTCCAATGCATGTACAATGCATAATGACAAGTTTTCTCCTTTAAGCAACATCTACAAGATGATCTTTCCAAGTTTTTTCTATTGCTCCCTTGAGCACAAAATTTGTAAATACATCACAATGTTCAAAACAAAAAAGACCATGGGTACTCTCCTCCCAACTATAGGCCTCTAAAGAGACCACTCCCTAGCTAGGGGAACAAGGCTCAAATGAGATTTCACATACAATCTTGCAAATGTATATACATCACATTACAACATTTGAAAAATTCTATCCCAAGGATATTTCATAATGGTTCACAAATGGAACCATGAACATAGGGTGAAGGTAAGGTTTTCAAATTGGATACTTTCCATATCAAACAATATCTGCAATAACAAATTTCATGCCCTTTCGGGGCTTTCACAAATCAACAAATTCCATGTCCTTTTGAGGCTTTCACAACCATCCTCAAAACACATTACCATTAGCTATAGCTTTCTTGAAGCCCATACTCCATAAACTTCCTCATCTCTACCATACTTCCCTTATTACCCCCAAGGAAGATATTAATGATTATGACATACAATAGAGCCCATACTCCAAGGTTATTAACTACATTGTTAAGTCCAACTAACCCCGCCACCCGAGACTTCTCTTCCCTTCCCAAAGGGTAAATGAAGCCTTCACACCCATAACAACACTCATGCACAAAATCATGGAAAAAAACAAAGAAAGGAAATAATGAGAATACAAACTTCACACTCATCACAACACAACACAACATGAGACAAGATGATACCACACACTTTGCTTACAATGGAATTCTCCCTTCCTAAATTCTCATGAATGCAATACCATGATTCAACTTCAAAATGGAAGAAAATAACTACATGCCAAGAAAATCATCTTGCAAAAATGGTAATGAAAGGTTGTAGAAGAGTTCCCTCCAAGCTTCCAAACCCTAAGAGTCTCTAAATTCAGAGAGTGGGTAGACAACTCACTAATTTCCCTCAAGCCCTCTAAAAAGCCTCCAACTTCTCACATAGCTAAAAATGGCCCGATCAAGAAGCCTCTCTTTTCTTACATCCTTTCCCTTTCTAAAATTATAATCTTGACCAAGAGGGAGAAAGATGTGAACTCTTCAATTTCAAAATTCTAAGAAAGTGACTTGATTGGATGGTTCCCAGGTAAAAGCACAAACCCAAGTTGCCCTTTTGTAAAAGGAAAAGATAAAAAAAGTAAAACTATTTAAGTTTAATGTCATAAAATTGGTATTATTATTTTTAATTTAGACATGAAATAAACTAATGAAATGTGTAGGAATGGATTATTTTTAGGATTATAGTTTTTAATAATTATCTGGAATAAGAATTGATTCATTTTCCTAATTTTCATACATAATTTTTTAGCTGTTGAAAAATGTTAAAAATTAGGGGTCTAGTTCCCACCATAAAACTATATGGAAATAAACTTATTTAATTTTGATCTTAGACCATGTTATAGATAACATACATGGCTAGAACAATCAAAAATAAAAATTGGCTTTAGACCTATATTTTCTCTTTTATAATGATTCAAATTTCAACTAGCCTAAAATTGATAGTTTTCATATCCCACCACATTTTTCAAAACAAATCTTGTAGTACCTCTGCCATTTGACTTCTATAAGTCATCCTGATGGATGTAAACTTGTTGATCTCTCCTTGAAAATGGATCGTGATTGAGACCATGAGTGTGATTGGATTTATGTTACTATATCAATTGCTTTGATTGTTCTTATGGCTAATTTATGAGATTATGATGTGATTTATGGTTCATTGAGGTCTGTGCTAGTGGTTACTAGGATTGATGTGGTATCATGATGTTATTTTGTGATTACCTTGAGATGTGTGTACATATTGCACTATGTACTATTACCCTACTACATTGGACTAGGTTCCTATAGCAATGGTCAGTCATGTTTATGACTATGTTCACGTATGTATTTTAGGTGTCCTTTTATGTTATTTAAATAACCATTTTAAACGCTTAAAATAATCAGAAATGGATTGTCCATGTTGGATTCATTGGTTATGTGTTGCAGACATTTACCTTGTTATATTTTGATCTAAGAGACACTTGTTATGTTTTACATTTGAGATGACCTAAGGTTCAAATGTTATACTTGGATTTTAGTATCATAGATGTTAAACTACTATGTTGTTCAGTTGATTATATTGCATGATGATGCCATTTTGAGATGATAGTATGTTTTAAGATGATATCTGGTTATCTAGTATTTGGACATATCCCTGATTATGTTATGTGGTGGATTTAATGTTATGAATATTTACTTCATTCTTGCTTCACTATGCTTTATGCAAATGTGAGTGATGTAAATGGATTATTTTGGTATAATTGAATAAATGGGTAAATTAGTCATTTAATACATTAATTACTTTGGCTATATTATTTTATGCAATTGGACTTGATTGTATTGTTTAGAGTGCATGATTTATATCCCTAGTAATGGTATATGAAGTTAGTGATTTCACCATTCATATTTTACCAATGTCATCCCTGTATGGTTGATGTATTCTTATTTTAGTTGTTTAATTAATCCTTCTAGTGATTATTCAATGCAAACTCATTTGGATTATGTGATTAGACCAATAAGCATGTCTATGCATTTAGAGGTTCACATTGTCAAGAAAGTTGTTAAGGAAATATCTTTTTTTTTTTGGTTTTTGGGATTTTAATTGATTTATTTTAATTTCTAGCAGCTTTGGCATAGATGAATTCCTATTACTAGGAATAGCCTATTTTCATTTGGGTCAATTTAGGGCTTAAATAGGTTGGTTGGTTATTTTCCCTAATCGATTATTCATTCAGAAAGTGAATAAGTGTCCAAAAGGAATTTAATTCCTCACTTCTCACTTTTGAATTATAAAGTTGGAGAGTAAAACCCAAAAATCCTCTTCATAAAGATTTACTATTTCCTTCATTGTGGGAGCTACAGGCTTGGGATCATCGGGAGATCAGGCTTGTTGGATCTAGCTTGGGAAGACCTTGTATTGCTGCAATTTTTGGCTACTTCTGCAGGGGTGTTATTTTGTGGTTTAGATTCCTATTTTTTCTTTTGGCTATGAGGTAGGGTTCTCCTATTTTATTGGTTTTTCTTAGTTTTAGCTTCTACTTTTTGTAGTTGTCTATTAGGAGGTTGAGAACTAGTGTTCCCCTCTATTTTTATATGCTAGCTCTAGTTGGTTGGGAAAGTATGAGCATTTCTTTATTTTTCAAGTTGAGGGGTTGGGGTTTCACACTATTATCCTAGCCATTTTTTCATACAGACTCCAAACTTAAATTTTATTTGATTTTTGTGGCTTTTGTGCCCTACAACCAAATGGGTTTTAATTTTTGAATTTTTTGAGTTTTGAGGTTTTTTGCCTTAGTTTGTGTGTCACGCAGATTCCTCATGTTTTCTTGGTATGGTGTTGGTCATGGACTTGGATTATTTGTAGGATGTTAGTCAGACTATTGTTTCACTTTTATGGTTGCATTGGGTTGCATTCTACATCTGTACTCTCGACTTTATGTTCAGTTGAGTGATTATATACCTAGTGTTATGGTTTCTTTTGGACCTTTGTTTTGGTTTTATGGACACTAGAACTCATGTAGGATCCACATTCCTAGATTGAAGTTGGTTGAGTGAGTTCATAATGTTTGGTCTTATTACGTCATTAGAATTCATGTAGAATCCATACTCCCTAATTGAGGTCAGTTGAGTAATTTTATGATGTATGGTTTTATTGTCTTTGGGATTCATGTAGAATCTGTCCTCTTGAGTTGTTTTTGGTTGAGTGATATTTTGTATTGTGTTCTCATTAGTTCCTTGTGTTATGATCTTTGTGATGGTGGTGCACCATACACAAGGACATGCATATACAATTGTTAGGGGAGTTGTGAGGCTCGAGCTTCCACGAACTTGCTGGAAGTTATGATCATTGAGATTGGGCTGGGAATTTGCATGCCCATGGGCACTCATAGGTAGATAAGCATGGGTAGGGTAGGGTAGCATATGGAGGGGGATTATTTTCTATAGCCTGTTGTATATTTCTTGAGAGTTGGCATGTAGAAGTTTTAAGTAAGTGACAACTCAATAAAATGTGTGAGTGGTAACTTAAGATAATAAAATGCGTGAGCACTCAATTAAGTTTGAGGACACAATGTGTGAGAAGCTATTTAAGTTTGAGGGCACATGATATGAGCTTAGGCTTGTTAATGCCAAGTAAATCACCATGATGTTATCAACTACTTAGTAGCCCACTAAGTGTTTGACCAAGACCTATAGTTTATGCATTGATTTTGTTCTTAGTTTTAGTCATCATACTGTCTAGCATGCATGTTAGTGATGGATGTTTTTTTTATGTGTGTTTTTGGTTGGATCATTATCTCCATCAACATAGTGGGAGTGGGCCTATGGGTTCCATGTGGTTGGGAAGCATAGCTACCCATACCACTACTTAGGACTAGAGTACAGAGATAGTCTTTTGTCCTAGTGTGACTATTGCTGAATGTTTTCACTTGATACCTTGGGTGCTAGAGTATGCTTTCTTGTGATTTATTCTTTCATTGGAATTCTTGGATATCATGTTTAGATGATGCTAGTTTATTTTATGCTTTCTTATATTATGATGTTTAGCATATGATTAGATGATGTGAATTTTTCATTGGATTATCTTATGCTTTACTTCTAGCATGTTACATTTCCTTATTCTTATGTTGTAGAATTTTTAGTAAAGATGTTCTCATAAGATAACATTGAAAATTTAGTTGTTATTTTGGGATGTTACATGTGAAGGATGGCTAGGACCCATGATGGTTTGATGACACTATTAATGGCTGGGAGGAATTGCGTACTTAGTTTGGTTGTTAAGTTATTGCAATGTTATTTCATTATATTGCAATATTGCTTCTGCACACTACAATGTTGCTTTCAGTTATTTTTTTATTTCTATTATTTAGATAGATGGATGTTCCTCTTTCTTCTTTCATGTAATCTTGTTGTTTATGCACTTGAGTATTCGTTCCTCAATCCACATGGATTTGGTACTCTGTGGTGTGGAGGAAATTTATTTCCTATCTTTTTACCTTTATGTTTCCTAGCTTACTAATTTGTATCCTCACATGAAATTGAACTTTATAACACAAGAATGCAAATATTTGTATGGTTTTCTAGGTTTCCTCATGTGGCTTGGTGAATCCTTGCATGAAACCCCACACCAATTTGGGTGTTTTAGCTGCTAGGCCAAGCATGTCCTTGTGTGAGATGGTATTTCTTGGCATGGCTTAGTATACTTTCTCATGTGAAGAGGTATTTGAAGATATAGAGGTTGGCCACACTTAGAAACTTTAGAAGTATAAGTTGTAACAAGGGTATCTGCAAAGCTTGACTAAGTTTATTAGTGAGTGCCGAGCAAGCTAGTTCATGCAGAGCAAATTTTTAGTTAGTGCCAAGAAAATGCAAAATCTAGTGTGTGCTAAGTGATACATAAGGAGCTAAGCAAGTAATAGGTGTCGAGCATTAGAAAAACTTAGTGGATGCTGAGTGAATCCATAATAGGTGTCAAGTATTAGTAAAATGTAGTTGGTGGCAAGTAACATAGTATGTGCCAAGCACTAGAATTTCAATAGTGACGAGCTGTTGCATTATTTGAAAAGTCAAAGATTTTCCAAATTTGAGCCGATAAGTTTGTTACCTTGAATTTTGTGAACTAGATAGAGGATAAGGATAATGAGGTGGTGGCACAAAATTTTAGGTTAACCATTTTTGGGTCAATTTAGGAGGATTCTTCATGATGTTTCTAGAAGGAACAAGATATGGGGTAGATTCATTGAATGCTACCTAATCCATTCGATCTAAAATTAAAAGTGGGAAGATTCAAGAAGGAAAAGTATTCTAGACTTCTATTTAAGAAGTCACAGGCCAAGACACAAGAGTGGTTAGGGTGCCAAGTTTCACAATTGTTGAAAGGTGTCAAGGAGAAGGCACTAAGAAGGAAGAACAAAGCATAGAAACTCTACTTTGACAAGTGGCTATATAAGAGATTGCACTAGTACATTGAACATGGAGACTCAAGGAGACAAAGCTTGAAAGGAGGACAAGCTATTAGATCTAAAGAGACTAAAAGACAAGCAATGTTGTGAGCTAAACAAAGAACTAAAATCTGGAAGGTAAGTTGTGAGTTGTATCAGGTCAAAAGCCCTTGTTGTTACTCTCTAACAATTGTATCAGTTAGGGTAAAATCATATGGAATTAGGTTTGGTTTAACAACCATTTGTAAATAATTTAATAGGGTGAAATTCCAAATGAATTTTCCAAAGTCCTCTAACTAAGCCCACTTTTAACAGGGTGGTTAAATCCTTTAACTAGGTCATATTTGACAATGTGTTGTAGCCTTTAATAGGGTAGGCCTTTCACAAGGCATCACTTTAGAAGAGTGAGAATTGAGTAGCATGTTACTAATGGTTTTTCCCAAATTGAGTTTCCATGTAAATCATTGTGTTATGTGATGATCTTTCATGTGTTATTCTTGCATGTTGATTTTACAGTAACTTGCTAAGTAGGAAAGTTTAAGCTTGGATGCATGAATCATTTAATGGGATCACTTTACTTGATGAAAAAGTTTTATTAGGGAATTTGAAACTTAAATAAATTATTCACTTCTCCTCTTAGTTATTCTAAAGAATTTCTACCAATTGGTATTAGAGCCATCTGTTGATTTGGTTTAAAGGTACTAGAAGCAGGAAGATCAAAGATGTCCAAAAGAGAAGTTCACAAGCTCAACATAGATTACTTCACTACATGGAAAAAGTTGATGAAGCTACACCTTGGATCAATAAGTGATCATGCACAAACTTCAATTGAAGTAGAACATGTTGATCCATCTGTACCCACTATAGAAGAAATGAAGAAAAAGAAGGAGCACAGTCAAGCAATGGCAGAGGTTTCCTTTGCCCTCAATTATGCTAAATTTGATAACATTAAGGGATGTGACTCTACATTCAAGATGTGGAAAGACCTAACTAATATCTATGGGGAAGATCAGAATGTTTAAAGAGAAAAAAGAGAAAGTCTTAGAGGAAAGTTTGATGATATGAAAATGGAGGAAGGTGAGAATGTTGTTCAATATGCCTCTAGAATGAAAGAAGTAGTAAGTGCAATAAGAAGTTAAGGTGGTCATTTAGAAGATGCCACTATTAATAGAAAATACTTAAAAACTTTTCTCTCCATCTATGCTATTAGAGTTTTAGCCATAGAAGAATTAAGATGTGTACCAGGAAACACACTAGCTTTTGAAAGAATAGTAGGAAGACTCATTGCATTTGAGTTGTCCAATTTTGATAACTACAAACCTGAGAATATTGAATCTACTTTCAAGGCCAAGATATCATTGAAAAACACTGAGGAGGTGAAACCAAAGACGAAGAAGAAAAAGGTAAAATATGCATCCAGTGATAGCAACACAAATGAAGAAGATGTGGAACAATTGGAAGCATTGTTAGCCAGAAGATTTCACAGAGGGAAAGGAAAATTCAAAGGTAAGCTTCCTATCATTTGTTTTAATTGTAATGAAGTAGGAAGTATTGCAGCAAGATGCACACATAAGAAGAATTACAAAGATGGCAACAAGAACAAAAACATAAGAGAAGATGATAGAAGAGATTACAACGACAAAGGCAAAACATTGTTGAAGAAGAGGATTCTGATAAAAATGATGATGAGGTAGTCTATGTAGTTAGGAAGGATGAGTCAAATGATGATGAGGAAACAAAATTGGTAACCTATTTGAAAAAAAATAACAAATGGATCATAGATTCACATGACAGGAGACAAAAGTAAGTTTATTACCTTTACTCAGTATGATGGACATAGTGTTAGATTTGGAAATGATACTCCATGTCAAATCAAAGGAAAAAGTTCTATTAAACTTATAGAAAAAAATTCATGTGATAATGCACATTATGTTGAAGGATTGAACTACAATCTGCTAAGTGTGTCACAATTAGGCAATATAGGTTGTAAAGTAGAATTTGGAAACAAATTTTCCAAAATATATGACACTAATGGAAATCTGATAGGAAAAGGAGAACAAACTAGGAGTAATTTGTTTTACATAGATATGGAAGATGCAACTTGTCTTATTTTTAAAATTTATGATGTTTGGCTATGGCATAAAAGGCTATGTCATGTCAACTATGATAATCTAATTAGCATCAGCAAAATGAAGAAAGAAAGAGGATGAGAATGAAACAAGAAAGAGTCTGAAGTGCCTAAGATTAGATAGAGGAGGAGAATTCACATCAAAAGAGTTTGAGACATTTTGCAATGAAAAAAGAATTTAAAGACAAACATTAGTACCAAGAATTCCACCTTAGAATGACATTGCAAAAAGAAGGAATAGATGAGTGATAGACTATGTCAAAACATTAATAATGAAGAAAATTGTTGCTTTGAAGCATTGGAGAGAAGCTATAAGTACAACTATCTACACCCTGAATTGAGCACAAGTAGGGAAAGGTACAAATGCAACACCTTTTGAATTATGGTATGGTCAATCACCCAATGTAAAACATTTCAAAGTATTTGGTTGTAAATGCGATATTCTTAAAGATTCTAGAAATGGAAAATTTGATGCAAAGAGTGATGAAGGCATATTCCTTAGATATTCCACTAGATGTAAAGCATATTAGTGTTTAAATACTAACACTAACAAGATTGTGGAGAATGCAAATGTAAATTCTGATGAGCATGTAGAAGCTTAGGTTGATGCAACTAAGAAACTAAAAGAATACAAATCATTTGTATAATTCTATGAAGGGATGCCTACTAAAGAAGAAGCTGTCAATTAGGTTGGGAATTAGCAACAAATTTTAGTATTAGCCGAACCATAGCTAGTGAATGTCGAGCTGCATTTAGAAGCTGAGTTGTAGAATGAAGATAATGCACATTTTGATTTTGAAATCAATACACATGGAAGAGACAATGAAATATTTGAAAGAAATGTGTACAATGACTCTGAAACTGAAACATCAAACATGGAAAGAAGGACAAAACCAAGACTATCCAAGTATGTGAGAAGACATCACCTTGCAAAAAAAATTATTGGTGACAAGGAGGCTAGACCAATGATAAGGAATAAACTATGGAATGAATCATGTTTGTTGAGCAAGATTGAACCCAAAACAATGAAAGATGCACTGCAAGATGATAATTGGAATAAAGCTATGGAAGAAGAGATAGATTAGATAGAGAAGAACAAAACCTAGACCGTAGTTCCAAGAACAACTAATAAGAATGTGATTGGTACCAAATGAATATTTAGGAACAAGCTAGATGAGAATGGTGAGATCGCAAGAAATAAGGTTAGACTAGTCTACAAAGGCTATGGACAAGAAGAAGGATTGGACTACGGGAAAACATTTGCCCCTATTGCAAGGATGGAAGGAGTGAGAACACTACTTGTATATGCTGCCTACAAAGGTTTTAAAGTCTACCAAATGGATGTAAAATCTACCTTTTTGAATGGTATACTAGAAGAGGAAGTTTACATAAAACAACCAGAGGGATTTGCTGATGACAACAACAAAGATATGGTTTGAAAATTGCATAAAGCACTCTATGGTTTGAAGCAATCACCTAGAGCATGGTATGAGAGATTGCACAAATATCTTGTGAAGATTGGATTTGAGAGAACAGATGACAACAACAACAACCTGTATATCAAGGCATAAAAGGGTAATAATATTCTGATATCTAAAATCTTTGTTGATGACATAATATTTGGAGGAAAAGATGCCCTATGCAAAGACTTTGCTGATCAAATGAAACATGAGTAATTCTTTGTTAGATTGCAAGTATATCAACTAAAGCATGGCATATTTGTGACCCAATCAAATAATATCAAGGAGATACTCAAGATAATTGGCTTTAGAAGATTCAAAACTAGTTTGTACACCAATGGTAATAGGACATAAGTTATCCAAGAATGATGAGTCAGCTAAAGTAAATCAGACAATGTATAGATCAATGATTGAAAAGTTACAATATGTTGTGCATAGTAGACCAGACATTGCATTAGCTATTGGAATAGTGGAAATATTTTTTATAAATCTAAGAGAAAATCATCTAATGGTAGTGAAAAGAATATTGAGGTACCTAAAAGGAACATATGACTTTGGATTGTACTACAAGAAGAGTGAAAAATTTGAGTTTAAAACCTACATTAATGTAAATTGAGGAGGTAATATTGATGATAGAAATAGCACCAGTGGAGGAGGACTTTTCTTAGGTAAAAGATTGGTCAGTTGGACTAGCAAAAAGCAAAGTTGTACCTCATAATCCACAACAACAGCTGAATCTGTTGCTGCTGCTATCAACTACACCAATATTGTATGGATCAAACATCTGCTGCAAGTTATGAAGGAAGAGATAACTAAACCTATGATACTCTATTGTGATAACACAAGTACCATCAACATATCAAAGAATCCTATGATGCATGCCAAAACAAAGCATATTGCAATTAAGTATCACTATGTAAGAAAATTGGTGGAAGACAAGCAAGTGAGGATGGAATATTTTAGCTCAAAGGAACAAATTGTTAACATCTTCACCAAAGCACTACCTAAAGATGCATTTGAGTATCTTAGAGGTAAGTTAGGGGTGATACCACTATCCAGGGCTATTTAAGCATCAACAAAACAACTTGCATCAAGAGAATTGAATATTGAAATGTTACAAATTGATGTAGAGGATACTTACTTTAGGTTATTGTCTAAAGTAACTAAAGTGCTGAAGTTCCAAATCAGTCACAAGCAAGGTGATAGAGGGAGAAATTGAAGTTCTTGAAGATGCTATACTTACATGTTAAGATGCTGAAATGATATGTCTTTGGCATTTTTGTCAAAGAGGGAGAAATAGAAAAAATTGATCAAATCTATAGAATAAAATGGACAAAGGGAGAAGTAGCTAATACCAGAATAGCAGAAACTGATCAATGCATACAGAGGATGAAATAATGTGTAGAGGGAGAAGTGGCATGGTAAAATTAAAAGAAAAAAATGTAAGAGGGAGAAATAATGATTAAGAAGAGAAAATTTTATCAAAGTAGAAACTAAGAGGAAGAAGTAGAAGCAAAGAAATTAGGATAGAAGATTAGAGAGGGAGATGTGAAAGTTGATGAAAATAGCAATGGTAATAAAAATTTCGTTTTGGCATTTGATTTACTATTTTAACCTAGTTAGCATTTTGATAATTTGGTTGATCAATTTGGTTTGCCATCAATGCCAAAGAGGGAGATTGTTAGAAATCTGATTAAAAAGATCATTATTGAAGAACAAAGACTATTTACAAAGCGGGAGAATTTTGATAAAGAATTTTTTCAATCATTGTTCTGTCACTGATGTCAAACTTACTATCTGCTAGAATGATAAATGCTTATAAGATCTAAGTACTATCACTTATTTTATTGATAAAGATAATTTAATCAACAAGATGTAACAAAAGCACCTAAGGGAAAGGTTGAGTTATGGTTTTGTAATGAAGTGCAAGGATCGGTTAAGACAATGGTAAAATGACGTATTGATAATATACTTGAAGATATAGAGGTTGGCCACACTTAGAAACTTTAGAAGTATAAGTTGTAACAAGGCTATCTGCAAAGCTTGATTAAGTTCATTAGTGAGTGCCAAGCATGATAGTTCATACTAAGCAGATTTTTAGTTAGTGCCAAGAAAATACAAAATCTAGTGTGTGCCAAGTGATATAGAAGCAGCTGATCAAATAATAGGTGTTGACCATCAGAAAAACTTAGTGGATGCCAAGTGAATCCATAATAGGTGCCAAGCATCAGTAAAATGTAGTTGGTACTGAGTAACATAGTATGTGCTGAGCACCAGAATTTCAATAGTGTTGAGCTACTACATTATTTGAAAAGTCAAAGATTTTCCAAATCTAACTTGACAACTTTGTTACCTTGAATTTTGTGAACCAGATGGAGGATAAGGATGATGAGTTAGTGGCACAAAATTGTAGGTAAACTATTTTTGGGAAAATTTAGGAGGATTCTTCATGATGTTTCTAGAAGGAACAAGATATGGGGTAGATTCATTGAATCCTACCTAATCCATTTGATTTAGAATTAAAAGCGAGAAAATTTGAGAAGGAAAATTATTCTAGACTTCTATTTTAGAAGTCATAGGCCAAGAAGCAAGAGTGGTTGGGCTGCCAAGTTGCACAGTTGTTGAAAGGTGTCAAGGAGATGGCATTGAGAAGGAAGAATAGAGCACAGAGACTCTGCTTTGATAAGTGGCTATATAGGAGATTGCACTGGTACATCAAGCATGGAGACTCAAGGAGAGAAAACTTGAAAGGAGGACAAGCTGTTAGAGCTGAAGAGGCTAAAAGCCAAGCAATGTTGTGAGCTAAACAGAGATTTGAAATCTGCAAGTTAAGTTGTGAGTTGTATCAAGTTAAAAGCCATTGTTGTTACTCTCTAACAATTGTATTAGTTAGGGTAAAATCCTATGGACTTAGGTTGGTTTACGAACCATTTGTAAATCCTTTAATAGGGTGACATTCCAAGAGAATGTTATAAAATCCTCTAACCAAGCCCACTTCTAATAGGGTGGTCAAATCCTTTAACTAGGTCACATTTAACAATGTGTTGTAGCCTTTAACAGGGTAGGCCTTTCATAGGGCATCACATTAGAAGAGTGAGAACTGACTAGCATGTTACTAGTGGTTTTTCCCAAATTGGGTTTCCATGTAAATTATTGTGTTATGTGTTGATCTTTTATGTGTTATTCTTTCATGTTGATTTTACAGTAACTTGCTGAGTAGGACAGTTTAAGCTTGGATGCATGAATCATTTAATGGGCTCACTTTACTTGATGAAAAAGTTTTATTAGGACATTTGGACCTTGAATAACTAATTTAACCCCCCTCTTAGTTATTCTAAAACATTTCTAATAGATTTTGTGTTCTAATGTCATCCTTAGTTTTCATTCCTGAGTTTGGACATTTCAGTTCAGTAGTGGCATTTTGAGATTCATTGGTTGCTAGGATTGTTGGTGATGTCTTCCATTGTGATCTTTGTGATCCATCTATAATTTTTCCATTTTCATTCATACTTGTAAAAATAAAATGTCTTGGCTTATATTGAGTCCTTGTTCCAAGTATCTCCTGGCAGGGTATTACAAATATATTATAACCAAGAAACCAATTATAGATTCTAGAAGAGGACTATCTCCTTTAGAACAACATATAATTTTAAATTTTTTTGGTATGACTTATTATTTTTTTCTTTCTCAAAATTGACATATTTTTGTGTGTTAAATTGTGCACTTGTATAATTTTTTAGTTACAATATATCAGATCTAATTAATACACTATGCAATCTATATGAGAATGTTCTTGACTCTAAGCTCTATAAAATGGTGTTTATGTTTAATTAAAAGAATATCATAAAAAATAGTAAGAGTTATTGAAATGCTACTTTCCTAAAATAATTTATTGTTTGAGTAATTGGATATAAACTAGTATAAAACATGCATTTAATAGATATTTCCGCTTGGAAAATTGTGAGACTGTATATAACTTAGCTAGAATAAATTTATCTAGATAATATGTTTGAGAAAATTTTCTTTTAGATGGAAATAATCAAATTCCATTCTTCTAATAAGTTAGCCTAAAATATGACAAACCTTTGCACTTTTACCCTTAGACCAAGGTCCTCTAGATCTACTAAAAGTTAAATTTAGACACCCAACTCATAATACTATCATTTGAGGACTTATTTTTCACCAAAATAACCCCCTAGGATCACTTTTTGATACTTAAAAGTAAATAGGAAGTTGTAATTCAAATTTCCCTTGATGGAGACTTCTCCTAACACTCTACCATAAGAGGTTAACTTGGGTACTACATTAGGTTAGGTTTAGGTTAGGTGATTTTTTCCTAAAACCCTAAATTATAAGTCATCAACATTACACAAGTCTCAAGTGACACATAAAAATAACACATTACATTTATACTGACATATCTCTAATTATATATGAATTAAACTATCACACATACAATTCACATTTATGAAGCAAAACACATTACAATGAGGTTTGAATATTTCCCACCAATTCAACCTTGGCTATGTCATGTTCACATGGGCTTGAGCCTTAGTTCCCCATTAAATTCCATGGTTAAATTTCTACACACTAAATTCGAGCATTAGTAGTCCAAGAAAAACATGTAAGCAATATGTAAATGTGTGTAATAAATTATTATCACATTCAACATTAGGCTTGCATATTTCATCATTTCCAATTAACTTTCTCTTTTATAATCATTTTCATATAAAACATTCAAAACATTAAAATATCAATCCCTACATGTCAACATTGATCTTTACCTAACATTATCTAAATAACCTTATAATATGGTTTCTATCGTAGTGATTAAATATTGAATCCATGACTATTGAATCACCAGGGATGTGAATTATATCCTCTTGCATATCACAATCTATCCTTTAACACTAATTTCCACTTAAACAATAGAGTTTTACATTTTAAGAATTTTTACAATTTAGTGTTTGTTAAAGTAATTAAAATAATTTAGAACATGAAATGGAATCATTACATATATAAATTAGGTCCTAATGTGCATACATAAGTGTGGATCATCAAAACCCTACAATATCAAAAGTATATCAAAACATTGAATTAGAAGTGTCGTAATGAAACTATATCATCTATGCTATGAAATATTGGGTGAGTCCTCAAAATCTGCATTCCCATAAAAACCATCTTTCCTTAAACTCTTTTCCCTTGTTTAAAACTCTTCACCCTTTGCATTGAGAGGAAGAAAATTTGGATATGAATGATCCAGTTGGAAGAGTTTGAAAGGAAATGTCTTGATGAAAAAGCACAATACTTTGAAAAGTAATGCAAGCTTGAAGAAAAGAAAAATAAGCCCATATTGCTAGCTTTTTTGTCATGTGTATAGTGGGAAATATAACTCTAGCCAAGGAGTTGTTTAATAGAAATCATTCAGATAACTTTGAAGCAAGAATTTTGTTTGATGTTGAAGAAGTGTCTGACGAGTGAACTTCTTAGTACAATAGAGTGACTCTCTTTAAATTAGTGCAATCTAATTGATTACTTATGATTTTGTAAAGATAATTGAGAAAAGAAAATCAATGCATGATGCCAACTCTTACATACTCAAAAATGTGATGATGCTTGTACTACATTATTCTTGGAAAATGTGTCCTCTAATGGTCTGCCCCCATATTATAATATGTTGGTTCAAAATTGTCAACCCCATGATCCATTTCAAAAGAAAATATGATATGTTTACTCATTAAAATGATCAAACTTATTATAATCAATCTTTAAAACTCTTCAAATCTCACGTGTTATCAATCTGAGAGATCAGTCAAGTTCCAAAGTGGATCCGACTAAAAAAAATTGCATTTCAAACATTTGATTTTCCTAGCAACCACTAATTGACCTTTTCAAACTAGCTAAAATCAATTTGGATCACTTGACCATTTTTAACTCACTTTCAACCTATTGAAAACTATAAATTTTGTGCCAAGAGGTCTTTTGACTAGCTTTAAAAGCTAAACAAAATACTTGACTGAGCCTTGGGATCTAACGCATTGATTCTTTGTTCCACACTCTTGTAGCTCATGAAATTTTGTGTCATGAAAATAGTTGGATTAAAAGATATTGACCATCAAAATTGCCTTTGTGAAACTATCTGCAAACAAACATGTTAGAAAACCATAAAACACGTTCAATTTTGGCTTCAAAAATAGGTCAAACTCACACTTGAGGGGATAAAAAGTAGGGAATTTTTTCATTTTCATGAGGAGAGTATAAATCTTTTGTTTTGTCTCATGATGTATAACTGGATGAGTTTGGCAAGCAGTTAAATTTAGGTACTCAGAATTGCAAAACTAGGAACAATGACAGAAAAGTAATTTTTACAAATGGAATAGACCTAGGAAAGTGTGTAGATAGATTTTTCAAGACTCAAAAATTGTCACACTTAAAATATTTTAAAATTATAATGTAGTGGTATAATCCATTTGGTTCAAACAATCATAGATTTAGAGTTATGACATCTTGAACAGGGGTGTTAATCAATCTACATTTATTGACACCAATAAAACTTCATAAATTACATTTGGAATTGCATTTGAAGACTAGTAAAAAAGATTCATCATAAGCTGAAATCTAAAACATAACAAGTCTTTGTCCTCTAATGGAATGCAAAAGTACTTTTCCCATTTCAATCAACTGTGTCAAAGTTATAACTAGTCAAATAGGGTCTCCCTAAATTTTGAACAATTTATGTTAGTATGACAACAATAAGCAACCAACTTTGAGGGATTGAAAACATGTTGAAAAAACTCAAAAAATAGAAAAATGGTTTTTCTAATATGCATACTGAGCACTCCCAAAGCAGTGACTAATGAAATATTATTGGGTGCAAGATATTCAAATGCAAATTAGGCCACCTGTCACTGCTTGACACATAAGAAAATATACAGATCTGAACATTGGTCAAAATGCAACTTTGCAAAATGACTCAGAATGGTATTTATCATCATAGAATGCATGAATATGTTGAATGGAGAGTTTTAAAAACATTAAACACTCCATAGGCCTCATAAGGACATCTGAGAATGCATGCATTAAATGCACTTATAGGGCTCAATTTTTAGAATGGTACTCAAAATCAAGGCTTCAATTTTGAGTGCCAATAGATTGAATCTTTTTTCCTTCTTGTTTTATCTTTGAAAGATTATATTCTACCTAAAAGCACTCCTATATGGTGGGGATATTTTTGATAAGATCTCTTTCTTTGAGGATCCTTTTTCCATTGGTGACATATCCTTTTCACAATTATCTATACTCTTAGATGTAGGGGTTAATATCCCTCACAAAGAATATGTTATACATTGTTGTTAAACTAGATATCTCCTTGCATTGTAAAGTAGGTATGCTCTTCCTCTTCCTCTTCCTTATAATGTTTAGTAGACAACCACGATAAGGAGGGGGGTGTACATAGGGTCTCCCTTGTACCATAATTTTTCAAATTATAGGCTAAATCTTAGAAGGTAACACACATACATTTCTAAATCTTGAAGAGATACACATTTTTCAAATTTTCAACATGCTAAATCTTGGAAGGTAATGCACATAAGTTGCTAAATCCTAAAGAGACATGCATTTTCAATATGCTAAATCTTCTGAAGTTAACACACATAATTTGCCAAATCCTAAGGAGACATGCATTCCATATTCATAGTGATACAAGAAGGTGGATCTAGGTATTTGAGAAGCTATGAGAAGATTCATTACAATTGCAAGCACAATTTATTGGTGGACCATTAGGTTTGGCCACCTATTTGGCTCTCCCTCCCTTGGTGATTCGCGATAAGCTTGGCATCTTACTTGGTGATGTAATCACTTCATTTTTTCTCTTTTCCCTTTCATGCCAGTATGACTAGACCATGAAGCTATGTTATTTATAATGTTGCTCTTGTCTTTCTTATGTAATCATTTATTCTTTTATGATAGGTTTTGAAACATGATGTTAGTATAGCAAGCATTTCCTAGCAAGGTTTCCTTTACTAGTTCATTTGGGTTTATTTTAGTAATAACTGATATTTTTGTGTCTTTTAGCTTTGTTTTTGTTTTTCCTTGGTTTTTCCACCCTCATGTGCATATGTTGAGTTAGAATACTTATCCTAGGGTCTTGTATCCTTGCCTAAGTATTATTGTATATCTTATTCTAAATCCACTTGGATCTCTTCTTTCTTCTCCTTTACCAAAAGTTTGTATTGAATCTATACACTTACTAAAGTGGGGGCTTAATGTATCATCTTAAAATAGAATCACTTCATGTTAAGAGCATTTATCTTTGAATAAGTGGTCTAGAGTCATGTCAAGTGCCTTGATTAGGTCTTTTCATGGATCTAGTTGTTTCCCCCTTGTTCTTCTTTTCACCCCCTAATACTAGCCCCCTTTTCACTTTCTTTTTGGATTTTTCTAGCATTTTGGACTTAGATCCTAAGGTATGTGACCTCAAGGTCAAGGTCAACCTCAACCTTGACATAGGTCAAGGATGACCTTGACCCTAACCTGAGTGAGATTTGATTTCAATCCTAGCCCAAGGTCCATTTTTCAAGGTTCCATGATTTCTGGATGTCGAGTTTTGGAAATGTTGGTAAATAGATTTGTCTTCACATGAAAAGATTACAAAATGACTCAAAAATTTCCAAACTCAAAGACAAAATAACACCAATAGTTGGGTCACATTGCAATGAGATTATACAAGCACCCTCTAAAATTTATAGGGTATAGATCCCTAATTGAATATGCAATGAATAAAATTAAGAAATGCTTTTAATCTGAAAGTGAAGCCTACCCTCACTATTCTTGGATAGGGAGAAAATTATTACAACATAAATAAAACATTAGGGAACAATGATCAAGTGACAAAGAGTCCATTTGTTTAGACTTTACATAACAAAGAAAAGGAAAATAAAAATTACATATTCCATCATTCTAAGAATGTGAAGGATCAAAACCTCAAAAACCATGTAATCAAACACATTTAGAAATAAGTGATACTAAAATACATTTAGAGAAAACTAAAAATTATCCAAAGATCATAATCAATGGAAAGATAATTGCTAAAGCTCTAGGACTTGATATGTAATTATCTTTAATATCTCCCTTCTCTAATGTGCAAAAGATTACATAGATCTTCTTGCATCCCTACATCAGAGTCACTACTTTGAAGAATAACAACATTCCTTCCTCCTTGCATTACAATTAAAATCAAAACTTCCCCCCTCCTCTAGCATAACATCTAAAAATAGAAGAAAATCCCGCTCTTCCACAACCCACAATCTACCTCTTTCTAAAAAAGAAGAACCCCTACTACATCTAAGTCTGTACAATAAATAATGTCTTTGGTTAGTTATGGTAATTTTTTCCTTAAATAACTCCCTCACCATGCCTTTGAATTAATTCCATTTTGGATTCCATGATATGTCTATTTTGTCACCTATAGAGTTTCTAATTAGCCATATAATGTTTGGCTTATAAGGCTAAACATTATTAAAATATGAAGTAGATATAAAGATTTCGCAACTCTATGGCTCTATTAACTAACCAAGTACCTATAACTTATCTCATGAGACATTATTATAATGAAGTAAGCCTTCTCTATTGCTCAAGCTCAAACATTTATTAATTTTCTCTTCTCACTAAATTGGGTCTGGCTAAAACATTTATATTCTTGACATCACCTACACACTGACATCTACTCGAGCTTCCATTCTCAGTTAGGATTATATTCATTATCAATTTCTTGGACACTTTGTGATTTTCCTAGTACATATGTCACTATTTATGGGGCTCCCCTTCTTTGATATCAAAATTTTACTAGTGGTTCATATTCTTTACTCCATGTTATATTGACAAAATTATTGTCCCATGGGTTTTTGCATTGTTCTTCCTCTATGCACCTCTTTCATCTCAATGTGTTCCCAATACATGACTCTATGTATGATCCTTGATCAAAATTAGTGTCAATTGAGACCTGATAAGCCTTGTCATTGTGATCTTGCCAAATTGGTTTTGCAATCATAGTGGCTTTTGTTGGCAGTATCTATGCATGATTGTACTCAAGTGATAGGTTCTTTAATAGCATCGAGCCTCTTCTATTGCAAGCTTTCTTTTGAATTTGTGAATGTCAAAAAAGTCCTTTAAAGGAGCTGACCCAATCAAGTACTTGACCTAGAGTAGTGAGTAAAGATCATGGTTTTGGGTCTATATGTTAAGCTCTACTCTTTGTATACTACTTCAATGATTATATGGAGTTTCTAGGGAACTGTCCATCACATATGGATCAACTAAACTTGCTTCTTCAATACTCCTATACTCAGCTCATGTAGGTCTATGAGCAATTTGAATGATGTGCATTCATTACACCAAAACCAAGACTCGTGTTTGATCTATTAGTTCTTTGATAGTCTTGAGATCAAGAAAAGAACATGTCCATTGAGTTGGGAATTTTTGATGTCAAATATTCTAGTAGGAAGCTCAAACACCATTAGCATGATGCAATATCAATTTTGGAAACAATGACACCTGATGAAAATGATGAGGCTTGGACCTATGCATCATACTTCATCCATTTCACTATAGGAACAATATGAATTATCTTCACCTACTGAGTTAGTCTCTGATGCAGGAACATCTTAGGTGTAAGAGCAATCTTCCATCACCCAAAAATATTTTCTTTTAACTATTCTCTATTTTAATAAGGACTAGTAGATAGGATGCTTACTATTTATGAGAACTTGCCATTATTAGTAAGTTTGTCATATGAGCTTAGAATGTTCTCATTTTATAAAAGAAGGTTCATTTTAGTGTTGTAATCCTATCATAAAAATCTCATTTCTCAAGCATAAGTATCAGAGAAGTTATTGTAGATTTTTGGTAGAAATTTTGTATAAAAATCTATAGGCTCAACATTGGAGGCCTTAGATTGCCCAAATGAGGTCCAAAAACTTGACAGAAGGAACTTGTGCAATTTTGAGCCTATAGATCATGAGTTGGCATTTCTAAAAAGTGGTTATAATAGCGAATTACAACAATGGTTTAAGAGTTATGGCCTTCTAAAGTTGGGCTACTCAAAATATCTAAAATAATTGTCAAAGATGTATTTGGCTGACTCTATATGTATTGTTAGTGTCTTTTAGACTTAGATATTAAGTTTCATTGTCTAGAACCTTCACGAGCAACATTAATTACCTATTTAAAAATGGCCTAAAAATTGTCTAGAATAGCTTTGGGTGATAGTTCGTAACTCATCTTGCAAGTTATTGTAATGAAGGCACCCATGTGGGCTAACATATTATACTTTTGAATTCTATAATACCACATTTTCAATACAAATAAGAAGTCCATATTTTGTTCTCACATTTTTTGTTGTTTCTTTGTTTCTATTATGAGTTTATAGCATAAAAGGGAGCACCCTTCATCAAGTACTATTAGGTATAGAGTTCTTGAGTGTGTGGACAGATCGCCGATTATGAGGTAGTTTGCATGAGGACCGTGGTTTGGTCTAAGCATGTATATATATTGTTGATTGTGAGGTTTTTGCACTAGGGTTTTAGTGGAAGTGCAAAAATGCCTCCATGAAGAGAGTGTGACAAAAGAGGTATAGGTGTTACACTTGAGGGTTTTAGAGCCATCCAAAGACAAATCAAAGCATTGGAAGAACAAATGTTTTAGGGCCATCTCCAAGATTGGAAAAAAACCTAAGTTTGAAGTTCCCACATTTTTGGGAAATCTTAACCTAGAGGAGATGATTGATTGGATCAATGAACTAGAGGAATAATTTGAGTATGAATATATTGAAGATCCTAATAGGGTCAAGTTTGTGAAGGAAAAATTGAAGGGACATGCAAAGATTTGGTGGTAGGAGGTTCAATTAGAGCAAAATAGAAAGGGGAAGGATAGAATCAATAGATGGGATCAGATGATAGCTAAACTGAAGAAACAATTCATTCTTGTGGATTATGAGTCTTATCTATTGAAGAAGATGCAAGAGTTAAAGCAAGCAAAAAAAATTATTCAAGAGCATACTGAAGAGTTCTACCAAGTTCTCACTAGAACTAGCCATGCAAAAGCTGATAAGGAGAAAGTATCCCATTATCTTAATGGGTCAAGGCCAAGCATTTAGGATGAGCCAAGTATAGTTTGAATGAAAATTATTGATGAGGTATACTAGTTTTCCCTAAGAGTTAAGTAGAAACTAAGGAAGAAATTTGACAACAAGAATAGTGGAAGAGGTCCCAATGGAAGATCTGGCAAACGATCTTATGGTGGTTACAATGATGATCAAAAGAACAAGGATGAGCCTAGAAGTAGTAGTCAAAACTAGAGAGAAAACAATTCCAATCATTTTCATGATCAAAACAATAGAGATTAGATGGGAAGAGGTAAGGGACAATGATCTAGAAGAGGAGGCTTCTATGGGAAATGTTTTCACTACAGATAGGAAAGGCATAGAGAATTTGAATGTATTCAGTGCCAAGGAAGAATAGATTAAAGAACCAAAGGCTAGGCTAGAGTTGTACATGTTGATGAAGATGCCAGATCCTCACATTCTAAAGATGCTAAAAGAATAGAAGTCCTAGTTAATAGAAGAGTCCTATTGAGTGGTGAGAATGAACTTGATTAAGGAAGGAGCTTTCTTTGCACAAGGTGTAGATGTGAATAGAAGTGTTGTGATGTGATCACTGATGGTGGAAGTACTGACAATTTTGTGTTAGAAATGATGGTCACCAAGTTGAAGTTGAAGAGGCAAAAACATGTGCATCCATACCATATTTCTTAGGTGCAAGATGGCCAGAAGGTCATGGTCAATGAGTACTGCTCAGTGAAATTCAAGATTGGAAGTTACTAGGATGAGGTCCTATATGATATCATACTGATGGACATATGTCATATTTTTTTGGGTAGGCCATGGTAGTTTGATAGGCATGTTGTACAAGATGGGCAAGAATATACCTACACTCTGACAAGGGATGGAATGAAACATAAGTGGAAGCCATTTAAGGAGAAAGACAAAAAGGTATGTAGTGTTGTTAGAATATATTTTATTGATGGAAAAGAGTTTTTGAAAGGAACAAAGTGTGAGCATATGTGTTTTTCTATAATTCCAAAAGATAGTAAAGAAGGAGTAGAGAAGGTAACTACATAAGTTGTAGATATGTTGGGAGAGTTTTCTTATATTATATTAGATAATGTACTTGATGGATTACCCCAAATGTACCTGATGGATTTCCCCAAATAAGGACCTAATGGATTGCCCCAAACGAGGAAGATCAGTCACTAGATGGATTTGGTTCTAAGAGCCAATTTTCCAAACAAGGCAGTAGTCAGAATGACACTAGTAGAAAGTGAAGAGTTGAATAGAAAAGTTCATAAGTTATTGTAGAAGGCATTGATTTGAGAGAGTCTGAGTCCATGTGTTTTACCAATAATATTAGTAGAAAAGAAGAATGGAGAATGGAGGATGTGCATGGATTCTCGCACTATTAAAAAGAGCACAATGAAGTACATATTTCTATTTCCAAGGATGGATGATATTATGGATTGTTTAAATGGAGCTGAGTATTTCATAGAGATAGATCTAATGAGTGGATACAATTAGATTCATATTAGAGAACATGATGAGTGGAAGACTGCTTTCAAGACAAAGGACTATATGAGTGGTTAGTCATGCCTTTTGGGATAACTAATGCACTAAGCACTTTCATGAGGCTCATGAATGAGATACTGAAGGATTTTATACGTAAGTTTGTTATTGTTTACCTAGATCATATTTTGATCTTTAGTAAGAAATTGGAGGAGCAATTGATCCATATTTGAAAGGTGTTTCATAAGTTGAGAGAAGAGAAGTTGTTGATAAACCTAAAGAAGTGTAGTTTTCTAAATGAGTTGGTATACCTAGGATCTATAGTCTCAATAGAAGGTCTAAAAATGGATCTAGAGAAAATGGAGGCTATCCTTGAATGGTCTACTCCAAGGAGTGTGACACAAGTAAGATCTTTTCATGGACTGACTAGTTTTTATAGAAAGTTTATTAGATGTTTTAGAAGTATTTGTGGACCCTTGACTAAAACAATGAGAGGGTATAGGAAAGAGTTTAAGTGGACTATAGAAGCAGGTAAGAGTTTTAATCTATTGAAATAGAAAGTTACTAATAAACATATTTTAGCACTTCTAGGTTTTAACAAGGTGTTTAAAGTAGGTTGTGATGCTAGTGGTACTACAATAGGAGCTATTTTGAGCCAAGATAGTTGACCTATTGCTTATTTTAGTGAGAAGTTCAATGATGCAAAAAGAAAATATTATGTTTATGATCAAGAATTTTAAGCTATAGTTCAAGCATTGAAGAAGTGGAGATACCATCTTCTTCCTAAGGAGTTTGTTTTTTTCTACTAATCATCAAGTTTTTCAATATTTGAATAGTTAAGAAAAATTCAACCAAAGGCATTTGAAGTGGATTGAGTTTTTGTAGAGTTATATATTTCTTTTGAAACAAAAGAGTGGGAAGTCTAACAAAGTTACAGATGCTCTTAGTAGAAGACAACTTTTGTTGACAAAATTGTAGATAGAGGTGGTTGGGTCCAAGGAATTCAGTACTTTGTATCTAAATGATCCTAATTTTGGTGAAGCAGAGAAGGCTTGTATAGAACCTATTACACTTGACAAGACAAAGTGGTTGGATTTCATGATCCGGGATAATATGTTGTTTAAAGGAAGCTAGTTGTGCATTCTCAAAAGTTTAATGAGAGAGAATCTCATCAAAGAGAAGCATAGTGAAGGATTGGCTAGACATTTTGGCAAAGATAAAACCATAGCATTGGTTTTTGAGAATTATTACTAGCCATAGTTGGAGAAAGTTGTGAAGAAGTTTGTACATAGTTGTTGAATATGTTAGATGGAAAAAGGAGTAAAGAAAAATAGAGGGTTATATTAGCCATTACCTATACTAGAGAAGTCGTGGGAGGATGTTAGCATGGATTTTGTTCTTGAATTGTCAAAGACATAGCACATACATGCTTATTTTTTTGGTGGTTAATAGGTTTTCAAAGATGGCACATTTTATTACTTGCAAGAAGGCTAGTGATTCTATTCATGTGGAAGAATTGTTTTTCAGAGAAGTGGTGAGACTACATGGTCTACCAAAGGTATAGTTTCAGATCAAGATACCAAATTTGTTGGGTATTTCTAGCATACATTGTGGAAGAAGTTGAAGATAGATTTGAAGTTTAGTTCATCATATCATCCACATACTGATGGATAGATAGAATCTATGAATCACAATTTGTTAAACTTGTTGAGATGCTTGGTTGGAAATAAACCAAAAGGATGAGATATGATTTTACCATAGGCAGAATTTGGATGTATAAATTTTGTCAATAAGAGTACTAGTAAATCACCATTCCAGATTGTATATGGGAGTAGTCATAGAAATGCTTCTGAATTGGGGCAATTGAGTAAAGGCAAGATACATAGTGCTAAAGCAAAAGATTTTGTTGAACATTAGAAGAACATCCATGAGGAGGTGAGGAAGTACATCATAAATATGAATACATAGTATAAGGCTAAGGCAGATTTGAAAATGAGGTATAAGAAATTATAGATTGGAGATGAAGTCATGGTTCATTTGAGAAGGGATTTTTTTCAATGTGTACATATAATAAGTTGAAGATGAAGAAATTTGGACCATGCAAGATAATGAAAAGGCATGATTCTAGAAATGCATATGAAGTGGAGTTGCGTGCTAAATTAAATATTTCACAAGTATTTAATATTTTAGATTTGATAGAGTATTATGAAGCAGGTGATGGAATATTCCAACATCTAGTTTAGCTACAAAGATTATTGAGGAGATACTAGATAGTCATGTTGGAAAAAGTACTAGGAATAGAACTTATAAGGAATATTTGGTCACATAGAATGGGAGGCCAATTGAGGATTCGTCATGGCTAGCAAAGGAGGAGGTTAACTATCTCAATTTTCCTTTGAACACTTGAAATGTGATGGGGTCACTTCTCAAATTACCCTAGGTGTCTGATGTAGGAGTATCTTGGGTGTAAGAGAAATCTTGCATCACCCATAAATATTTTATTTTTAGTCTTTTCTATTTTAATAAGGACCAGTAGACAAGATGGTTACTATTTATGGGAACTTGCTAGTTTTAGTAAGTTTTTCATATAAGCTCAGAATGTTCTCATTTTCTATAGGAAGGTTCATTTTAGAGTTGTAAGCCTACCATAAAAATCTCATTGCTCAAGCATAAGTATCAGAGAAGTTATTGTAGATTTTTGGTGGAAAAATATGTAGAAAAATCTTTAGGCTCATTGTTGGAGGCCTTAGATTGCCTGGATGAGGTCCAAAAAACTCAATTGAAGGGTGCTTGCACTATTTTAAGCCTATAGATTAGGAGTTGGAATTTCTGAAAAGTGGTTATAATAGCTAATTAGAGTAATGGTTTGAGAGTTATGGCCTTCTGAAGTTAGGATACCTGAAATATCTAAAATAATTGTCAAAGATGTATTTAATCAACTCTATATGTATTGTTAGGGTTTGTTGGAACTAGGTATTAAGTTTCATTATCAACAACCTTCCCAAGCGGCATAAAATTGCCTATTTAAGAAATGTCTAAACATTGTCTAGGACAGGTCTAGGTTCGCAACTTGTCTTGCAGATAATTGTAATGAAGGCACCCATGTAGGCTAGCATATTATACTTGTGAATTATGTAATACCATATTTGTGGCACAAATAAGAAGTCCATATTTTGTTCTCGCATTTGATGTTGTTTATTTATTTCTATTATGAGTTTATGGTATAAAGGGGAGCACCCTTCATCAGTCTCTAGCTTAATGCAATCAATTATTAAACAACTTGTTGATATTTTCCACATATGAGAGTTTCCATTAGGATAGCTCCTAAGGTCCTTCAATGTTTTCTCCTGCTCACTTATTGTAGTTGATTTCAATGGCATTAACATTGCTTTGTAACATCTTTTTTTTTATTTACTAGTTTTTCAAGATAATGATAAGTAATGTGCCCTCTTGTCTAGTGATTTGTCTTCATATACTGTGAGTGCACCCTTTGCATCATTATTATGTTATATTTTACTTGTTCTTGAAATGCAAGGGAGATCTAATTCTTGGACACCAAATCTTGCAAGATTGGGATATGATAAGCTATGAGGGTTTTAATTCTAAGACACCAATCATCCAACTCTCTAAGTTGCTAAACTTGAGACCATGTAACTCTTGCTTTTATATAACACCCTTGAATTGGTTACTTTTGGAGTCTAAATGAGCCCATGAGAATTTGTACTTCTAGACTTGCTTCACTAAATTTTGAAATTGCACTCCTGAGATAGTAGATGTGAACTTATGCCTTCAAGTCTAAACCTAAACTTTGGGTCTGAGTTCATAAATCTTGAACCAAAGGGCTTTTGGAATGATTTTTAACTTGGGGAATGAAGTGTCAAAGTATTCTTCTGAATGGGACCTTCATGAACTTACATTTGAATGTTGAACTTGAACCAAGGAACTTGGAACATGAAAATTGCATCTTGGAACCACCAAACTTCTTTAATAGGTACAAATTGGTTCAAAACCACTTCATACCATTTGAACCATTTCTCAATCTCAAACTTTAGTACATGCATCTTTTGGTTTGCCATTATGATAATGATGTAGGAGTATCTTGGGTTGCACTATTATCTTAGATTTTTTTAGTTTTCTTAGTTTACCGAGCTGCAATGTCTTTCATTATTGACTTCTTAGTTGTTGCCAAGAGTTTAATGGATGCCAAGCTTCTTGGTTGATGCCAAGTTCATAGTTGCTACCAACTATCTTTGGCTATTGAGTGTTCATGTGGTTTCCAAGTTCATGTGGTTTCTGACTTGTAGCTTAGCCTAGCATTTAATATGAGAGATTTTAGTTATATTTGTAATAGATCAACTTGTGGTCATGCATGTATTTAAGAGACCTTGGTTACAGTCTTTAGGGATAGAACTTAGAGAGTAGGAATAGAATCTGAAGTTAGATCTTCAAAGATTGTAAATGAATTGATGCATGGTTGTAACCTTGAAGGCCTTAAAGCTAAGCATGTAGTATATCTTTGAATGCATATATGAATGAAGACATTTTCTTCCTCTATCTCTTGAGTTGTTTGTTTGTTTTTTTTTCCATTGTGTTGACTCTATGTAGGCAACTTGAATAGCTAGGTGTTCTTGTGGCCCTAGTTATTCAACTTTCCCTACGTCAAGTGGTATCAGGGTAGAGGTTCATCCTTGTGGAGAGTGGATTTTGTAGAACCCTAAGAGAATTTGGGTTGTGGGGTAGCAGATTTGAGGATTTGACCTACAACTTGTAGAGGGTTACAATCTTGCAAGAACCTAATTTGTAAAGATGGTTCAAGGTAGAAGAAATTTTGATAATTCAATATTTGATACATTAAGACAAATTGCAAGCTAGAGTAGATGTTGTAGAGACCACCCAAAGGAGAGGAGCACATCTTAGTGATGTAAGTGATGATGAAGCTATAGTATGAAGATCTAATCTAGAACCTGACTCAAGATGAGACAAGGTTGTTGAGAGTATTGTCTAGGGAGAATTCAAAGTCTATCATAGAAGTTGTTTCATATGATGGGAAATTGGATACCAATGTTGTACTAGAATCAATCTCTAAAATGGAGAAGTTCTTTGAGTATGATAGCACTCTTGATAATAGGATGGTGAAGACTGTAGTTACTAGGTTGAAAGGACATGCCTCACTATGGTGGGAGCATTTGCAAACTAATAGAAAAAGGAGAGGAAAGGAAAAGATCATAACTTGGGTGAAGATGGTGAACAAGGTAAAGAAAAAATTGCTTCCTATTGATTACCAAGTTATCTTGTTGAGAATGATGAAAAATTTAAGACAAGGAGACATAACAATGAAGGAGTATATTGAGGAATTCTATAAATTGGACATCAAATCTATACATGTGGATGATGATGTTGAGAAAATTGTAAGGTATCCAAATGGATTGAGATCTAGAATTCAACATCAGATAAGCTTTCTAAAATTAGAAAGTGTAGAAGAAGCATATCAATATGGCTTGAAATTTGAGAAGATCTTGACAAAGAAGGATGAACAAATAAATAGAGGTATAGGTGGTAGAGTCCAGAGAGGTTGAGGTAAATCTTATGGTGAAGGTTGCACATTTGAAAATTTTGTATAGGATAAAGGAAAATTTTATTGGAAGAATGATGAAAAATATAGGACAGAGTGAATGATGGTAGTTTATATTGAGGAGGTACTAGTTCTCCCTGAGGAAGAGGTAATTCTTATTCTAGAGGTGGCTTTCATGGTAATTGTTTAAGATGTGGTAAAGAAGAGCATATATCCTTTGAGTGTAGATCTTACGAAAGTGGGTAAGGTAACATAAATGTTTTGATTAAGGCTAGAAAGAATCTGATGGTGAGAATAACATTATGTAATGAGGGAAGTAATGAGGAACCTATTTTAAGGAGAAGTATTTTCAAAACTAGATGTAAGATGGTTGGAAAATGTTGCAAGTTAATCATTGATAGTGGAAGTTCTACAAATTTGGCATCAAAAGAGTTGGTTACAAATTTGTAGTTGTAGAGGTCAAAGCATCCTAAACCCTATCATGTTTCATGGATCAAGCATGTGTTAGAAATTCTTTAGAATAATTTGGGGGCAGGGGGGGGAGGGGGGGGGGGGTGTGGGGGTGAATCAGTTATTCAAGGTCCAAATTTCCTAATAAAACTTTTTTATTAAGTATAGTGAGCCCATCTATACTAATCATGCATCCAAGTTAAACATTCATTTTAGCAAGTTACTAAAAAATCAACATGCAAGAATAAGACATGAAAGATCAACACATAACACAGTGATTTATGTGAAAACCCAATTTGGGAAAAACCACTAGTAACATGCTACTCCTTTCTCACTCTTTTGAAGTGATTCCCTGTGAAAGGCCTACCTTGTTAAAGGCTACAAAAAACACTATTAAATGTGACCTAGTTAAAGGATTTCAACCACCTTATTAGAAGTGGGCCTAGTTAAAGGACTTTAGAACATTCACTTAGAATGTCACCCTATTAGAGGATTTACAAAATGTCTATTAAACCAACCTAAGTCCATAGGATTTTACCCTAACTGATACAATTATTAGAGAGTAAAAATAAGGGCTTATTATCTGATATAACTCACAACATAACTTGCAGATTTCAGATTTCTATTCAGTTCACAAATTTTCCTAGCTTTCAGTCTCTACAGCTCTAATAGCTTGTCCTCCTTTCAAGCTTTGTCTCCTTGAGTCTCCATGTTCATTGTGCCAATGCAATCTCCTTTATGGTCACTTATCAAAGTAGAATCTGTGTACTTTATTCCTCCCTCTTGATGTCTTCTCCTTGACACCACACCTTCCAACCACTCTTGCCTCTTGACCTATAACTCCTTAAATAGAAGTCTGGAATACTTTTCCCACTCTAATCTTTCTACTCTTATTTTTTGTTCAAATGGATTAGGTAAGATACAACGTATCTACCCCTTATCTTGTTTCTTCTAGAAAAATCATGTAGAATCCACCTATATTTGCCAAAAAATGGTTTACCTAAAATTCTGTGCCACCAACTAAACATCCTTATCTTCCATCTAGTTCACAAAATTCAAGGTAATAAACTTGTCAGCTCAGATTTGGTGAATCTTTGACTTTTCTAATAATGTAGCAGCTCAATACTATTGACTTTTTTATGGTCGACACATACTATGTTACTTGGCACCAACTATGTTTTACCGATGCTCGAAACCTACTATGGATTCACTCAACATTAACTAAGTTTTATTGATGCTCGACACCTAATACATTTTTTCTAGCTTAGTACCTGAACTTGGTCAACACCTTCTGTTTCACTCAGCACACACTAGATTCTACATTTTCTCAACAGTTACTAATAATCTACTTGGCATGAACTAGCTTGGTTGACACCCACTAATGAATTTAGTCAAGCTTTGTAGATAGCTTTGTTACAACTTATTCTTCTAGAGTTTCTCAGTGTAGCCAACCTCTATATCTTCAAATGTATTATCAATACATTATTTTACCATTGTCTTAACTGATCCTTATACTTCATTACAAAATTATAACTCAACCTTTCCCTTAGGTACTTTTGTTATATCTTATTGATTAAATCCTCTTCATTAATAAACTAAGTGATAGTACTTGGATCTTATAAGCAATTGTCATTCTAGCAAATAGAAAGTTTTACATAAGTGGAAAAACAATGATTGAAAACATTGTTTATCAACCATCTCCCTCTTTGCAACAATCTCCCTTCTTCAATAATAATCTTTTCAATCAGATCTTAAACAATCTCCCTCTTTGGCATTGATGGCAAACCAAACTGATCAACCAAGTTATCAGAATGCTAACTAGGTTAAAATAGTAAGTCAAATGCCAAAAAGAAAACTTTGTATCTAAAACTATTCATTCTATCAACAACTTTGAATTTTTTATGAATCCCTTGAATTCTATAAGTAACTCCCTCTTTCAAAATATTAGGGATGTCTCTTTTACTAATACACTGTCTTCTCCTTTTTTTGTTCTACTTCCTCTTTGATCTTGTCATCCTGATTGATTCTTGTCTGTGCTATTTTTTTCTCTCTTAGTTGCTATTTCTCCCTCTACACATTTGATCTTTTAGATTTGATTAGTTTCTATTATTTCTCCCTCTTTTTTGTATCTTTCTACTCTGATCAGTTTTGCTATTTCTCCCTCTTTGAAAACAATGCCAAAGACATACTTATTTAGCATCTTATCATGCAAGTGTAGAATTTGTAGGAACTCCAATTTCTCCCTCTATCACCTTACTTGTGACTTGTTTGGAATTTCATTACTTTAATTACTTTAGGAAAAACCTAATGTAAGTATCTTCTACAACAATTTATAACATTTCAGCAATCAACTCATTTGATGCAGTGTAATCTTGTTATTACTTAAGCATCCTTGGATAGGGGTATCACCCCTAACTTACCTATAAGATACTCAAATAAATCTTTAGGTAATAGTTTTGTGAAGATATCAGCAATCCTTTGAGTTGACATATTCCATCTTCACTTGTTTGTCTTCTACCAATTCTCTTACATAGTGATACTTAATTGCAATGTGCTTTGTTTTGGCATGCATCATAGGGTTCTTTGATATGTTGATGGCACATGTGTTATCACAATAGTGTATTACAAGTTTAGTTATCTCTTTCTTCATACTTTTCAACAAGTGCTTAATCCATAGAATATTTATGCAGTTGATGCCTGTAGCAACATACTAATCTTTAGCTATGGACTGTAAGGTACAACTTTTCTTTTTGTGAGTCCAAGTGACTAATCTTTTACCTAAGAAGAGTGCTCCTCCACTAGTGCTTTTTATGTCATCTATATTACCTCCCCAATCAGCATCAGTCTAAGCATTCAACTCAAAATTTTCAGTCCTCTTGTAGTATAATCCAAAGTTATATGTTCCTTTTAGGTACCTCATTATTCTTTTTACTACCATAAGATGACTTTCACTTGGGTTTGTCGAAAATCTTGCCACTATTCCAACTGATGCAAGAGCATCTAGAGGTATAAGGGTAATCTTGTGTCACCCAAAAAAATGTACTTAGACTCAGTTTCTATTTCATGTGTTTTCATTTTTGGATACCCATTTGGGTCAAATAAAGGTTCCAACTCTCATAGTTCCACTGTCAGTGTTCTAAGATAGAGTATTTGAGCACCTTGGGATACACGTAAATGCCAAAAAAAATAAGATTATGTAATTGAGCCATAATTTTGGTGAATTAGAAGGTGTAAATTGGTTGGATGAATGTAATTTTAATTTAGAGCATTCCAATAAAAGAATCAGGTCAAAAGGCCCCACGATTTGAAAGTTATTGCAATTTTTTGATTTTTGGAGACCTCCTAAGAGTGCTTCAAAGTTAGGTTAGGGGCATTAAATGACCTCAAACAGGGCCAAAAAATGGGGGACAGGTAAAACTGGTCCATAGGGCTATAGAGCTTTCTAGAAATGTAAACAGTTCAACAGCCGGAGCTATGGTTCAAAAGTTATGCCTCCCGGAAGTTCAGTTACTGTTTCTGGATTCTTCTAATTTTGTGCCAACTTCTAATGCGACTTCTAGAGCCTTCTATTTGGTTGGTGGATGCCAACTAGTACTTTCTAGAATGTATTCCTAATCCTTAACCCTTTGGGGTCTATTTAAGAACATTTTTGGCATTGTAAAAGGCAGTTAGGAGTGGAGTTTGAGAGAAGGTACTGGGAGAAGAATTTATATCTAGATTTATGCTATTGTAAGCCCATAGGGAATGTTTTAGAGTCTATTTCTCTGCACTAAGTGTACTAGTATATTTTCATAGTTAATAAAATTTTCCCTTTCCTGTTGTGTCCATTCTATGCTTGGGTTGTGTCCCCATCACCAACATATAATGCAATGTATGGTCTACTGTGTACAACATACTACAACTTTTCAATCATTGATCTGTACATTGTTTGATTTACTTCAGCTGACTCATCCATATGTCTTGTTACCATTGGTGTATTGACTGGTTTTCAATACTCTAAGCCAAATGTCTTGAGTATCTTCTTGATATATTTTGATTGGGTCACAAATATGCCATGTTTGAGTTGATGTACTTGCAATCTAACAAAGAATTTGATTTCCCCAAATATTGATATTTCAAACTTATGTTTCATTTGATCAGAAAAATCTTTGCATAGTGCATCTTTTCCTCCAAATATTATATCATCAACAAAGATTTTAGATATCAATATGTCTTTACCTTTTTCTATCTTGATATATAGGTTATTTTTGTCATTTATTCTCTCAAATCCTATCTTGACAAGATACTTGTGATGTCTCTCATACCAAACTCTAGGAATTTGTTTCAAACCATAGAGTGCTTTATGCAGTTTGCAAACCATATCCTTGTTATTATCAAAAAATCCCTCTATTTGTTCTATGTAGACTTCCTCTTCTACTATACCATTTAGACATGCAAACTTCACATGCATTTGATAGACTTAAAAACCTTTGTAAGCTAAATATGCAAGTAGAGTTCTTACTCCTTCCATCCTTGCAATAGGGGAAAATGTTTCTCCATAGTCCAATCCTTCTTGTGCATAACCTTTGTAGACTAGTCTGGCCTTATTTCTTGTGATCTCACCATTCTCATCTAGCTTATTTCTATATACCAACCTGGTATGAATCACATTTTTATTAGCTAGTCTTGGAACTAAAGTCCAAGTTTTGTTCTTCTCTATCTAATCAATCTCCTCTTCCATGGCTTTGCACCAGTTGTCATCATGTAGTGTATCTTTCACTATTTTGGGTCAGTCTTGCTCAATAGACATGATTCATTTCTTAGTCTACTCCTTTTCATAGGTCTGGCTTCCTTGTCACCAATGATTTATTCTATAGGATGATGCCTTCTCACATACTTGGATAGCCTTGATTCTGTCCTTATTTTCATTTTTGGTCTTTCAGGTTCAGAGTCACTATGCACATCTCTTTTAGGTAGCTCACCATCCCTTTCACGTGTACTAATTTTAGAATCAGAATGGGCACTATCATCATTATGCAACTCAGCTTCTAAATATAGCTCAACGTTCATTGGTTGTGACTCAGCTAATACTGAAACTTTTTGTTGATTCCCAACTTGATTGGTAGCTTCTTCTTCAGCAAGCATTCCTTCATAGAAGTATACAAAGGATCTATACTCTTTTGGTTTCTTGGATTCATCAACTTGAACTTTTGTATGCTCATCAAAATTTACATTTGCACTCTCCACAATTTTTTATGTGTTAGTATTTAAACACTTATATGCTTTACTTCTAGTGGAGTATCCAAGGAATATGCCTTCATCACTCTTTGCATCAAACTTTCCATTTCTAGAATCTTTAAGGATATAACATTTCCAAGAAAACACTTTGAAATGTTTTACATTGGGTGAGTGACCATACCATAATTCAAAAGGTGTTGCATTTTTACCTTTTTTGATTTGTACTTGATTTAGGGTGTAGACAGCTATATTTACAATTTCTCTCTAGTATTTTAGAGCAATGTTCTTCTCCATCACTAATGTTTTGGCATAGTCTATCATTGATCTATTTCTTCTTTCTACAGTTCCATTCTATGGGGGAGTTCTAGGTGTTGATGTTTGTCTCTTAATTTTTTTGTTATTGCAAAATTTCTCAAGTTCTTTTGATGTAAACTTTCCTCCTCTATCTAATCTTAGGCACTTGAGACTCTTCCTTGTTTCCTTCTCAAGCCTAGCTAGATACCATTTGAACATTTGAAATGTATTAGTTTTTTTCTTTAAGAACATGATAATCATCATCCTAAAGTAGTCATCAACAAACAACATTATATATCTATCTCCTTTGTAGCTTTGCACTTCTATTGGGTGACATAAATTAGTATGGACTAACTCTAGTACTTCTTTGGAAGTATAGGTTTTTCTTTTGAAACTTGACTTGGTCATCTTTCCTACCTGACACTGTTTGCACATTGTATTGCCAAGCTTCTTTAGTTTAGGTAAACCTTTGACTTTCTTCATTTTGCTGATGCTAATCAGATTATCAAATTTGACATGACATAGCCTTTTATGCCATAGCCACACATCAACAACTCTTACAATAAGACAAGAAAAATCCTTCATATCTAGGTAAAATAGATTACTCCTAGTTTGGTCTCCTTTTCTTATCAGATTTCCATCAATGTCATAGATTTTGGTAGTTTTGTTTCCAAATTATGCTTTGTATCCTACATTGCTTAACTATGACACACTCAACAGATTGTAGTTTAATCCTTCAACATAATATGCATTATCACATTAAATTTTCTTTGTAAGCTTAATAGAACCTTTTCCTTTGATTAGACATGGAGCATCATTTCCAAATCTAACACTATTTCCATGATACTGAGTAAAGGTAAAAAATTTACTATTTTCTATCATGTGATGTGAGCACCCACTGTCTATGATCCACCTATCATTCTTGTTTACATAGGTTACCAATGTTTTTGCCTCATCTTCATCTAACTCATCCTTCATGGCTATATAGACTACCTCATCATCATTTTCATCAAAATCGTCTTTGTCAACAATGTAGCACTTTTTCTCTTTGTCTTTGTAATCTCTGCTATCATCTTCTCTTTTGTTCTTGTACCTGTTGCCTTCTCTATAGTTATTTTCCTATGTGCATCTTGGAGCAATATGTCTAACTTCATTGCAATTAAAAAAAAATGATAGAAAACTTACCTTTGAATTTACATTTGCCTCCATGAAATCTTTTGGCTAGCAATGCTTCCAATTGTTCCACATCTTCTTCATCTATGCTGCTATCACTAGATGCATATTTTATCTTTCTTTTCTTCTTCTTTGATTTCTCCTCCTTAGTGTCTTTCAAAAATATTTTGGTCTTGATAGTAGATTCAAGGTTCTCAGTTCTGTAGTTATCAAAGTTGGATAACTCAAATGCTATAAGTCTTCCCACTATACCTTCAAGAGTTAGCTTGTTTCCTAGTACGCATCTTAACTCTTGGATGGCTGATACTTTAATAACATAGATGGGGAGCAAGGTTCTTAAGAATCTACTATTGATAGTTTCATCATCTAAATGAACACCCAAACTTCTTATTGCACTTACTACTTCCTTTATTCTAGAGGTATATTGAGTAATGTTCTCACTTTCCTCCATTCTCATGTCACCAAACTTTTCTCTGAGGCTTTCCCTTTTTTCTCTTTGCAAATTTTGATCTTCTCCATAAATATATGTCAAGGTTTTCCACATCTTGAATGCAGAGTTACATCCCTCAATGTCATCAAATTCAACATAGTTGAGGGCAGAGGAAATCTCCAACATTGCCTGACTGTGCTCCTTTTTCTTCATATCTTCTACAATAGGGACACCAGCTAGATCAACATGTTCCACTTCAATTGAGGTTTGTGCATGATCATCTATTGATCCAAGATGCAACTTCATTAAACTTTTCCATGTAGGGAAGTTATCTCTAGTGAGCTTGGGAACTTCTCTCTTGGACATCTTGATCTTTTTGCTTCTAGTATCTTTAAACCAAAGCAACAAATGGCTTTGATACCAATTTTTAGAAATGCTTTAGAATAACTGGGGGCGGGGGGGGGGTGGGGGGGGGTGGGTGAAATAGTTATTCAAGGTCCAAATGTCCTAATAAAACTTTTTCACTAAGTATAGTGAGCCCATCTATACTAATCATGCATCCAAGTTAAACATTCATTTTAGCAAGTTACTAAAAACTCAACATGCAAGAATAAGACATGAAAGATCAACACATAACATAGTGATTTATGTGGAAACCCAATTTGGGAAAAACCACCAGTAACATGCTACTCCTTTCTTACTCTTCTAAAGTGATGTCTTGTGAAAGGCCTACCCTATTAAAGGCTACAAAACACACTATTAAATTTAACCTAGTTAAAGGATTTTAACCACCCTATTAGAAGTGGACCTGGTTAAAGGACTTTAGAGAATTTTCTTGGAATGTCACCCTTTTAAAGGATTTTAAAAATGGCTACTAATCTAACCTAAGTTCATAGGATTTTATCCTAACTGGTACAATTTTTAGAGAGTAACAATAAGGGCTTTCGATCTGATATAACTCACAACATAACTTGTAGATTTCAGATCTCAATTCAGTTCACAAATTTTCTTGGCTTTCAATCCCTATAGCTCTAATATCTTGTCCTCTTTTCAAGCTTTGTCTCCTTTAGTATTCATGCTTGTTGTGCCAATGAAATCTCCTCTATGGTCACCTCTCAAAGTAGAGTCTATGTACTCTATTCCTCCCTCTTGATGTCTTCTCCTTGACACCACACACTCTCTAACCACTCTTGCTTCTTAACCTATAACTTCTTAAATAGAAATTTGGAATACTTTTCCCACTCTAATCTTTTCAGTCTTAACTTTTGTTTGAATGGATTAGGTAAGATACAATGTATCTACTCATTATCTTGTTTCTTCTAGAAAAATCATGTAGAATCCACCTATGTTTTCCCAAAAATGGTTTACCTAGAATTTTGTGCCACTAGCTCAACATCCTTATCTTCCATCTAGTTCACAAAATTCAAGGTAACAAACTTGTCAACTAAGATCTGGTGAATCTTTGACTTTTCAAATAATTTAGTAACTCAACACTATTGACTTTCTGATGCTCAGTACATATTGTATTACTCAGCACCAACTATTTTTTATTGATGCTTGGCACCTACTATGGATTCACGTGGCATTAACTAATTTTTATTGATGCTCAAGACCTATTACATTTTGTCTAGCTCAACACTTGAACTTGCTCAGTACCTTCTGTTTCACTCGGTACACACTAGATTTTGCATTTTCTTGAAACTTATTGATAATCTTCTCAACATGTACTAACTTGCTCGACATCCACTAATGAATTTAGTCAAGCTTTGCAAACAGTTTTTCACAACTTTTTCTTCTATAGTTTCTAAGTGTAGCCAACCTCTATATCTTCAAATGTATAATCAATACATCATTTTACCATTGTCTTAGCTAATCCTTGTACTTCATTATAAAACCATAACTCAACCTTTTCCCTTCGGTGCTTTTGTTACATCTTATTAATTAAATCCTCTTCATCAATCAACTAAGTGATAGTGCTTGAATCTTATAAGAAATTGTCATTCTAGAAAATAGCAGGTTTGACATCAATGACAAAAGAATGATTGAAAACATTCTTTATCAACAATATCTCTCTTTGCATCAATCTCTCTTCTTCAATAATGATCTTTCCAATCAAATCTTCAATAACATGACCATAAGGTATTGGTAAGTGAACAATATATTTTAAAGTTCAAGATTGGACATTATTTTGATGAAGTTTTGTCTGGTATTATGCCTATGGATTATTCTCATATTCTTTTGGGTAGACCTTGGCACTACGATAGATATGTTATACCTAATGAAAAGTTGAATCAATATACTCTTTGGGTGAATGGGAAGAATAAAATATTACTACATTTGATTGAAAGTCTAGATGAGGTTAATTGTACTACTATGAGAATTTGTATGGTTAATAGGAAACAATTTGAAAAGGAAATGAAAAATAATCAAGTCTATTTTTCAATAATTCCAAGGAGACTGATTTGTGCCAATAGCAACTCAGTGAAAATCAATGGCGATTGAGTAATAGCTAATAGTATTGACTGAGTGGCAGAACAAATTATTTTTTTTTAAAAATGAATAGAAGGATATTATTGTAGAAAATATACTTGATGGTTTACACTCACTAATAAGTATAAGTCATTGTATGGATCTGATTCTTGGAGCTATTTTTTCAAATAAAGTACCATATAGATTAACACCTATAGAGAATGAAGAATTTAATAGATAATTGCATGAGTTGTTACCAAAAGGTTTGATTAGAGAAATTTTGATTCCATTTGATGTACTTGACATATTAGCATTGAAAAATAATGGAGAATGGAGAATGTGTACTAATTCTAGAGCTATTAACAAGATAATAATGAAATAAAGGTTTTCTATTCCAAGGATGGATGATATAATGAATTGTTTGAGTGGAGCAAAGTATTTTACCAAGATTGATTTAAAGAGTGGCTATCATTTGATTAGAATTAGAGAAGGTGATGAGTGGAGGACTACTTTTAAGACAAAAGATAGTTTGTATGAGTGGTTGGTTAAGCCTTTTGTTTTGACTAATGCACCTAGTACTTTCATGAGGTTTATGAATGAAGTTTTGAAAAGATTCTTGGGTAAGTTTGTGATTTTTTATTTGGATGACATTTTTGTATTTAGTAAGACTAAGGAAGAACATATTGAGCATGTTAGACAAGTATTACAAAGATCGAAAGAGAAGAAGTTGATGATTAATTTGAAAAAGTTCTCTTTTATGCAAGAAGAGGTCATGTATTTCATATTTTTTATTTTAGCTGATGGTTTGAAGATGGATCCTTAGAAGGTAAAAACAATTTTGGAATGGCCTACACCTAAGAATCTAAGTGAGGTAAGATCATTTCATGGTTTGGAAAGTTGACAAGTTTTTATAAAAAATTCATAAGAAATCTTAGTTCTATTTGTAATGTTGATAAGAGTTTTGAGACTTTGAAAAAAAAGTTTGTTGAATTGGCTATATTGGTTATGCCTGATTTCAATAAGGTATTTCAAGTTGAATGTGATGCAAGTGGCAGTGCAATAGATGTATTGAGTCAAGAAGGTAAACCTATTGCTTTCTTTAGTGAAAAGTTGAATGATGCTAAAAGGAAGTATTTTATATATGATGAATAATTTTGTGCTATTGTTCAAGGCTTGAAGAAGTAGAGACATTATTTGATTTCCAAGGAGTTTGTGTTCTATATTGATCATAAAACTTAATAGTTCTCAAGAAGTCAACATAAATTTAATTAGAGACATATAAAGTGGGTTGAGTATTTCTAGAGTCTTATATTTGTGATTAAGCATTAGAGTGGAGATAGTAATAGTATTGTTGATGCATTGAGTAGAAGACATTCTTTTTTGACTGAAATGATGGTTGAAGTTATTCTTTTGATGACATAGGGGTAAAAGCACATATCCATGTCACCATTTGTGATATCAAAACCTGTTTTAGTCAAATTTTATTTCTCTATCAAAACTCAATTTTATTCAAAAACTAAAAATACCCTTTTATAGATCTTAGATTCAATATCATCATTGTATAAATGTTTAAGTGTTTTGATTAGTTATAATATGTTAGAATTTAAAAATATTATAAGTTGATATTTCAACATTTCAGAAGATGCTCACTTAAAAAAAGGAAAAAAATAGTAAATCGTACCAAAAAAATAAAACAATTATATTTATCTCTAGAGGAGAGAGTCCTCTTCACTAATATGTATTTTTTTTTCAAGAAGGTGTAGATTTGATTGGGAAGTTTTTACGGGAGGAAAAAATTGTTGGCTTCTTAGAAGGTCGAGCTTGAGTACTTATAACAAAGAAAATATAGATCAAAAATAATTATTTCTTTTTTTGCGCAGAAGATATACATGTCATCTATAAGATATTTTTAAATTAAAACAAAAAAAGATGATTTGCATTTATTTTTTTGACGGGAACTACACCCTATATTTTTAATAGTTAAAAAAGGGACTTCAAAATAAAATAAATGAATAAATTTTTACTCAATTTTTAAAAAAAAATTGATAAGCATAAATTTCATCCAATTCTACACATTTCATTAGTTTACATCATTTTCAAATTCTAAACACAAATACCATTTTTTTTTTTCATTAATGTTGAACTGTTGCATTCTGATATCACATTTCTTCATACAAGATGACACAGGTTTGTGCTTTTACCCATAGAAGAGTTGTGTGATACTGACTCTAATTTTATGAGGTGTGGAGAGAGTACTAAGCACAAAATCTAATAGATCATATTGGTATGATGAAAATTTCATTCAAGAAGGTGTGTTTTTTAAAGGAAATCCTTTGTGTATCCTTTGAAGTTCCATGAGAGTTAATTTGATTAAGGAATAGAATAGTGGGGGATTGGTTGGACATTTTGGAATTGATAAGATATTGAGTTTGCTAAAGTATAAGTATTACTAGCCACAATGTATAAGGATGTTTAGAAAGTTGTAAGGAGTTGTGGAGCTAGTCAAGTTGCAAAAGGAGTAAGTTAGAATATTGGTTCGTATACACCTATTACTATTCCTAAGAAACCCTGGAGTGACATTAGTATGGATTTTGTACTTAGATTACCTAAAATAGTGAAGGGGTATGATTCTATATTTTTTGTTGTGGATAGATTTTCTAAGATGGCTCATTTTATACTTTGTAAGAAGACATCAGATGCTAAGCATGTTGCTAAAATTTTCTTCAAAGAGATTGTGAGGTTGCATGGATTACCAACAAGTATTTTTTTGATAGAGACATCAAGTTTGGTGGTTATTTTTGGAAGCCTTTGTGGAAGAAGATGTGTACTGAGTTAAAGTTAGTACTGCATTCCATCCACAAACAGATAAACAGACAGAGGTTGTTAATAGAAGCTTGGGTAATTTGCTGAGATGTTTAGTAGGAGATAAGCCAAGTAACTGGGAAGTAGTGTTGGCACAAGATAAGTTTGCATATAATAATTCTGTGAATATGAGTATAGGAAAGATGCCTTTTGAGATTGTTATAGGAATGCAACCCAGAGGAGTATTAGAATTGAGGGATGTTGCTAGTGAAGAGAAGATAAGTGTTGTAGGGGAGGAATTTTCTGATTTTATGAAGTCTTTGCATATGTAAAATTGAGAATAGAACAAAGTAATTAGAAGTATAAGGAGAATGCTGATAGGTCTAAAAGAAATCATGTTTTTGACATTGGTGATGAGGTGATGGTTCATTTGAATAAAGGAATATTTCTTATTGGAACATACAACAAGCTAAAAATGAAGAAGTTTGGACCTTGTAAGATCTTCAAGAAGTTTGATAGTGTTAATGCATATGAAGTTGAGTTAAATGATGACATGAATATATCTTTTGTATTCAATGTTGTTGATTTATACAAATATCATGAGTTAGAAGATGAAATTAATGTATTAGATGATTGGCCTAAGAAGAAGATTGAAGAAGTTGAATAGATACTGGAGCAAAGAGTTGATACTTGAGCACATAAGGGAAAAACTACTATGAGTATTTGGTAAAATAGAAAAATGGACCTAGTGAAGATGCTACATGGATTTATCAATCTAGGTTGGATTCAGCTTGGGTTGTGACACTTGCATGATTCAAGAGAATCATTCCTTCTACCTTGGTTGTCTGAAGTAGGAGCATTCTAGGTTGCATTGCTATCTTGCATATTTTCATTTTTTTTTGTTTCTATTGAGTTGCAATGTCTTACATTGTTGAGGTCTTAGTTGATTCCAAGAATTTAATGGATGCTATGATTCCTATTTTATTCTTGAGTTCATAGTTACTACCAAGTGTCTTTGGCTACTAATTGTTCATGTGGTTGCCAAGTTCATGTGGTTGTCACCTTTGTGTGGTTGTCAAGCTCGTGTGATTTTCAAGTCCATTTGGATGTTGAGTCCATATGGATGCCAACTTCATTTGGATCCCAAGTTTTAGTATTTCGTGGAGCCTTCATTTTTTGAGTTATATGTGTGTGGTTTCATGTTGAGGCTAACATTTGCATTTAATTTAGTTCTAGATATATGTTGTGAGTTGACTTGTAGCTTAGCCTAGCATTTAATATGAGAGATTATTTAGTCTTATTTGTAATAGGCCAACTTTTGGCCCTGCATGTATTTAAGAGACCTTGGTTAGATTCTTTGGGGACTGAACTTAGAGAGTAGGAGCAAAATGAGAAGTTGGATCATTGAATATTATAATTGAATTGATACATGGTTGTAACCCAGAAGGCCTTACAACTAGGCATGTAATAGATCTTTGAATGCATATATGAATTAAAGTATTTTCTTTCTCTACCTCTTGAGTTGGTTTTTATTAAATTTTTGTTGTGTTCAATCTATGCAGGTGGCTTGAATAGTTGGGTGTGCCTATAGCCCTAGTTATTCAACTCTCCTTGCATCAGATAACTAGCATAAACATTGTCATCATAAAACAAGACTCTTCAAAGTATTTTTCAATATGGATTTAGGGGACATTGAAGGAAAAAATATGAAAAAATTATCAAGAGGACTAAGTTTCTAAGTTCAAAAATTGGAGTCAAAACACCAACTAATAGGAAAAAATTATTTTCCTACTCCTAGGTAGGCTATTTTGGCCTTTGGAATGGTAAACTCTTAAATTGCATTGAATCTAGGTTTGTTTCTAGAGGTTAAGGTTAATTTGTATTTAATTCTTCAATGTCAACCTCTCTGGAAGTTTGTGCCCTAGATCACTATATAAGGAAGCCTTCTCCTCTCATTTTCTCTAATGCACATTATTATATCAGACAAACCATTATCTCTATGATCAAGAAAGCATGCCATCAAGAATTTTCAAGGAAGCATCCAATCAAATGTATACATTCAAGTTCTCAATTGAAGACCAAGGATTCAAGAATTCAATCCTTGGAAGGGATTTGGTTAAAGCTTTCAATATTCATCAATCAGATCCTACATCTACCCATCATTGTTAGGTGATCTTAATTCAATATCCTTTTTTCATCTTCAAGATCATTCTTCCCTCAAGGTGGATTTAAAGCATACAATCATGGAAGTTTTTATTTATAGTTAAGATTTTAATTTGCATTATTGAGTCTAAGATTTCATATCAATATACTTGTTTACATTTCAAATAGAATTGCATATCTATCACATATCATAGCTTCTTTGTTAGATTTATTTCTACTACTTGCCAACATTCTCTATTTAAAATTCATTATTAAGGTTGCTTCAAAACTAGGGTTTGACCAAAGAAAACCCCTCATCCAAAAAACAAAACCATTTTTCTTGTAGGTACAGGTACAATACAATGAATTGAAGTTTAGATTTGGATACACCTTTCAGTGAACTTCCAAGATCCATGGGTATAATTTTGGTTGAAGATGTTTAGGTTAGGGACATCCTCCAGTAACATGTAAGATTGTGCCCCAAGTTAAGATTATCCCCTGCTATCTAGGTCAAAGTCAATTTGACCTTAGTAGGACAAAAGTTTTTTTTTTTTTTCTCTATCTTGACATTTCTAATTTCAAGAACGTTGCAAAATTCCCTAAAACTATGCACAGATATCAGAAATTGGCATTTTCTAGATTTTCCCTACTTTGAGGTTAGTATTTTCCTTCTATTCTTTCAATATTTCAAGTACATACTTTCTATAGTAGATTATAGGATTTGCTCCTTTCTTCATATTCTCCATTGTTTGATTCATTAGTGCATTGATCACTTCTTTGTGATCAATCCATTTGGATTTTTCCTTTTGGGAATTTGAATTAAGGATAGATCATATATTCCCCCTCTTACACCATCCACCTATTCATTTTTATGTTATTCAAGCCTCTAGTAGAGAATTTAGATCCCTTGCTTATATATAATATAATAATAATAATAACAATAGTAATGCAATTTTATTACATTCAAAAACATTGGTTGTGCAATATGGTGTGCGAGAGTGTGGAGAAGAGAGTGGGCAGGAATTTGGGTTTGAATTGCTCAAGCAGGAATGTGATTGAACCATTCATTTTTGGAGTGTGATCAAAGTTAGCAGATGATTCCACTACTGAGGATAGTGATCCTAATGATGGTGGGACTTTCGAGGACTTGGGGGTGCAAGTAGAATAAAAAATGATCCAGGTTGTTTGGGATCCGTCCAACTAGAAAATCTATCTTCTCGCTAGTTAAGGACACCTCTTTGAAGGATAAAGGTATGTATTCCATTGAAATCCTAGATCAAATCATTGATAAGAATATATCTTGTATGGACTTGACTTTGGTTGGAAGGTTTTTAGGGGCTAGACCTAACATTGAAATTGTTAGAGCTTTAGTAAATAAGAAATGAAAGTTGAAAGGTTAGGTTGATATTATGGTGATGGTGAAAGGGTGTATTTCTTTCAACTTTTCTTGTGATGAAGACAATAAAGAAATCCTTTGTAGTAGTCCTTGGGTCTAGGGGAAGCAAACTCTGATTTTATAGAGGTGGACTCCAAAATTCTACTCTTTGGATGCATCTACTTTCCAAGCCCTAGTTTGGGTTAGGTTGGCAGGCCTCCCACTTGAGTTTTGGGTGGAGGATGTGTTTCAAGGTATTGCTAACACCTTTGGGGAGCTTCTTTCTTTGGATCTAGTGATTGTTTCTTGGAGAAGATTGAACTTTGCTAGATTCTGTGTTGGGGTCTACCAAGGCACTGATATTCCTAATTCTATTTTTCTTAAATCAAAGTTAGGCATATGGAATCAACACATTAAGTATGGGTCTATTCCCTTCGCCTATTTTCATTGTAAAAAATCTAGACACTGGGCCAAAAGATGTCCTTTTTTGAAGGGAGAGCCTAAGAATGTCAAGAAATTGTGGAGGAGGAAGGAAAAGAACAATAGTATAGAGTATTCAAAGAGTGGAGATGTATCTTTGGTTGTGGATGCTCCCCTACCAACACTGACAATAGTACTAAGATCTTATAGGGTGGAAGTGAGTCTTTGGGTGTGGATGCATCGTATTTAGGTGTGGATGCTTCTCATCCTAGTTTGGGAATAGTTAAGGAGAAGGTGATGGTAAATGAGGATAGAGTACAAGCAAATCTGGCAAATCCTAACAACAACTTTCTTGACAAGGTTCAAGGCAGGGAAGTGTGTCACCCCAAGATTGGGGTTAATGGTGTCAGTGGGATGACCCATAAGGATCTATCTATTGCTGAGATGTTTTTTCCTTTAGCTAAGGATGCTACTTTGGAGGGAAACTTTGTAAGTGGTGAAGTGGAGGAAATTTTAACTGGTTCACAAGAGAAGTAAGATATTTGGGAGGAGGTGGTGTTGAGTGGATCCTAGTTGGAAAAACATCTAAAGCTAACAAGAAAGGAGGAGCCAATCATAAAAAGGAAGTGGAGAATGTTGGAAGCAAAACTAGAAATAAGAAAGGAGACAGCTTTGGAGCTTCTTATAATATAGTCTCAAAAATGGAGGACTCTAAATATAATAAAGTTAGAGACTAATGTCCTTCTTGAACACCTACTGGGAAAATCCTCAAGAATGGGGATGTTGGGTCATCCCCTTCTCTAGTGGGGAGACCTTCTAACATGTAGAAAAGAATTGCTGAGGCTAAATGATGAAGATTATCTAATGGAATATATCAGGGGTTAAATAACCCTCACAAACATGACATTTTGAAAAATATGATTAGGGATAATAAGCCAAATATTTTTTATATTCAAGAAACAAAGATGTTGAAGGAAAAAGTGGAAGGTCTTCCAATTTTCAGGGGTGGTAAGATCATCTGAAATGATTCTTAGGGAGCTTCAAGAGGTATGGTTGTTTTCTGGAATAATAAGTGAATTCAAGGAGATCTTATTTCTTAGAATAGAAACATGATGAATTTTATATTTTCTAACTCTAAGGATGGATTTTCTTGGGTTCTTACTAATGTTTATGCTTCCAATACAAAGTGGGGGAGAAAGGCTCTTTGGAAAGATATTACTAATCAAATAAATCTTTTTGCTGATGAGAGTTGGATAGTTATGGGGGATTTCAATATTCCTTGAAAAGAAGCTAAAAAATGGGGAGGGAATTAGAATAATTTGGATAATAGATTAGATTTAATGGACTTTATTGATAATCATCTTCTTCATGATCTTGATTTGCATGGGGTTGAGTACTCCTAGACTAACAGAAGAACTGGAAAGGAAGTTAGGTTGGACTGAGAACTTATTAGCAATGACTGGCTCCTAAAATACAAATGTTCTCTCAATTCCCAAGTCCAATTGGGATAGAATCATTATTACATTTTCTTAGTGGCTAATATGCTTAAATATAAGAGAAATTTCCCCTTTAGGTTTGAAAAATGTGGAAACTTCACTTGGACCTAGAGAATCTCATAAAGGAGTGGTGGGGTATAACTATAGAAGGTACAACTATGTTTAAAGTTGTAGCTAAATTGAAAAATGTCAAGAAAAACATTAAAAAATGGAATAAAGAAACCTTTGGCAACATTTTTGAAAATAAAAAGAAGATTCTAGAGCAATTAAAAGAAATACAATATAGAATTTAGATTGATGGTTATGAGGTTGTCTCTAGGGAGGAGGAAAGTGTTAAACTAGTGGAGATTCATGACATCATTAACAAGGAGAAGATGTATTGGAGGCAGCAAACTAGAACAAAAAAATTGAAGGAAGGAGATCGGAATACTAAGTTTTTTCATTTGACTACTTTGAAGCATAGGATCGTTAATAGAATTTCTAGACTCGACATGGAAGAGGAACTCATTGAGAATGAGGAGACTATTAAAAGGGAGCCAGTAGAGTTTTTAAGTAACTTACTTCAAGGTGACCCCAATTTGGATGTGGCTAAGCATAATTTCTTTCTTGATTGTAGTCCTAATTGCATCTCTGAAGATTAGAATAAATCTCTTACCTACATCCCTTCTTATGATGAGATTTCTAAGGTTATTTTCTCTTTTGATTAAGATAAAGCCCTAGGGCTTGATGGGTTTTCTTTCTTATTTTTTCACAAGTATTGGAATATCATTGGTTCTAACATTTGTAATGGGGTGAAGGATTTCTTTGGATCTTGGAATACTCTCAAAGAAGTGAATGGTACCTTCATTTCTCTTATTCCGAAGAAGCTAAGAATTGATAGTTTTGATCAGTTTTGTCCAATTAGCCTTTGTAATTCCCTTTATAAGGTTATCTCTAAAGTGCTCACCCATAGAATTCTACCTCTTCTTCCTTCTATTAATTCTAGACAAAAAAATGGGTTTGTTCTTGGTAGACAGATTTGTTACAGTAAATAATTATTATTTACACTTTACTTAAGTTTACTTAGGTTAATGCATTTATTTATTAGTTTTAGATGAGGAGTTGTTGACAACATGGGAGTTTGTTCCTATCTAAGTCATACTTATCTCCTAGCATCTTCTAGCTTATTCTAGAAGTCTCCTTGAGGCCTTTATATTTGGTCTGTCTCATTATATTTCTCAACCCATTTTTAAGGCATATTGTATAGCAATACATTTTCCATTGTTACAATATCTTCTCTCTCAATTTGTTTAGTTTTTCCAAGCTCTACCTCTTCCTTCTTTGGTTTCCGTTTAGTAGGTTATTTACATGTAAGTGATCTTGGTGAGTTGTTAAGTTGGCTTTCATCAACTTCTACATGGTATCGAAGCCTCCTTGCTACTTCTAGACTAAAATATTTTTGAAGCCATGATTTAGAGACACAAACCCTAGCTGATTTATGCATTTTTCTTCAATCGATAGGAAGATTGATTTTTCAGAGAAATTTTGGGCCTAAACATACACTAGCATTGAGTTCAAAAGGCCCGTTACAAGCAAGATTCATATAAAATTTTCCATTTTTGGCTTTCATAGAATCTCACAAATTTTTGAGCCCCCAAAGAGGACTATACAAATGATTTTTTCAAAAAGAAATTAAAAAAATCATTTTCAGCGCAGTCTTGCAGCATCACCCAATAGCCACCATGACACTACCACTACACTACAAGAGTGTAGCCTGCGCACTGGCATAGCCAGCAGAGCCACCACAGTGACACTATAGCACAACCACCATTGGCAAGCCTCCCACCAATTACTCTGGCCTATGGTGCCACCAACTTCTACCACCATTGTGGCCACCATCTCTAGTGGTGCTTCCTTCATCACTACCCACCTATGACCCTTGCACCACTCACCAATAGTGGACAGTTGGAAAACTTTGCAACTATCGTGTGGCATGGGTGCCATGTTGGCATCTACCATGTGGTCCCTACCATGTTAGTTGAATTTGCACCATATTGCCATGTGGCTACCAAATGGCACTACCACATGGCATGCCACATGCTAGTCTTTTTTGCCATGATGTTCATAAGACCATCAATTTTAATCCAATGATTTGCTGACATCAGCACTCTTGCAAGGTCTTCAAATCCCTTTTTGACCTACACGTGATTTTTTGGCCATAACTTGAGCATATGGAGGTATTTTTTCAATCTGAAAGAAGTGCCAAAAATTTGGTTTCGAGATGTAGAAATTGGTAAGGTATTTTATGGTTTTGATATCGTCTTGTTGCGCATTTTCTTAGCTGAAGTCTAAAGTTCTTTTTCACTCTAACAAGCTTTTCTTGTGCGTCCCATCTGTGTTTTTTGAAAATGTTATATTTTTGGAAAGATAGTTTTGGCATCTTTTCAGAAATATTGTCATTTTCTTTAGATTCTACCCCATGCTCTTTTTGGTAGGTTTTCTCTTTGGTAGATATCATGAGTGTTCCAGGTCTGAGGATCATTTTCATGGCATGGGATTCATTTTTTTGGGTTGTACTATCTTTTATATTAGCTTTTTTCCTTCTCTAATAATTGTTGATATCATTTGTAAGCATCTTTATGCAAACACACTAAGATAAAGTGCCACTCTTACATTTCAGGTTCATGAACATTGTTTTGAGACAGTTATACTAGCACTATTTTATAAAGCACCATGGGGGTTTAGTTGTTGCCATTTTTGTGCTTTCTTCCTTTGTCAAGTGAGTGCCCCTTCCACAACATTAGCCCCATGATGTGTCAGTGACACGTGCCTTTATAGGTGTTTGTACCTCTTCCTCTCTCTCACTGTTCTTGGTTCTTTCTGTAGGAGAATTTTGGCCCACTTTTTCAATTGCCTATCATCTCACACCATCTACATTAAGGGGGCGGGGGGGGGGGGGGGGGGGGGGGGGGGTTATTCTATTGTTCTAATGCATCCTTGGTTCAGTGGTTCCATACTTTGAGCCATGTATTTAGTATTTGATCCTATATACTAGGCGATTGTAGTGGCTGGCTACTTATGCATTTTGGTGAGATGGATCATCTACCATATAGACACACTTGGTTCATGCCCTCTATTTCTATAGAGGTTTTTCAAATTAGTAGTTTCTTTTTGATACAGTTTGTAGCTTCTTCATGCTTTAGTGATGTTCTTCATGATTGTATTTGTTCTTATTTTCTAGGACATTTCTCTAGTTGGAGGCTTCTTTAGTCCTTTACTAGGTTTTCTTACCTCTTTTTGGGGGAGGGTTTTTCCCATGTGGTTTTCTCTCTTTCCCCATTTTTAGAGGTTGCATTTCTTTGGATTGTTCATGGATACCTAACATGGCCTAGTTGTCAAGACCCATTTTGCATTTCATCTTATCTTTTGTAAGCTTAAGTGCATTCCCCTAAGTTGCACTTAAGGGGGGTGTTAGAGTAAATTATTATTATTTATGCTTTCCTTAAGTTTACTTAGGTTAATGAATTTATTTATTAGTTATATTCTATGAGCTATTTCCAACATGAGAGTTTGTTCCTATCTAAGTCTCCTCACCTTGACTGAGGACATTCCACCTTTTGTGGATGTATGCTTAGTTGTCCTTCTTATCTCCTAGCATCTTCTAGCTTGTTCTAGAAGTCTCCTTGAGGCCTTTATATTCGGGCTCTCTCATTGCATTTTTCAACTCATTTTCAAGGCATATTTTATAGCAATACATTTTCCATTGTTGCAATATCTTCTCTCTTAGTCCATTTAATTTTTTGAAGCTCCACCTCTTCCTTCTTTGGTTTCCCTTCAGTAGGTTATTTGCATGCAGGTGATCTTGGCTAGCTATGAAATTGGCTTTCATCAAATTCTACAAAATTTTGGACTCTATCATTATAGTTCATGAAAATATTCACTCTCTTTCAATCTCTAAGAAAGAAGGGTTTCTTCTTAAGCTGGACCTTTCCAAAGCATATGATAGAGTGGATTGGACTTTCCTTCTTCGAGGTCTTGAAGTGTTTGAGTTTAATAAAAGATTAAGGGATCTAATCTTTATGTTGGTTTCTTCTACCTCTTTTTCAATACTTGTCAATGAATCCCCTGCCCCTTTCTTCAAGGCTTCTAGAGGTCTCAGAAAAGGGGACCCAATCTCTCCTATTCTCTTTATACTCTTCGCTGAATGTTTGGGGAGATTTGTGGAAAAAATGATGAGGATGGGGGACTTTGTGTGCCTAAATCCATCCTCTACTATTAACAATTTTTTGATGACTCTATTGTGATGGGAGAGGCCTCAGTTAGAAATGCAAGGAATATTAAAATAGCCTTGGAGGATTATGGGTGAGCCTCAAGACAAGTTATTAATTGGAATAAGAGAGTGATATATTTCATTACTGTCAATGAAGTAAGGAAAACTAAAATCAAAAATATTATTCACTATGAAATTGATTCTCTTCCTAGCTATTATTTGGGGCAACCTTTGTGTCTGGACCTCCTGGAAAATTTTTGGAGTTTACTGATTGATAAAATTCACATGAAACTTGTTGGATGGAAAGGTTCCCTCCTTAGTCAGGCTAGAAAGATTATTGTTTTGAAATCTATCCTTCAGAGTGTTTCTCTTTATGATTTGAGTATTTTCAAAATCACTCAAAAGTTTTCTCTAGCTATTGGAAAAATTTAGAAGCTCTTCTTATGGACAGGAATAAAGATTGAAAAAGGTTACCATTGATTGCTTGGGAGAAAGTTTGCATGCCCCTTAATAAGGGAGGACTTGGATTTAGAAGAGTTACAACTATGAATGAATTCTTATTGGCTAAATTATTATGGAGATGGTATAAGGAGGAAGGGGAATGGAGGAACATTTGGGTTAACAAATATAATAGGGGGAACAATAACTTTTATCAATTCCTTCATAATGATTTGGTGCAAGGGGGATTACCCACTTTGTGTGGATCCAAGATGGAAAAGCTATATGGAGCAATGAAAAAATCTTATTGGTACTTTTTTGGTGTATTATTGGAAGAACTATATGTGGGTGGACCTCAAAAGGGTGAATGACAACTTGGCTGACCTTAGCAAGTGTCTCAATGTTGTCTTTTTAAATAAAAAAGAGGATAATCTGATATGGAAGTTTGATTCAAGTGGAATGTTCTCTGTTTCCTTAGCCTATGAAAATTCTTTTGATGTGGACCATAAACCATGTCCAGCTAAGCCTTGGTTGAAAGGTGTGACACCTAAAATTAATATTTTCTTTTGGATTCTTTTGCAAGATAAGATTTTGACTATTTACAATTTAGTGAAGAAAGGATTCATAATTATTAATAGGTGTGTTCTATGGAAGAATGATCGTGAATCGATCAACCATATTACTTTGCATTGCTCTTTTACCAAAAGGCTTTGGGATAAGGTGTGTGGCCTATTGAATATGGTCTGGGTCTTTCCAGCCACTAGCCAAATGTTTTTCACTAGTTGGATTCCCCCTTCCAAGAATACTCTGATCTTAAGACTGTGGGATTTTATTCTCCCTTACCTTTGTTGGGGGATATGGAAGGAGAATAATGATATGATCTTTAGAGATGTGGAGTCTAGTGCTAATCAAGTATTTTTAAAAGTTAAGGCTTTAATTATAGAAAATATCAAAGCCAATGGCTTTGGTCAACAACCTCATAATGAGTGGGAAGATAGGGTGTTCCAAAATTGGAACCTTAGAAGCTTGTGTAAGGACTACCAAGGCCCTAATTTGAGGGATAATGCTAGATGGGATAGCCCACCAAGGAATTAGTTCAAGATAAATTTTTATGGGGAATCTAAAGGGAATCTAGGTATCACTAGTTGTGGTATAGTTATCAGGAACTCTTATGGTGAGAAAGTGGGATGTATGGCTATCCCTATTGGTAGTCAAACTAATCATGTTGTTGAATCTTGTGCCACCCTTCATGGTCTCATCTATGCTAAGAATTTGAATTTGAGGAAGGTTTGGGTGGAAGGAGACTCACTTAATATCATCAATTGTCATAATAAAATTTCTAAGCCCTCATGGACTATTTGCAATATAATTTTTTAGGCTATTAACATTATCAATTCTTTTGATAAATGTATTGCTACCCATAACTTTAGGGAAGCAAATCATGCTACCGATTGGGTAGCCAATGTGGCCTATTCAAGTGATGATAAAGTTATTTGGGATTATAATAATCCTTTACTTGTGGATGGTCACCAAGTTATTGATTATTATAAAGTGAGGTGTAGGAAAAGATGTTTTAATGATAATGATGTCACAGATTTGCAATTATGATTTGATTATACTTGGGAAATGGTGGGTGATGATTTTTAGAACTCCAAACTTTATTACACATAGATTTTGGGTTGGTAATACCATTTTGTACTTCAACTATGGTGTTAATATTGCTGATAGTCTACATAGGTTTTTACAAAGAGAGCTTTCCAGTGACATCGAAGGGAAAAAATGGGAGGGAAAAGAAGGAGAGTGGAACCCACAAGTTGCAAGGAGTGGAAGAAGGAAGAAGAGGTATGGAATATATTGATGAGTGGGAATTTCATATGCTACATGGAAAGGATCAAAGGAAATAATCCTATTATAACACATCGATTTATCAAAACTTGGATGTACGGCTCTATCCTTGTCAAAAATTAGAGAATGGATGTGACTAAAGAGGTGATTGTGAAGGCAACAACGCTAGATATGGAAGGTATTAACTTCTATTAGGATAGAAAGCAGTCAAATAGGGCTATTGATGAATTTGTGAATTCAACAAAAGAGTGAAATCAACTAGTGATAATCTGAAGAAGGTGACAAGCATAGAGGCAAAGGGTATGTGCAAGATCATGGTCCACCTAACTATGCTCTTAAGTGGCAATTAAAAATCAAAAAATTAGGGTTATGTAAACTTGATGTGTAATTTTCTACTTGTTATTAGGTTTATATCAAAAATTTGAGAGAAAATAATCTCTAGTAAATTGAATTTAGTTTCTAAACTACTAGCCCTTATCTAGAAAAAATAAAAAATTGATTGGTAAAAAATTTCAATTTTAATACAATAGTACAAAAATTTCAGGAAAAAAAAAGTAGACATATGTCTGAGCACCTTGATCAAAATCAAATGATAATATTTGTAAATAATATTATAGATAGAATAAGTAGACTCATGCTTGGATGTGACACATATTTTTGGGTATTTTTATTCTAAATAAATTTTTAATTTTTAATTTTTTGCTTCAGTATTTTTGAAATAAGAAAAGTCTCGTGTCTGACCACCTTAACTAATTCAAAACTTTGTAAAATTTATTTTTTCCTTTTTTTTCCTTATAGTAGAAGAAGCATAGAATGTGATGTATCTTTTGGATATTAAAAATTCTTGTACCATTTGAAAGTTATAGTTATTTTTCAAGTAGTGTGTCAATCAACACTTTATACATAACTCCATTAGAAAATAAGTAATAATTTCTTACTAAAATCATAATTTGACAAACCTTACATTTATGGAAAGATAAGAACATTCTTAAGAAACCCTTTTCATTTCATCAAACTTTGGTCAAAAAAAGTGATCAGCTACATGTTTGAAGTATAAAACGCACAAGAACAGGTCAAAAACACATTTTTGGAATAGTTTTCAAGTTGAACATATATGGTTGGTATCAAAAGATATAGTAGACCTTATGAAGGTATTATTGTTTTCATTTAGTATTAGGATAGGTAGGAAAAAATTTGGAATAGATTTTGAGATGTTTTGAGGCATTTCAGAACTACATATTTTTTAGATTACCACTTTTTGCCACACCATGATTGTGCACATACCCCCAAGATAAATAATATGGAAAAGATGATAAATAAAATGATTGATAATAATAGTAATGCTTTAAAGAGTATGGCAGATAATGTGAGCAGTCTCCTCAATAAGCATAAATAAGATAAAGTATAGGATCCCCTATTGTTGCTGAGAACTAGGGACCTAGCAAATGCACTCAGGCTCATTCTAAGAAGAATGAGGAGAAGAACAAGATGGAAGAGGTGAAGGCCACTACAAAGAATATGCACATCTTGGTACACCAAGCTGCTGACCTATTGAAGACTATGTAGCTATTCGAGTGCTAGATTTTTGTTGTTCCTTTGCTGTCTTTTCAACTTTGTTTCTGGTTGGCCTCGTATTTCCTATTTTTCTATGCTCTTTATGAAGGCCTATTATTTAGTGAACTATGTTTTTAGACTTAGATGTTAGCTTTATGCTTTTTTCTCTAAACTTTTGGTTACTTGGTCAAAGGTTTTGGGTCCTTTAAAACCTATTTTTACTTAATCAAAATAATAGTAATGCCAAACTATTACCTAATCACCTTATATCTCTATTTATTTTTCAAAACTTTAAGATGAGTCATTATAAAGCCTCCAAATGAATTATATTTAGAAAGTTAGTATTGACTATTTAATATGTTTAATCTAAAAATCAATCTTAGTGCGTGTTATTTCATAGTTCCACAATGATAGATGTCTGAATGTTTTCATAAAGAAATTTATGCAATGTAGTTGTAATAAAAATTTAAAATTATTGAGTTATTTCCTCTGATCAAGAAAGTGCATCTTTATACTGGGGGATAAATTTTATAAGTTCAACTTAATCATAGAATAATAATAAATGATTATTCTATACGTATATGCTTTTAATAATATGTTCTTATTGAGTTTTTAAAATGTACTTCTATCTTAGAATAAATTATTTTTTCTCCTATGAGAATTTATAAATATAGGAAAAAGGATAATTTAGAAATGGATTGGGAATCAACTATGGAACAAGAGTTAGGGTTGCATAATGCCAAATATGTCATATGATTTTACAATTTTTTCCTCTTTTTTAATATTTTCTTTTGAATCTTAAATCAAATTTTAATAGGATGGATTATTGTTAGAAATGTTAACTATTTATGATGCCACTACCTAAACAAATAATTCTTGAATCTACTAGAAAAAAAATCTAAAAATTAGACCAACATTTCTAATTAAATTTTACTTTTCCAAAAATAAAGTCCACAATATTAGAATTTTCCTTAGATTGGTAATTATCAAATATGAATGGTGTATAAAACATATGTTTAGACTCTTGCAAAAATAAGTGTAATAACTAAAAATCACAAAGGATCATATTGAAGTATGTATATAAGAATTGGTCAAGTGCTAAATGAGTGAGTTTAGTTTAAACAAGATTGTGTCATTTATTAACATATAAATTTTTTTAAACAATCTTTCAAAATAACTAGAAAGATTATAAGTTATCAAATAAATATAGAAAATTTAACATAACAATATCATTTCAATAAAAATGTAAATATTTAAAATTTTAAAACTTAAAAATTATATCATGGATACTATTAAAAACACTCAACATACATACACATGTTGCTTTTCTTGAAATTTTAGGTGTACCTTAATTAATGTACAATTTTTTTGTACATTATAAGTATCACAATTTAAACCTTCCCTCATCTTTTTTGGGTATTCTAGACTATAAAATATAATTCATTGAATTATATTCCAATTTGAGTGGCTAGTAAATAAGACAATTATAATTGTCTAAATCTATGGTGTGGATGTATAAGAACTTTCATTGTTCCTTGAACCATTAATATTTGTGCCTCTTGTATTATTGAGAAAATGTGAGATATCTATTGGTAATTATGAAGTTTTGGGTGTACCCAAAAAAGTACATTTGGTTGTGTTCTATCCATGAACTATCTCAATCATATTAGGATTTTGTTGAGGTGATTCCCCTCTGAAAAATAGTCTTATTTCTATAATTTGGGTATGACATTCCATATTTAATGTTGTCTCTTTTTCATGGGCTATAAGAAGACAATTTTCCACCACATTGGAAGTTCTACTAGGAAAATGGATTTCTATCCATTTTGGTAGATTGATTCTTTTAGTGAACATATCCTCCATTGGTCTCCTCCTTGCTAACAACTCTAAAATAAAAATTCCAAAGTTGTATGCATCTCCCTTTATACAAGGCGTATTGTCTAGTCCATATTCTATAATAACAAATAAACAAGGATGAACTATTCTTAAGATTTTTAAAGGCATTATGGCTTATAGAATGAACAAAAAACTAGTAAGATGAAAATTTTAATAACTAGAAATATATACTTGGTGCAATATAGTCATTCAATCCTTTAAGGTCATTTTTAGAAGTCAAAGAGTCCATTAAATTGCCAGAAATAAGGTTGCAAGTTCCAGAATTGGCTATATATGAAGTCATGTCATCTCTTAATAAGACATTGTTGTGCTTGAGGTCATAATGAGCCACTTCAATAGAGAAATAATGGTGAATATATGCCAAGAAATTTTATATCTCCATTCTTATTCTTATTGGATGATAGTCAAGTTCAATATGCATCCACCTAGCTCTCGAGGATATAACCATCTCTTAAAACTTTCAATTGACATTAATAGTAGAATTAAGGCTTCAAAATTGAGGTTAGAGTATACTAAAATTATTTTAATTATATTGTGACATAGAACTCTCTTTAATGCATTGCATTCTCTACTAAAAATTTGGTGAGCATGTTCATCTTTTAGCTTAAAAACTTTAACAACAATATGTGTACCAGTTTTTAAAATCCCTTAAAATATTGACCCAAAACTACCAATTCCTAAAATTTTTTCATCACTAAACTTATATAGGTAGAATGTTGAAAGAGGGGGCATCATAATGTCTTCTTCTATAGGAACATATTATGAATGCAAGAGATGTGATCAAATTTTCTATTCCAATTACAAGAGGAACTATTAACTTTCTCAAGATTGATTCTTTTTTGTGTTTTTAATTAGAGTATGAAGGCAATTTTGTTCACCCACCACAAAGATTAGAATTTCCCTTAATTTTTGAGGTATCAAGTGTTGCAAAAGCTCCTTCCTTTGGGACCTCTACGATCAACCTATTTGATGAGAGACTTAGGTTCTAGAGTACTTTCATTTTTTCTAAAGCCATTACTATTTTACTTGGAAAATTATTGCACAAAAGATCCATGAACTAGAGATTTTGGATCTTCTAGTAATGTAGGGATTGGATCCTCAATTCCATTCCCTGAAAGATTAGGATATTCCAAGCCCTTGTAACCTGTCAATGCATTATGAATACCACTTCAGAAGTTACTATGAGAAATATCTATAGCTAAAGTCATAAACATTTTTTTCATTTCTAAAATAGAACCTTGCAGTAGATTTCTAGAAGCATTGAAATAGAATTGGGGATTTTGAAGACCTATAACTTTAGGGGATATATTTCTTGTAAGTTTTTTGTTCACCAAGTCCACCATTTCCAAAGTCTTATACCTTCCTAACCTAGTAGTTATTTTTCCTAACAATTGATTGTAATTAATTATAAATCTTCTTAGTTGTGGGAGGTCCAAAAGACTATTAGAAATCAACCCTAAAAGCATGTTCTCATTAAGTGACAAAATTCCAAGCCTTTTTAACTGACTAGAACTTTCTAGAATGCTTCCTTGTAATTTTTTTATATGGGCATCTAATATTTCTAGATTTGGAATTCTTCCAAGTGTATTTATGGAATAGCACCATTGAAGATGTTTTATTTTAAGGTTATTATTTGAAGTTTATCAATTTCATATAGTATGCTTCCATAAGTTTCATTTTAGTGAAATACAAAATGGTTTCATGAATTTGAGAGAAGAGCAATTGACTTAAGCAAGGCACTAGTTAGATAATTAGATCCCAAATCAAGACATTGCATGTTGAAGCAATTTTTTAACACTATAAGAATAGCCAAACAACTTCTTCCACTAACTAAATGACTTTTTGACATGTTAACTCTTGTTAGGGGCTGATTTTCCCAAACTCTAGGGCCACTTTTTTGCTTATTTGTTTCTTATCCAAACATACTTGTTTCACCTGATCTTATAATTAGCCACTGCACTAGGTATCTCTTCTTTGAGTTACTTTTTCCACAAATGCACTCCTTGCAACTCTGATAGCTTCCAAAATGTCATGGAATTGGACCATATAAGTTGTTATGACATAGCTCCAACATTTGGAGATAATTGCAATTTGAGAGAGAAGTAGGAATCGACCTTGTCAAGGGATTGAAGAAAAGATTAGGCTAGCTTAGTTGACTAAGCATACCCAACTAGGTGGAATAAAAAATGTTAATTGATTTTAAAATAGATCTATTTGATTTAAGGATGAGATATTTCCCAAGTGTTAGTTGGGTAGCTTGAAATTTTCTCATTCATTTGAAATATTCAAAAAATATTTATTTTCTTAGCAAATTTTGTTAGTGCACAAAAAAATTGATTAATTGTTCAGCGTCTTTAGGGAAACTTTGCAACTAATTTTGTTAGTTGTTGTTAGGTTATTTATAATCTCAGTCATTGATTGAGAATCAAATCTTAACCATTTAATTTCCAAAAAGAGTAGTATAAAAGGAGATTAGGGGGCATTTGGAGAACATAATCTTGAGAAGAACTTTTAGTGATAGAAAATAGTCTTGTAGTATTAGCAAGGCAAAAAAGATAGTGTTGTTGCTAGTAGTGGGATAGTAAAAATTGGAGATATTGGGAGATTGTTAGAGTTCTGCCAACTTTTGTTAGTGTGAAAAAAAATTGATTAATTGTTTGGCATCTTTAGGGACACTTTGCAACCAATTTTGTTAGTGGTTGTTAGGTTATTTTTAATCTCAGTCATTGATTGAGAATCAAATCTTAACCATTTAACTTCCAAAAAGAGTAGTATAAAAGGAGATTAGGGGGCATTTGGAGAACATAATCCTGAGAAGTATTTTTAGTGATAGAAAATAGTCTTGTAGTATTAGCAAGGAAAAAAAGATAGTGTTGTTGATAGTAGTGGGATAATAAAAATGGGAAATATTGAGAGATTGTCAAAGTTATACTAGTAAGGGGAAAGAAATTTTGTATATCTTGATGTTCTAAAGTTTAACATAATTCCTTATCTATAGAAATTGTTTTCCCTTATGGTTCTTTTCTAGGGACTATTTGTGTGAAAATAGTATGTCATTATATTGCACATTTCTTTCTATATTTTTTATGGACCTAAAGTTTAAGTTTTATTACTTTTTATTAGCAATGAATTAGTTTTTAGACCTTAGATAATTATTTAAGATAAAAGACTATGTGAAGGATCATGGTGGGCCAAACTATGGCCTTAAGTGGCAATAAAAAATTAGGACATCCATGACTATCAACTTCATGTGAAATCTTGAACTAGTTATGAACCTTATATCATAAATTTGCTACAATACAATTTGAAGTAAATTGAATATAGCTTCTAAAGTACTAGCCCTCTTCTGACAAAAAAAAATAATTTAATTTGTAAAAAAATAGAGTTTCAATGAAAAAGTACATAAAATTTTAGGAAAAAATAATTTGAGAGTAAAAGCACAAACCTACGTCACCCTTTTATAAAGGAAAAAGCTAACAAAAGTATAACTATTCATCTTCAATGGCATAAAAATGGTAGTATTATTTAGAATTTGATAATGAAGTAAACTAATGAAATATGTAGAAATGGATGAAGTTTAGGATTATAATTTTAATAACTATTTAGAATATGAATTTATATATTTTCCTAATTTTTAAAGCAATTTTTTTCTTCCTCAATAGCATTGAAAATTAGGGGTCTAGTTGCCACCATAAAACTATATGGAAATAAACTTATTTCCCTTCAATCTTAGACTATGTTATAGATAACGTATATAGGTAGAACAATGAAAAATAAAAATTGGTTTTAGACCTATATTTTATCTTTTATAATGACTCAAATTTTAACTCACATAAAATCCATAGTTTTCATCTCTCGCCAAATTTTTCAAAACAAATCTATTCTAACCAAAAGAAAAATTGTACATTCTTGAAGAGGACTCTCTCCTCTAGAACATCACGTGATTTAGGTTTTTTTTTTATATGATTTAATATTTTTTCCTTTCTCAAAATTAACATATTCTTAAGTATTAAAATACATACATGTAAAATTATTTAATTACAATATATTATATCTAATTAAAACTCTATAAACTCTATATGAGAACATTCTTAACTTTGAACTCTATAAAATGGTGTTTATATGTTATTAAAAAAATATCATACAAAATAGTAAGAGTTATTGAAATGTCAATTTTTTGAAATAATTTTATTTCTTTAGTAGTTGGATATAAACTAGTTTAGAACATGCATTTAACACAAATCTAAATTGGTCTAGATCATATGTTTGAATAAAAAATGATTTTTAGATAGAAATACTCAAATTTAGTCATTCTAATAAGTCAGTCTAAAAGGTGACACAACTTTGTACTTTTACCCAAGAAGTAGGTGTATGTCTAACTACCTTAATCACAATAAAATGATAATTTTATTTTTTGAAATTCTAGATATAAGAAGTAGACTCATACTCATATGTGATGCATATTTTTTTGCATTTTTATTCGAAGAAAATAATTAATTTTGGATGTTCTTTGACAACATTTTTGGAATAAAAGAACTCTCGTTTCTAACCACCTTAAGTCATTCAAAACTATTAAAAATTAACTTTTTTTTCAATCAGTACATAAATCAAAACTTTAGAAGTAATTCCATTAGAAAATAAGTGATAATTACTTACTCAATTCATAATTTGAGAGAAATTATATCAATGGAAAGCTGATAATTTCCTTAAGAAACCCTTTTCATTTCCTCAAATTTAGATGGACGGTGATTTTTCTTCATATCACCACTTTTTGGCCAACCACAATCCTACACATACCTAGAAGATTAGTAATCAAAGACTCTAATAGTAATTTGCACAAGGTATCATAGTAGTGTTGAAGGTAGAAATTTTTTTCCCTAGGAAAGAAATTGAGAGTTTATAAAACATAGGTTGATCTCTTTAGATTTCTTATTTCTTTTATCCCTTGAGATTGCTTCCACTGGTTTGAGAGATCAAGATAGATTAGATGGTGCCTCAAGTTTTGGTCTCTATAAGGCTAGAATATTCTTATTGATAGAAGAGAATGGTATCAAGAACTATGTTACCATTGTAGTATTTGTACCTACATATGCAACATAGCTTGCAACTACAAGAAGAACAATCGCAATGCAAGGAGGATGATCCATGATGGTGTCATGGATCATATTGTTCCACATATGTCAAAGTTAGATACAATGAAGAAGATGTGGGATGTCATTATAAATCTACACTAGAATGCTACCACCAATAAGAAGCTGATTCTCAAAGAGAAGTTGAAGAAAACCTAGATGAACTAGGGAGAAGATGTTGAACAAGTTACCTTACCAAGCTTATACTTGTCAAGGATGAGTAAGCATATGTTTGAGATTTCTAGACAAGTGGACAAGACACCTTATTGAGTTGGGATTGGCTATAAAGTGATTTCACTTAGGAGGAGTTTAGACTAAGTGTTGCCAATGGGGCCAACAAGAGTAAAAAAAGTGAGGTAGAACACAAAAATATTTCCCTAGTGGGGAAAGGGAAAGAAAAGAAGGGGTCTAGAAAAGGATCAAATTCACAATGTGAGAAGAGGAAGAAGCACACGTCTAATATCAAGTTATTTGGTTGACATGAGTATGGTCACTATGTCAGTGATTTTTGGCAAAGACATAAGGGAAAGAAGTAGGTAGTAGCTTTAGCAAATGTAAAAGAACTATCTAGTAGAATGGAAGATTAGTTTTCACTCATATCTTGTATGGTTAGCTTAACCTTATAGTGTCTTTGGTATATAGATATGGACCATTATTTCATGTAACAATATCTAGAGCATATGTCTTAGGTTATAAGAATGAGAACACCAATATCAAGTAGGAAAATTGTACAAACTCAACTTAGTTGGGAAAGGGAATGTTAAATTTTAGAGGGATAATGGAAAGATAATTGCACTTCATGATGTGTTGCATGTGTTAGGATTCTATATGAATTTGATTCCTAGACATATCCTTTAGGATAAAAGGCATAATATACTCTTTAGATAGGGAAGATGCATTGATCAACCATAAGGATTGGAAATGACTCATAACTATTGGATTTAGGAATTTGGTTGCATTTATAGGTTACAATCTAGTACTTCTAAAGCACTCATGAACAATATTAATCCTAGAGATCTTGTAGAGCTAGAGTATATGAGGATGGGCCATATTCATCATGGGTCTCATAAATTTCTTCATGAGATAGTGAAACATCTTCCAAAGGTAAGAACAAATCATGACGATGTATGTAAGGGGTGTGTGTGAGGGGAGTTTGTGAAAGCATCTTTTCCAAGTAGTGACACCAGATCTAAGGGTGTTCTTGATCTAGTAAATTCAAATGTATGTGGGCTGATGTCAAAAAAGTCTCTCAAAAGATATGAGTACTATGTTACTTTTATTGATGATTTCGTGATGAAAACCTGGATATACTTCTCAAAGACCAAGGATGCAGGTTATAGTCTCTTCCAAGAGTTCAAAGCTTTTATGGAGAACTCAATAGGAAGGAAGATAAAAGCTCTTTGGTAAAAAAATGGAAGCAAGTACAAAGGAAATGATTTCTAGGAGTTCTATTAAAGGCAAGGAATAGAGAGAGAGTGGATTGTTCCTTACAATTTGCAACAAAATGGAGCTGTTGAGAGGAAGAATCATTCTATAGAAGAGGAAACATGCACTATATGACTAGGACATGTCTTGCTACTTATGGGAAGAGGTGTGTAGTACATTATTATACATTCAAAATAGGAATCCACACAAGGTACTAGTGAAGATGACACTAGAGGAAAGCTTCAAAAGAAAGAGGATAGATGTTTCTCACTTCAAAATATTTGCAAATTTGGCATGTTGTCATATTCCAAATGCTACAGGTACAAAGTTATATAAGGTTGCAGAGATAGTACTTTTTTGGGTATACTAAAACCTCAAAGTCATGTAGAAATTTTATTTCTAGGACTAGAAGAATTAAAGTTAGATGTGATGTCAAGTTTATGGAGGATGAGGAATTTAGAAGGTCCAAAGATTTTTCAGCAAAGGATTAAAAGAAGCAATCAACAAAATCTTCAAGGCCAAGTTAAGGGAACCAAAGCTCACATATAGTTACTAGTACAAGTGTAGGCCCTTGAATTGGTGAAGATACATAATGAGATACTCTTAAATTTATTAGAGCTCCTAGAAAGAGTACTAGATAGTGGAGACAACCAACCAAGTTAAGTGACTATGTGGCATTAGTTAGTGTTTTGGTACATAGAGAGCCTTCAAATTAGTAGGAGGTTGCATAACATCAAGTATGGTACAAAGGAATATTCCTTAATAATATAGAATTATGTGTGGGAGGTAGTGCCTAGAATAATAGATTGGGTAGTAGTTGGATTGCACTAGATCTATAAAAAAAGTGTGGTTCAAATGGTTGCATCAATAAATAGAAGGGACAATTCATAGAAAAGGAGTTCTCTCAGAAGGAGGGAATAGGCTATGAGGATACATTTTATCCAGTGGCCAAGTATACTTTTATACAAGTTGTGATCTCATTTGTAACACATTTGGGATGGAAAATCCATCAAATCAATGTCAAGACAACATTCCTTAATAGTGAATTGAAAAAGGAGGTATAGATAGTTCATCCAGAAGGATTTCTAGCACACAATAGAGATACTAACATGTGCAGATTTAGGAGAGACTTGTATGGGCTCAAGCAGTCTCCCAGAGCATGATAGTAGCATATTAATACATACTTATAGGAAATGGGTTTTGTGAAGAGCAGGGCAAATGCTAACCTCTACTATTTGGTGGTTGGGGGTGAGGTTCTCATTCTTGTTCTATATGCGGATGACTTGTTCCTTACAAGTCTAGTAGGGCTCATCAAAGATTGCAAAAGGGACCTTTTAGAAGAGTTTGAGATGAAGGATTTGAGACTTATGCACTACTTTTTATGCATAGAGATGTGGCAGAGAGATGGATTCATTTTCCTTGGGCAAGGAAAATATTGAATTGAAACCCTAAAGAGATTTAGAATAGGGAATTGAAAATCCATCTCTACACCTATGATCATGAATCGGAGGAAGGTAGACATGTTCATGGAGAAGGATATAGATCCTAGCTTATATAGGAAGTTGGTTGGTTCACTAATATATTTGGTCAACTCTAGGCTAGATATAGCATTTAAAGTAATCTCTCTTAGTTAGTTCATGGTTGGACAAAAGAGAGAGCTTTAGATAGTCGCTAAACATGAATTGTGTTACTTGCATGGTACAATTGAGCTTGGGATCAAATATGTTTGAGGTAAAGGAATCAAGTTGATAGGCTATAGTGACACAAATTGAGTAGGAAGTACAAAAAACAAAAAGAGAACTTCATAATGTTATTTTAGTTTGGGATCAATAGTTTACCTTGGTTCAACAAGAAGCAAAACTATGTGGCTTTGATCTAAGTAGAAGCAGAATACACAACAATTAGCATGGCAACACGTGAAGCTATATGGCTTTGAAATTTTCTAGTAGCCTTGTTTGGTTAGAGAGTTGAGACTACTATAATATACTAGGATGATTAGAATTGGATCAAGTTGTTTAAGAATCTAGTGTTTCATGATATTCTAAACATATAAACATCATATATTACATTAGAGATTATGTACAATAGGGGATTGTTCAGCTAAAATACATATTGCAGAGGAGTAGGTAGAAGATATTCTAACTAAAGCATTAGGGAAGAAAATATTCTTCTTCAGAGATAAGATAGGTGTCATGCAGAACAACGTTTTTGCTAAAAGGGAGTGTTAGATGGGTAGCTTGAAAGTTGTTCATCCATTTGCAATAATTAGAAAATATTTGTTTTTCCTAGCAAATTTGATTATTCTGAATACAAATATTTGTTTGATTATTTGGCTTCTTTAGGGACACCTTGCAACCAATTCTTTTAGTGTTTGTTAGGTTATTTTTAATCTCATCCATTGATTGAGAATCAATTTTGACCATTGGTTTTCTAATAGGTATAATATAAAAAAGGAGGTTAGGGGGGCATTTGAAGAATACAATTTTGAGAATTATTTGTAGTGATAGCAAATGGTCTTGCAATGTTAGCAAGGGAATAGTGATACCATTGAGGATAGTAGTGCGAGAATATCAATAGGTAAAATTGGGAGATTGTTAAAGTTCTGCCAGTAAGAAGAAGGGAATTTCGTATCTCTTGATTTGTTGAAGTTTAATATAATTCCTCAACTAGAGAACTAGTTTTTCCTTAGGGGTTTTTTCTAGGGACAATTTGTCTGAAAATATTGTATCATTACGTTGTAAATTGCTTTCCATATTTTCTATTGCTGAAGTTGTAGTCATGTTATTTTTTGATGTTAGCTATGAATTAATTTTCAGTAGTTAAATAATTGTTTATGATAGGAAACTAATAACCAATGACTACAATAGTAATTTTCACACTAACAAAGGTAGGATAATACCTGTCAATACATTTTCTCCTAATGTCATGCTTTCTAGATATGAAAGAATACTAAACACAAAGGGAATTCTTCCACTTAAATTTGTATAAGTCAAAATTAAACAACAATCTCCTAGAGAGGATGGAATTGGGTCTTCCAACTTGTTTTGAGGAAACCAGAGCATTCTCAAGAGAAATAATCTTCTAAAATAATATGGAATAGGGCCCTCGAAGCTATTATTAGATAGATCAAGTATTCTAAGATAGGAAAGGTTTCCTAGTAAGGGAGAGATGGTGTCAAGTAACTCCATATGTATGAGATTTAATGAAACCATGCATTGTCTACTAGAAGAGCAAGAAATGTCAGTCCAAATGTAGAAGGTATGATTGGGAGACCAATCAAATAAGGAAATAGATGGATCCAAAAGTAGAGAAGCCTTGAAAGTGATCAAAGCTTGTTGATTAGAATAATTAGAAGGTTTTTCCATGTAAGGGGGTGATATAGTCAAAATAAGTAGCGGAAGAAGATGAAGCATTGTTATCATCTCCAAGTTCTTGGTTTGCTTTGTACCAAACTCCAAATGATACATTTATTGTGTTAGGACTTAGGTTTGCCTTTAAAATAGGAAATGTAAAGAATTTTGGAGTTCTTGTCTATTTTAAATAGTTAACAAGATGTTTACCAGGTTTTAAAAATAGTAATTATAAAAAGTAAGAGATACTTTTCAAGAGCAAGCAATCGAGATTCAACTATGTGGCATGTTTAGTCAAACTCATAAACCTAAGTTTCACAAGTAATGGTTCATGCAAACCTATCTCTCTTGAGAATGATAAAAACTCTTGTTTAAAGTTTACCTTCTTTCAAAAAAAGGTGTTGTGTCCACTTATACCAATAGAAGAAGAACACATGATATATTCATTTTTTTAAATATGGTCATATAAATTATTTTTTTTGAGATAAAATCTTTCAATATTTAAAACTAGAATGAATAAAAATACAAAACTTTTGCTAAAATGATTTATAAAAAAAGTGAATTATAACATTGTGAAGTTGTTAACAATACTTAACTAAATTTGTTGAAGAAAAATATAGACTAGAGTTTACTTAAAAGGAAAGGAAAATGCCAACGAAATTAATCAACAATATTTGAAGAACTTCTGAAAATGTACAATTAATCAAGATTAACATGTGCTTGGAATAATTACTCTGCAATCGGTTCTGGCTATGATATAAAATGATATTATTGACATTTCTGGAAAGATTTGTTGACTTGACAAGAATCTGGTCTAGGCTAATTAGTCTTCTTGCATGGAAATGAAAATGCAGTAAAGACGAGTGGAGGAGCAAAGATAGAATGGAAGGATCGATGAGACACAAAGTACCAGTTCTCCTTTTGCTACATTAGTCAAGTAATGAAAAATCAAAGAATAGAAGGATATGGATGGAATCAAGAAGATGAATAGATACAGTGAATCATGTTGAACATAATCATAAACCCTAAAATCTATTATGGTCTTAGAAAATAGTAAAGAAAGAATTACATATTTAAAGAGCTATAAAGCCAAAAAAAATAATCGAGGAGTGCAAGTATATGTGAGAGGCACATACATACATAGTTGGATCAGAAACACACAAGTGTGTAAATGAATGCAAATCTAAAGGAGAAGGGTTGTAGAGATGTTGCTGATAGTGTGATAAGAAAAATCTGAGCAAGAACGCTTAAGTGTTTTGGAGGGGGAAAAGAGGTTGCTTGAAAGTTTGTTGAGTGGATCAAGAACAAAAATGGCAATGGAGAGCTTATCAGTGAATCAATACTTGAACTAAACAAAGATCTGAACTTGCAAAGTGAGTTGTAATCACACCGATCAAAACCCTACTATTTTCTTTCTAATCATTGTAAACAGTTTGTATTGAAATCCTTTTAACAAAAGTTGACCTAACAATCATTTTTGGAAGATTAATAGTCTTTATAAATCCTTTCACAAGGTGACATTCTAAATGAAATGATCAAAGTCCTCTGACAAGGCCACTCCTAGCAGGGCAATTAAATCCCTTAACTAGGTCACATTTAACAGTGTGTATTATAACCTTTAATGGAGAGCTTATCAGTGAATCAATACCTGAACTGAACAAAGATCTAAACTTGCAAAGTGAGTTGTAATCACATCAATCAAAACCCTACTATTTTCTTTCTAATCATTGTAAACAGTTTGTATTGAAATCCTTTTAACAAAATTTGACCTAACAATCATTTTTGGAAGATTAATAGTCTATGTAAATCCTTTCACAAGGTGACATTCTAAATGAAATGATCAAAGTCCTTTGACAAGGCCACTCCTAGCAGGGCGATTAAATCCCTTAACTAGGTCACATTTAATAGTGTGTATTATAACTTTTAAACCTAATAGAGCTCACTTTGAAAGAGTGAAAAATTGGTGACATTTTGCTGGTGGTTTTTCCCAAATTGGGTTTCCACGTAAAAATCATAGTGTCAAAACTTTGTTGAATGCTTTATATGTTTTACATTTTATAGTCAACAAAGCATGTTATATTTGGAATAATAAATTTTGTTTATAGTAGAGACCAAATAATAATAGAGACTGAGCAATAGGATAAGAATAACCATAAGAGTTTTGTTGTTTAATTGTTCAAACAATACTTAAGGACCTTGAGTAACTTATTCACCCCTTCACCTTCACCTTCACCTTCGTTGATCCCAGTTGTGAAAATTACTCATTTTTGTCTTATGCCAATAAGACGAGTCAAGATAATTGGTCTTCTAATGAGTCTTCTTGCATGCAAAGGAAAATTGCACTACTGAAAAGAAAAAAAATTCTTCACTTGGTAGTACCACTAGGAAATGATAAATAAAAGACTAGAAGAAATGATTTGGTGCTCATCTTTAGTCTTCCCTTCATTCACACCCAGTTACAGAAAATGGACTCACTATGGTCTTAACTAGTCTTCCTCCATGCAAAGAAAATTCCTACAATGACAAATGGTATGACTCTAAAAATAGATAGAAGCATGCGCACTTCTAGGGAAAATTGGGAAGACTCTATCCAACAGACAGAATGTACATTTTATTATTATTTAATATTAAATTATAATTATAATATAATAGTTTTACAATATCTAATTATTAATAAATTCTACTTTATAGTCATTTTGTTGACATTTCAAACAAAAACAAAAGGATTTTTTTCTTTGAATTATATGGCCACAATAATCAATGTCAAAGAGAGACTCTGTTTCTTTTATCTCTCATTTTTAGAATGTATATAGGGGAAACTAACTAGTTGTCACCTATGTATGCAATGTGTCATGTTAAAGATTATCCTTCCCCAAATTATCATCCAAAAAAATTCTGGTACCTTCCCACAAATATGACCAAACAAATCACCATGAACACCTATAGTCATTAGCTTTTTTTCATTTTTTAGTTTTCTTGATTATTGATTGGTACATTTGTGGAAAAAGTAATATGACAGCTATTCTTTTTATCCTACGATATAGATTCAATGAATATTCTAATATAACTACTAATAAAAATTAAGCTATATTTTATTAGTATTAATACTAATAATATTACTATTATTTTAATTCCAAATAATGAATGTTTTTTTATTATTCTACAAAATTTGTTTTGCAAGTGTGTTATTCTATTGTAATAAGAGCAAAAATAATACTTATTACATAATTTTCCATTCATTTGATGATTTCAATTTTATATTATCAAGCTTGCCAAGTAATTTAAAACTATAATTAGGAATTTGATTCCTTTATTAGTTAAGATTTCTAGTTAAAAAATTATGGATTGGTAATGAATTTTAAATGGAAATAAATTTATTTTTGTGTTAACTTCAAATTTTATTTATTGATGTGAGAGAATTGAGAGTCGAGTAGGTATTAATATTACAACTAGTATCTATATAAAGATTGAGATTTTCATTATGATTTTTGTTAAGGAAAAGGTTATGGTTACTCTAATAAAACTTATCGCATTATTTTATACAATTGAATTACAATTTTGTTACATCTTTTGTGTGTTGGATTATGATATTGTGATTTTTTTTTTTTGAGCTTTAGGTGGTTTAATACATGGGTTTTTGAATGGTTTATTAAAGACATTGTGGGAATTGTCATGATTCATATCATAGTCTTGCAGTTTTCTCTAATTATGTGAATAAACATGTGCAATGCTATATTTGTATATTACTTGTGTATGGGATTTACTTGTGAGGTTATAATATTTATTTTAATGTTTTTTTGGGTCTTAGTGACTTATCGTACATACTTGTTAAGTTGATCCACAATAATGTTTGGACATTGAGGGGTCAAAGCACAAACCTGTGCTACCCTTTTGTAAAGGAAAATGCTAACAATAGTGTAACTATTCACCTTCAATGATATAAAACTAGTATTGTTATTTAGAATTTGAAAATGATGTAAAGTAATGAAATGTGTAGAAATTGATCAAGTTTAGGATTATAATTTTTGAAAATTATTTGGAATAAGAATTGATATATTTTCATAATTTTTATAGATAATTTTTTAGTTGCTAAAAAATGCTGAAAATTAGAGGTCTAGTTCCCACCACAACCCTTTGATCTCAGAGTTTGTTATAGATAACATATATATCTAAAAAATTCAAAAATATGAATTGGCTTTACACTTATATTTTCACTTTTATAATCATTCAAAGTTCAATTCACTTGAAATCGATAGTTTTCATCTCCCACCACATTTTTTGAAACAAATCTATTCTAACTAAAATAAAAATTATACATTCTAGAAGAGGACTTTCTCCTCTAGAATGTCATATAAGTTTTAATTTTTTAATATGATTTAATTTTCTTTCTTTCTCAAAATTGACATCTTTTTCACTGTTAAAATATGTGCTTGTAGAATTTTTTAATTATAATATACTATATCTAAATAAATTACTATAAACTCTATATGAGAATATTCTTGACTTTGAGCTCAATAAAATAGTGTTTATAAGTTATTAAAAATATATTATAGAAAATAGTAAGAGTTATTGAAACGTTAGTTTTCTAAAATAATTATATTTCTTTAGTAATTGGATACAAACTAGTATAAAACATGCATTTAATAGACATTTCCATTTCAAAAAGTGTGATACCATATCTAACTTAGCTAGAATGAATTTATCTAGATCATATATTTGAACAAAATTGATTTTTAGATAAAAAATACTCAAATTCAGTCATTTTGATAAGTTAGCTTGAAAGGTGACACAACTAAGATGTGGTGGCAATTGGATTTATGCATAGAATTGATAAAAACTCATATGGGTTTCTCCTTGATGTGTTTATGATCGTTGATGTTCTAATTTTTTGGATCTCTATGTAGAGGTTGTACAAATGTGTATCTCTTACTGATGATATTTAATACCATTCTTTTTATTTTTATTTTGGGTTGGAATGGTTTTTGAGGAACATGGTATGGAGTGTGTCTTTCAATGGGGTCCTGGGCCCTAAGTACTCAGACTAGGATAACATATTGTTGAGTTTTAATTAAGTGATAACATAACTAATGAATTGGGTTGGGATTTCACATTAGTTGAGATAATTTGGTTTCCTCATCCATGAACATAAGAAATCTTGTGTGGATCATTAATGAGTTAGAGAAGGCCTAGTTTCCTTTATGGTGTTGATTGAAAAAGTGTCTTCCCTATCTTCATTAAAGGAAAGCTAGTTCTAGATGATCTTTTACTTGGGGGGAGAGGTCAAGTAAGAGACTATTAGGATAATTTTGGATAGTAGAAAATTATGTGATGACACTCTCCTACATGTGTCTTAGTATTCCCTTCAATATTTTTTGTGATTTGCCTCTAGTATTTGCAGTTTCCTTGTTATCTAATGCATCACTTGATATTATTTCATATTATTCCTTATCTTATTCTTCTAAGCCTTTGAGTTATGTTTTTTTTTTGTAGATGTGTTATCTTCTTACGTGTCTCAAATTTTTTGAGTTGTCTTATGTGGTGCAGGGCTTGGTGTCTACCTCTTGAGAATGGTGGGCGTGGGTCTCCAAGTTCCACATGGCTGAGTGGTAAATATTTTTCAATGAGGTTCAATTTTTTCATCTTTCATAAATGTATCCTTGTTCTAGTACCTTCATTCATTTTTGCATTAGAAAAATTTATGGTGCCTATTTTATTATCTTAAATGTCATAGGATATGAGGATGCTTTTTGGTGGTGAGTTTTGATTTGCGAGAGTAGAAATAGTTCCATAGGTGCAAGTGTAGGTGGTTTTAGGCTAAGTAAGGGTGGGTAGGTATATAAAAAATAATTTTCTCTCAGGGATCATTTTAAAGTTCATACTCATGCATTACACACACACACACACACACACACACACACACACACACACACACACACACACACATGCACGCACGCACGCAAGCACGCACGCACGCACGCACGCACGCAGGCATGCACACACACACACACACGCACACGCACATGCACGCGCGTGAAAGTGCACGTGCATGCGCACGCACACACACACGCACATACACACGCACACGCACACACACATGCATGCATGCACGCACATGCACATGCACATGCACACACACATATTGATGTAATTTGCATACTTATTATGAGACATTGTTGTATTTATGATCAATGAATAATTATAATATATATTTTCTATAGAAAAATAATAAATTGTGTTACATCATGATGCAATGAATTGTATTATCTATCTAGATGGGATGACGATTGAATATGAAATGTGGGTTAGCAATTTAATAAGATGCAATTTCTACGTGATTATGTGAATGTTTAAGTTGGAATAAGAAAACTCATTAGGTTATTTTATGATGATATATACATAATTTTGAATAAGATGCATGAGGGATGGAATATAAAAAATTTGTTAGAGTAAAGGATTAATTTAATTTCATTTATTAAATTATCTTTATGACCTACTTAAGATTTCCCTTCGTGCACATGTATTCCCATTTAATAATTAAATATTAATTATTAAATGTCATTTACCTCTTAGGCTTTCCCTTTTCAGTTTATGACCTCCTTCTATAAGGATTGATCAATTATATATTCTATTCATTCTCTAAATCTAATAATATATTCTTGCATATTATTTAGAGCCAAACCCTTCCCTTCTCTTGTCTTTTTCTTCTTTGTGATAGATTATTGCATGTAGGTATTCTACTAGATCAGTGGATTTTTTTCTCATCAAATCCTTCATGGTATCATAGTCAAATATTCTCTAGCCTATTCTTATTTAGAGGAAGTAGGAACGAGGGTTTGACACAATAGATCAATCTTTTTTGGTGTTTTTTGTGGAAATTGAGGGCTTTTTGAAATTCAGAGCACTTTGAGTCCAAATAGATCTTATTGTTGGATTCAAAGGATGTCAAAACCTTATTTCCATATAAGGAACTTCAATTTTGGACAATTTAGAGGAGGTTTTACTAGTGAATTTTTCTAGTATGGTACCTATTTTTGCAGTCATAGCTACCTAATTGTTCAAGTATTTTGGGTGGCCTAGATTGCTCATTTTAGCTCTTTTTTTAATCTGAAAGAAGAACTAGAAAGGTATCTTTGAGATAGTTTTATACATTCTATTATTTTCATCATAATTTTTCAAAGGTACACATGATTCTCATTTGGATCATTTTTTCTTTGTCATTGTATAATCTTTGTTACTAGTTGTTGGGGTTCAATATTTTGCATTATGGGGGGTGTTTTATATACTTGTTTCTATCATTTACATCTATAAACTAGAACTATATCAAAACAAACACCTTCTAAAAAAATGGCCAAGACCTCTTATTGTCTAGCCCTTCTAACCCCACATTACAATTATACATCAAAAACCTTGATGACATGACTTGTGTGTTCAAAAGAATTGTGATCTTGTTTAGATGATGTGTGTTGGTGTAAATAAGTATTTACTTATTACACTTACTTAAGTTTTACTTAGGTTAATGCATTATTTAATTATTTTGTGTTATTTTATTATTATTTTAGGTGAGACACTTAGGAGTTTGTGAACTCCCATTGAGTTACACAACTCTAATTATGCACATGGTGTCTACAACATAGGAGTATGCATCATTCACTGAGTTGTCATGTTGACAACACAGTTATTAGCACTCCTCATTTAGCACAGGTTGTCTACTCCACTAATTTGCGTGCTACACCATTGTAGGCTTATCCTCACATCATCACACTTAATCTTGTGCTTAATGCAGGATAATCCATATTTGGTGGACATGTGCCTGGTTGTGTGACATATCATGATGCTAACTTCTATGCATTCTAGAAGCTCTCCTGAGGCCTTTATATTCAGGCACTCCTAGTGTACTCTTGAATCCAATTATTGAATGAATATTGTCATTCTGATCATACTATGTGCTTGTGTTGAGTTCTTTAGTTCTTGGGTGAATTCTGGCCTAAGCCAAATTCTTACAATGTGCAACCAATTTTATAGAGGGCCTCTAAGGTCATACAACATAGAAAAAAGGTGGATGATGCCATGGGGCTGATTTATTTGTAGGTATCTAACAATTTGTAGTTTCATTGTGATGGGTGCACTACTCCTTGAGACATGTGGACTAAGCTAGAGGGCTTATATTGTATAGTAAATGAGTTCAGGGTACTTCACATTAAGGTAGAGCTTACATCACTTTTATTTAATTATTTTTCCTATATTGAGGACTTTTTGATTAAGTTTAAACAATAGAGGTCTTTGTTACGTGGTTGTGGGAAAGTAAAGACTGGTAAGGAGTGCATTTATCTAATTTTGTCAAAACTTTGAGGAAAACTTTAGATTTTCTCTTCTACCTTCCATTCCACTATGGATGTTTTGGGTCCCATATTTACCATGCCCATATTTGAGGTATTTTGTGATCGGTTGACTAGAATGAAGGCCAAGCTTACATAGTTGAAATCTCTACTAGGATTAAGGAACCAAACATTGGTTGTTTAGACAAATATAGGGAAGCCAAAGCCAAAAATGAAGCTTAAAAAATATTTATTTGGCAGTGAGAGTTCCTCAAAGCCATCTCCTTGATCAGATTCTTAGAAACCCACTTCAAAGGATAAACATTCTAATTCTAGTGATTCTTCCTCAAAGACTAAGAAGTTTACAAGTGATTGTTGTAGTTTTTGTGGCAAGGAAGGACACTGAGTTTATAACTATTGGAAACATCTTGATGCTTTAGAGGAGGCCATGTAGTAGTACAATATTTCTTCTCCAAAGCCACCACCTCCTCCTCCTTCAAGGAAAAGATGTGCTCTTTTTGCACGAGCCTTGTCTTCTTCTACTATTGGGATAATTGATTTAGATGCTTCCTACCATATGAAAAACTCACCTAATTTTTTACCCCACTTTCTCAGAGTGTTACTACACAGATTGCAATTGGTGAATATCAACACCTTTCAATTCCAAGTTCTTGCATTATCTCTTTTAAGGGCGGTTCCCTACAAGATCTATGAATTACTTGTCTGTCTATCAAATTTTTCATTTAGGCTATGGTAAGATAGTTGATTTCTCACCACATAATGTGGTTACTTGAGACCTTCATGATCTTGATTTGGTTGTTCCTACTGGGAGTGTTGATTTATAGTCTCATTTTTATTAGTTTGATGCCTTCGAGAGATTTGAATATACAAATATTTCTCTTGTTTCTCATGTAGACATAGTGAGTAAACTTTGGCATGAGCATTTTGGCCATGTCAACTATAGATATCAACAATAGATGAGTGTACAAGAGCTAGTGACTGTGCTACCTTAGATCTCTTGTACCAATGGTGTTTATCAATGTTGTGCACTTGGATAACATCATAGGGATCCTTTTTTGAAAGGAAAATCCATGTGTGATAAGGCACCATTGGGGTTGATACATGGTGATCTTATGTAATTTCCCACTCCATATTCTTTTGGTGTCTGATGCATGTACTTACCTTTAAAGATGACTTCTCAAGATGCACATGGGTGTACATCATGAAGTACAAGTCCAATGTCTTTGATTTATTTTAAATTTTTACTTGACATATGTGGAGAAGTAGTTTGGTCATTTTATGAGGTGTATATGCATTAAAAATGGTAGAGAATATGTTAATCATTCTTTCAAATGTTTTTACAATGAGCATGGTTTGCAGCATCAATTAATAGTTCCACGTACCCCTTGAAAAAATGGAGCTACTAAGAGAAATAAAAGAACATTATAGGAGATGGCCAATTATATGATGCAATCTTGAGAGATGGTTCCTTGTTTCTAGGTTGAGGCTATAAATTGTGCCAACTATATTTAGAATCAGATGCCTCACAAGCCATTGCAATATTTGACTCCTAAGGAGGCTTGGACTCATGTCAAGCCCCATGTTTCTATATTCTTTATTTTTGGAATTGAGACTTGGGGATTTATTTTAGATGCATAGTGGAAAGCCATGGATAGGAAGAGAAGACCACTCATATTTTTTGGCTATTGTGAGGATGTGAAGGTGTACAAGTTATTCAATTCTGATTCTAGAGAGGTCTTGTTTAGTAGAGATCTCTAGTTTGATGAGTGTTATCCTCTAATGTAGCCTGCATCCCTAGATTCTCCCTCACTTCCTAGTACTTCCTCCTCTTTTGTATACATGACTCTTTATCCCTTGAGGATGATTTTGATGATAATTTGCCTTCCCTTCCCCTAATGTTCTACGAGTACCTAAGTGGGCTCGTGATACTATTGATGCATCTAGACCTATGGAAGGGGATCATTTAGATTCTCATTATGATAGTTACAGGGAACATCTTGTTGCAAAGGCCTTTTCACAGGTGGCAGGGATTGATTAATCCTTGACATTTTCTATTGTCTTCAAGATACATTTTATTTTCCTTGTACTCTCTCTTGCAACTTCTTTGGGATGGATAGTATTTTGAATGGATGTGAAGACTGTCTTTTTACATGGAGACCTACATAAGGAGATCTATATGGAGCATCCTTAGGGTTTTGTGCAGGACTCTTCTATCATGTGTAGACTTGGGAGGTCCTTATATGGTCTCAAACTATTGACCCTATGATAAGACATATTGTCAATTAGTACCAAAACACACAGTCCTTATTCAAGAAGGTCGGTTAATACTATAATTGATATTTTCTTTAGTCAATCATGTTTTTAGTGTAGCTTGAGTAGAAGGACAAGATCTTATGTTAACTGAGTACCACCATATGGAAAAAGCATCATAGTGTTAGCCAAGCTGGCAGTGTTTGTCAAGTGTTTAGTACGAGCTGAGCATCCACTATAAGAAAGGAAAGCAATATTACCTGAGTGCATAGCATCACTTGATCATCAAGTATCACCCAAGTACTAGAGTGTAACCTGAGTGTTAAAGTATCACTCAAGTACACACTTTGATCAAAGCATCAACATCAACTGACTTGACGATATAATTTGATTATTTAAATGGCACTTTTTCTTTTGAAACCAACCTGGAATGAAAATATTGATTGGAAAGCTATATTAAAAAGTGTAATGCTTTTTCAAAAGTGTGTGTATGAATAAGTATATACAAAAAGGAAGATGGAATGAAATGGAAGATAAGGAAGTGCGAAGAATAGCAGATTGAGTGACAGTTAAGTCCTATGGCAGATGGAAGACATCAAAGAAATATTCTTGGATGTATTGAAAATAGAGGTAAACAATAAATCCTTTATTATAGATAAGTTAATTAATATTGCACTTAAGTTCAATAAAGACATGGATGGTTAGAAAAAAATTCTACAAAGAGCTAAAATGAAATTTGGGAATAAAGTTTTGGAAAATTATGTATCTAAGAAGATTGTCATTGATCAAGTGCAATTGTTCACTCCCATTTCTACATTAGAAGGAGTTGTAAATAATATTGTAACCTTATTCACCAAATTCTGTGGTGCATCAAATTAAAAAATGAAAATAAAAGATCAACTGTCCAAGATTAGAGTATTTGAAGAAAAGTGCTAGTTAGTTGGCACTTGACCCAAGTACCAGCTCTAATAATTTTGTGAAGGTTAGATTTTTGATAAATTTATGGGCTAAAGTACTAACGGAAGAAGTCAAGATTTGGGCGTCACTGATAGATATTCAGAGTATGATACTTCCTCACATGGATATAATGCATAAATTACTTGCACGTGCTAAGAAATTAGTTCATTACACAAATTTGTCAGTTGTAGATCACTTGATGGAGTTACTAGTAGAGCTTTAGATTGAACTAAACATATTTAAGGTATTGCAAGAAAAGTGGGATAGATAAATGACTATAATTTTGAAAGTACATCTTGATTTCCTTCATCATTTTGGTATAAACTTGTAAATTCATTTTTTTTATTGGCATTTGTACCAAAAGTAATGGGAAAAATATATAGAGGAAAATATGTTTGTACATAGCAAGTTGTAAACAAAGGGGAAATATATAAGGCAGATGTGCAATTGAACAAAAATACTTATTTTGAAAAATCAAAATTTAATTTACTATTGTAACTAAGCCATAGTTTCCAGTTCAAACCAAGTTGAAGATCCAAGTACACGGAAAGGGAGAGTTTTGACTAAAAATATTGGATTAATTTTTTTTTGGATTGAAGATAGAATTTCTCATTATAAGTGCTTTTGATGGGGAGCTTCTTCAACTAAGAGCTTCTAGCTCTTCTTGGGTTACTCCTAGCCCTCTATAGGGACCTGCTCTCCTAACTCTAACTTAAAGGATTCCTCTACAATCGCCTTTCTACAAGAAACTCACACACCAATTCAAAATTCCAATGCCATTCTCCCAGTTCACCCCAAATGCCTTCTTTTTTCTTAGAATGCCCAAACTTCCCCAAGAACACCAAGTGCCTCAAGAACAAGGTAGAGCACTCCTATCTAGGTTCTAAATGAATTCATTTTCATTTTGCACCATTCTTTCAAGGTTCTTATACCCAAGTAACCAAATTGGCTAGTTAGGTCTTGTAGCCCCAATAGCCCCTATTAGCCTTCCTAAAATCAAGGAAAGAGCTATAACTCACAAAAAACCTTAATAAGGCCCCTTGGTGTATACTAGGATTTTTTTCCCTATGACCATCCCTTGACAATTTTGCAAGTCTAGGGTTCCAACAATGTCCATACTGTATGGACTTAGAGAATCCTACTTTTAAGGGTTTTGGAAGTAATGTTAGTGTTTTCCCTCTTACAAGCGTCAAAATCCATACCTAGATTCCTCCTTTGAATTTAGCTTCCCTTACACATTTCTCCTACCTTACCAATTCAAGATTGACCTCTTCCAATCATATGTTCCTCACAAGAACTCCTTACAAGCACATCTTTGCACATTATAACATTACAACAAGAACAAAATAACCAATTCCTCAATTTCTATTTTTGACAAAAGGCGAGACTCTAGCTACATAGTAGCTCTTCTTTTGAGAAACAAAATTGACTTAAAAACTCTACTAAACATGTAACAAATTCTCCTTTAGGTAGAAAATTGTTTAGAAGGTAGAGAATTGGGGTTTTTATCTTGGTGAATTGTTCAACCCCAATAGGAATATAGCATCTTCTTAGAAGCTAAGACAATTTAAAAGAAAAAGATCAAAGTCACAAATGAGTATGAGTTAATTGGATGTTTCAGATTCATGAGGCATTTAGATTCTATTAGCTACAAAGCCTCCCTTAGTGTGGAAGTAGTTGAATGTTAGTTGATGTATAATTACATTGAAGGCATACCCTTTCTAAATTTTAAAACTTTATCGTTGAATCAATTATCTGTATGATATCTGATAGAAGTCACAATAAGATTGAAGCAGTTATGATAACTTTTATGTTCTCATACCTTTAACAACAATGACACGAAACTAAATTCTTGTACTTGTCATTTACATTCATAATATATCAATGTGTACAACAAGATTTTCCTTTTCTATAATGTAGTAAAAATTATGCAAACCAATTCATTCAAACCCCCTTTAAATAATACATCACAACACTTTAAAATATAGAAGAAAATCATTATAAATGCATTTAAAAAGTACGCCTTCTACTTGACATTACATGAGACCAAATGCACAATATAACTTTTTTCATTCTACTATCATGTGGACATACATAGCTCATACAATGAACTTTTCATTTACAACTTACAATGAGTCATAGATACAACTTAACAAAATAATGTGGAGAGAAAATATTTTCTCTATTTGCATTTTGCATTACCCAATCACAAACCTGTAATAAAACAAGGGCAACCACTGAGTACTCACCTCCTAACCTAGGTCTCTATGAGACCACCCTTGAGGTTGAAGAAATAAGGCTAAATGGGATACACACACAACCAAACTCACAATCCATGAAACATAACAATAACAATGATTACACCCATAACCAAGGCTTCACAATGGGATCATAGATAAACCCATGAAAGAAGGTGAAGGTGGGCCAACCAAAGAGGAAATGTTAATAATAACATAATCAGATTCATGCCACATAGATTTTGTGTGCAATTTTGGAAAATATGATTGTGTATTCCTTCAGTCAAATCATACTTTAGAACTATTTGGACAACTTTGGATATTTTAAAACATCTACATCACTATTGGTGTATGAGTAGATAGACCTTACACCATTTCCCATAAAAACAAGTGCTAACCACTATAATAGCCAATTGACCCATTATTTTTGAACAAGCTCCACTCCTCACGAGAATATCAATAAATTTTACATAAGATCTCCTTCAAATATTTTAAGCATAGTCTTTGTTACTACTATCTGACGAACATGTCCTTCCATTGCTAGTCGCAATCTTTTTTACTCATGTTTCTATCCACCACAACATTAATTTCCATCAATAGCAAAGAAAACATGTGCATACACATTGTGTCTTGACATAAATGCTTTGGAGTATTATTTGGTATGTAAAATGAAAATGCTTAGCCAAGATTCTTTCGATGGTTGTCCAAGCTTTTTAGATATTTTAAATCATTGATCAGCATAATCAACTAGCCCAATTTATAGAGGGAATGCCTTCAATATAATTAAATGTCATTTACCCCTTAGGGTTTCTTTTTTAGGTTTTACGATCTCCTTCAATAAGGATTGATCTCTTGTATTTTTCACTCATTCTTTTGTATGATAAATATATTCTTGCATGTTTGCAAAGCCAAACTTTGCCTTCTCTTGTCTTTGCCTCTTTGTGATAGGTTATTGCATGCAAGTGTTCTATGAGATATGTGGATTTGTATTTCTCAAATCCTTCAAAATATGTGCTCTTATTGATATCATTAAATTTGATCATATTATTAGTAATGAAAGGATCATATGTAACAAAAGATTTATCGTATAAAAATAAAAAACTGTATGTATGTACATCAACTTAGGAAAATGACCTATAAAAAACCATTCTCATAGAAAAAGTATATGAAATATATTGTTAGAGTAGTGACTATATCTATGATGATATCCCTGTCCCATCACAAGCACATTCTTTTGCTATGATGGAAAAATGTACATGATATGAGAGCACAAATCATCATTTAAAGTCCCTCAAGCCCCAAACACTTCATTCACATAAGCTCAACTTATCAACATAGTATGTACTATATGCAAATCCCACGTGATATCTGGTGGTATGAGGTTCTAATGCGAGGGGTGTGGGTGTTTTAAATAGTTATTTTATTCTTTTGTAAAATTAATGCATTTTACATTTCTACTATATCCATAAACTATATCACATTTAATGACACATGGAATGTCTTTAAATAGCATGAAATAAAAATATGCTGAAAAAATAAACTCATATCAAGTTCACTTTAGAAGATAGTGTAAAAAGGCTCAAAGATGGAAAATGAATTTACCCTTAACACATTTAAATACATTTTATCATAAATTCAAATTTAAATGTATATTATTGTTAAAAAATTTCAAAGATTCAAAACAAATTATATCTACATATTACTATATTCATCATATTGCTCCACAAATATATTTCCATCTTTACAAAATATTATTTCCATTGATTTTTTCAATTTTTAAGTGTAAACATTAAGACATTTGCTTAAGTATGTGTTAGAGAAAATGTTCTCTTACAATAGTAAAACCTTACCATTGTCAATACTTTCCTAGGCATTAATATATAGTAATTTACAAATTTTCAATTAATTAGAAATGTGAGACCTTCATGACATCATGAGTTTATCAATAACTAATAATAGAAATGAATTTGACCAATAAAACTAAAATTACTTGGATCAAAATTATATAATATTCTTACAAGAGTTTCAATAAAATAGATTATGTTCATATAAATCAAATACACTCTAAATATATTTATAAAAAATGCAAAACTCAAATTAATTATATTATATCCAAACTTCTAATTTAAAAAAATGTTTAACTTAATTTTAAGTAACATTTATTTATTTGGTACCATAAATTATATAAAATTAAATACAATTTATTTATCTTTCAATAAATAAATAAAGTTTAAAAATATTACATTCAAATTTGAAAATTCATATTAATAAAAAGTAATACAACTTTATTTAATACTACATTAAACTTAAACCATTAAGTTGCTTGGAAAATTCCACTTCTATTTATGTCACTTAAATACTTCCTACTTAAAAGCTTAGAACTTAAAACTCTGAAGTTCACACTTTACATATGCAAATTATTATATTTACACTATCAACCCATGATTTGACAGCGCTAACAAACGCTGCACGCAAAGAACGGATCGTGTACTTTCTACAGCACATGGTTCATTTAATTTCCCTCGCATTTATATGATTATACAAATACAACAGCAAGAACAAAGCAGAACTTCGTTTAATTTCCCTCGCATTCATCCGAAAGTCAAATATAACACCAAGAACAAAGCAGAACTCCATTTTTTTTTTTTAATAAAGGAGTAACAGCTATACAGAAAGATACATCATATAAAACAAATCACTATGATACAACCAACAAGTGGCACAAGCGCCAAAGTTCCTACCTTCATGGTTTATGGTTGATTGAAGCAGTATTGCATGAAGACGAAATTGAAGAGGGTTTCTTCTTTGCTAGAAATCCGATATAAGTAAGATGCATGAGCAATACAAGTTGTAATAAATAGAATGCATTAAATTAAACAGAATGCAATGTTTAGATTGAGCCCGGTTATGAATACCATTTATGAATGAACTTTTATATATATAAGAATATGCATGCTGAACTTATTCGTGATTGACATAAACATTTGTTTTACAGCTAATATTCTTGATAAGAAGTACAATTCAATAACATTAAGTTCATGTTTCAGCTAGAAAAAGTGTCGTTGTTTGTAAACAGCAGGGGTATTGCTGTTGTGTTGCTAAGGTGTTGCTGATCAATACATATTTCTATACAAGAAGAATTTGTATTAAAAAGTAAGCACCCAAAATTCTTTAAGATTAAATATATGACATGAAATATAAAATATACAAAGGAACATTTCTTGTGGGATATGTTGGCATGAAGTCTTTTGACTTTGCTATAGGCACATCTTTAAATCAATCATGGTTTAAGGCTTCTTCAGCAGTTATTTGCTGGAACAGTGTTTCATTGTCACCTTGTCATTCCATTCTCAGATACAGCTGTCTTGCTTGTAAATGAAGCTGCTGGAAGCTTTTCTCGAAGTTTATATCTGTATCAAAAAAATCAAATTTCAATTTGTCATTAATATAATACAAAAAAATGAAGGCAATATGTTTAATAAAGCCATATGTGCTTTCATAAAGTCAACATAACAAATTGATTCTTACGGTTGTTTAACAAATCTGCATTTTTCTGTTGCCAAATTAACAAATTCAGGTCATATGTATGTAAAATGAAGCCATATGTGCTTTAATAAAGCCAACATAACAAATTGATTCTTATGGTTGTTTAACAAATCTGCATTTTGCTGTTGGCAAATTAACAAATTCAGGTCATATCTTCTAATTTGGTGTCCCCAGGATCTTAAATATCTTCAATAACTGTAAAGTACAAAATTTTTAGTATTCTCATGAATGATTTTCTAAACTAAAATGAATCTTGTTGAGTACTTCTGTACAAATTGAAATCATAAATGAATAGAACTATTTTGTTTGACATTCGTAATCTAAAAACATTAAAATTGTGTTGAAAGCTTATTACAGTGAACCAGGCATGACACATGATCGAAATCAGTTACTAATAAAATTAAAAATGTTAAAGTCAGCATACCTGTACTGTAAGGTAACCACTAAATTAGTGCAAGTTTTCAAAGGACTGCCATACTGACGAGCTAAACCGAAGGTAGCATTTGTGACCCCATTTCCTAGCATATAGCTTTGCAAATCATTAAAATTTTTGAATACCAACATAATAGGTTTTACACCAGCTGCAATTCCTGTAATAGACCATAGTCATAAGAGGTTTTAGTATTTAATATTTCTTCTATAAAATGTATCTACATTAAAAGTATAATATAAAAAAATCCTTATGCTTTTGATCTAATACTAATTACTGGTAAATTATAGCTTTAGTTTACAAAGAAAAACTTAGGACCTTTAAAAGGAAAGCATGAGTATCTTTAGCTGTTTGAAAATCTTCAGTAATATAGTCATCAATTGTTGCAGAGTATGGAAAACCAAGACTAGAAGGAGAATCCAAATAGATGATATTAGAGACCTATAAAAGAAAATAATGATGCAAATGGTAAAATGCTCTTAAAAATACCCAAACATTATTTAGAACATCAAGATGTCAATGTTTGGAATATCCTTCAAAAAGAGACTAGACCTTTGACCAGTAGTATGAATTAATATGTAGCTTGGGCAAATTTCCAGAATTTCCATCTTGAAAGTTAAAAGGACTTGCAAAAGCAAGGAAAGTTAATAGTGCAGTATTCATATTAAAAAATAAGTTAAAAAGTCAAAAATTATACACACTTTGTAGGATGCTCCGAATTCAAGATCCTCCAACAAATGGAACATTTTTTGTTTCTTTGTGACCCGTTCAAAACATCTAGACATTAATATCTAATAACTAATAATAATAATTATTTCTAATGGTTCAAAGAAATCTGCTAAGCAAAGATTTTAAAATAAAATAGCATTGAAGTATATGTTGGAAATGGTACTCATGTTTGCAGTTGGTAACCTGGAAAGCTTCACTAGTGGCACTGGGATATGATGTTCTTAATTAATGCTGTAAAAGACTAACAAGTGGGTTGTGGAAGGGAAGAAATGTGGAAGAGGCATTGGCTTTGTTTAATATAATGATATAGATTTAGAGAATACTCATGAGGACTATTGTTGTTTAAAACTTATAGAATGGAAGAGGTTGATTTATTAGTAATGAATATGACTGAACCAGGTTAAGCGAACACTAAAAGCGGACCAAATTACAATAACAGAGGAATGCTTAAATTCCATGGATATCTAATTGTTAAAATTAATGTACAAATCAGGCATATTTGAATGATAATAATGAGCAAATGTCCAGTATGGAATTAATAGCATCCAATGGAAAACAAATATTAAAAATCAAAATATATGTTCAAAGCAATTAGAACATAACATTGAGCTTGAGTAAATAATTGTTTTGTTATAAAATTTCAATTTAGCAATTATTTCTTCAAGTATTAATGACATCTAAGTGAAAGATTAAGCTAAAATAATTAATGCTATTGTGACTAAAATCATTATGAAATTTATAAAAAACATGAAAACATGAAATTAATATCTACATTATGTATGAGATAATTGTTACATATAACTTAAGAAGCATGTATGGGAAACATCTATTATGCGATGAAATGCTTTTGCTTGAATGTTACCAGTGACTATTCAAAATAGCATAGATAGCATGTATGTTTTATAGTAGATTTGATCGACAACTATGGTCGATATTTGAAACCAAAATTTTGTAATAGTTGCAGTATAACAGAAGTGTTTGATGTAGTTGGAGCCCTATACAGTCATGTGATTGTATGAGTCAAGTTAGTACTAGATAGGAAAAATGATTGAATATGAAATCAAAAGAAATGAAAAGGATTGTGAATGTGTATACCTTGATGGAGATACTGTGTGGCCTAATCTTCAAGTGCAAAAATCAAAATTTTGTAATAGTTGCAGTATAACAAAAGCATTTGATGTAGTTGGAGCCCTATGTAGTCATGTAATTGTATGAGTTAAGTTAGTGCTATATAGAAAGAATGATTTGATATGAAACCAAAAAGAACGGAAAGCATTGTGAATGTGTATACCTTAATGGAGACATTGTGTGGCTTAATCTTCAAGTGCAAAAACATGAGTTATCTAACTGCTTTGATTGAGACTAAATTTTCCTTTCAGTTGGAAGTCTCGAAACATAAATATAGTTGTTGGTTTGTTAGCAACATATGCTTCATATGTCATGTTTTGTAAGGAAGGCCAAATTTGCTGAGCAATATTTTTTTCTGCAAAGCAGTGAATAGTTTGATTGTTGTTGTTGGTAATGATTGCTTTAACATGAAGGGAATATATGTAGTTGATTTCCTCTTTACATTTGGCATAATATGCTTTGTTGTCATTTAGTGTGGTGTAGCTATCAAATCTATAGTTGCAATTAGGACAGAATGTGTGGAATGGATTTGAAAATGCATTTGCAAGTGTCAAGAGTCCAACAACCTGTAGCAAGAATATTAGCAAAATGTTAAATCTTATTGTAAGAAGTGATTAGTGCAAGGTATTTGAAATTATCACCTCAAATGTGGTGTGTAAAAATGTACGGAGTCATTCCAATGTTCTTTTGTCATTGAGACTGCAAATATATGTTGATAGAGTTGTACGAAGAGCATGCTTCTGATCTTGTTTGTTTGCAATGTTTCTAAAAAGGAAGATTGAAATTTCACCTTTTTGTAATTGTTGTTCCATTTGATAGAAGAGTCCAAAGAAACTTGGATACATGTAAAGCTATGTTGGAAAATTAGTAGTCATTATTTTGCAAAACAAATCAAAACTATAAAAGAAAATATAAAAGAGAATGGAAGTAGATTGAAGAAGCTTACTGGTGCTTTATCCATATCTGTATGGCCATCTTTGATATCAAGAATGTGTTGTGTTCTTTTTGTGTTTGCTGCTACAACAAGGGAACCTACTATTCCATAAGCATATTCTTTTGCACTAGATGTAAGTTGTTTTATGGTTGTGCCTTGGATGAAGTTATATTCATTTTCAAGTGATCGAATAGTTTCAATTTGACTAGAATCGTTTAAAAGTAAGATGTAATCAGAATCTCCATGGTCAAAATCTATTTTTGGTGCAAGTTCAAATTCTCTTATTGCTATTGTAGCTCCTGGTATTATCTTATCCTCAAACTTGCGTAGTAGATGGCTACTAATAGTTAATGTTATTGTCATTTCACCCTTACAATCTGTCAAATCAGCTCGCAAGACTTCACGCATTCCTATGCCTTTGTCAAGAACAAATTTATAGGTGACAAGTACAGTGCCATGAAAAGTGCTGCCAATCTTTCTAGCATTTAGGTCTTCAATTGTTACTGGTCTTTTAGAAGTTAATTTTGGCCTATTAGAAAACAAGAAAGAGGATGTTTAGTTGCATGATTTGGAAGACTTTAAAAGATGAAAAGAACAATTCATGTTAATACGTTTTTGATTTTTTTTGCTTGTTTGTATTTGCTTCAATTGTTGGGGTTGTTGTCTCCATTATGATTGATCTGTTGTAAAGGAAAGAACACAATGTTAAGATTTTTCATTGTGTACATAACAAAATATATTGAAGCAATTGATGTTATTACCTTTTTGATTTGGTTCTCTCATTTGTATCTGCTTCATCTGCTACTTTGATTTTGTCCATGATTGCTGGCGAGAATAGAATTAAATTCAATGTATTTACAAAGACAAGATTGACCGATGTTGAAAGATTATGAGATCTATTTTTTTATTCTATTGTTTGATAGAATGGATCTTTATGAAAGTTGAGGGGTGATCGGTCCAATATGCTTCTGTTGTATAGGTGGAACATATATTTTTGATTGAGTTAGTCCATTTATGATCAATTAATGGTCTATTTGGAGTATGTGTTTTGTTGAGAGAAAATTGTGTTGTGTACTGTTGCATATGTTTTATTAGTCTTTTTGTTGTTTTGTTATTGTTAGACATGTCTAAATTGAAATCTCCTATAATGAAAAGAGTTGTTTGTTGGGCTAGATAAGTAAAGATGTCAATCATTATGGCTAAAATGTCATTAATGGGAGTATTTGGTCATATGTAAACATTAGTTACATTGTATTTGGTGGCATGATGGCATAGTGTCAGTGTTATGGCTTCACTATTTTGTGTTCTATGCTCTTTTGTATTCAACACTTGTAGATTGTTTGTTACAAAAGTTGTTATGCCGTGTATATGATACAGTGTATGGCTATTGTATTTGTGGAGAATATTTGTATGGGATGGAGGCAAGTGAACCTCTTGGAGGCACAAAATATCGGAGGTCATGATGTCATAGTCATTAATAATGTCATCTATGTGTGCTTTCAAGCTACGGGTATTTAGTGTGCATAGAAGCATATGTGAATCTTGCATCAAGCATGTTAACTGATTTTCAAGTTTCCATTGTGCATTTTTTAGAGGCGAGACATTTCGTAATGAATAGTTTGTTTGACTTTTAAATGTTTTCATTATAAAGGCTTAAGTAAATATAGTGATTGGATTTCTTTTGTTCTTGAAAGTGTTGTATATGTTAAGCCATATTGTGTAATGCCAGTTGGGTCAAAAGCAAGGCCTTCTAATGTTAGCCCTTGAGATCGATGTATTGTTCGAGCACATGCAAGTTGTACTGGGAACTATTTTCTGATTTTTACTTGTCCACCAGTCAACATTTTTGGAATTGGTTTTGCTATTTGATGTATTGGGACCCAATCTCTTTGAATTTGGTGTATAGTATTGAGCTAATTTATTTCTTTGGCGCTGACCTATTTTGGGATCATTAAATTGAATCCAAATTATGTCAATTTCTTGTTGTCTCGTGTATGCTTTTAGGATTCCATCTGATCCATTAACAAGGCCATCTTCTGTGTTATAGTTTCCTCCAATAATTTCAACGAGGATATTTAGTTTTAAGATTATTTGACTTGGCAAGGTTGTTGCATGGTTGTAGATTCATGTTGCAGTATAGTTTTGGTCTAAAATGTCAATTGCATCTAATACTATGTTTTGACCAAAAATTATTGATAGCATATTCTTGTTATGTGTGTCAACATCTTGTCTTTTGAAAAAGAGGTATGGAAATGTTGGGTCAAGTGATGTTGGGCGTAAGAAAGCATGATTAAGGTATTGTATGTTGTCATTTGTATGTTTTCCCAAACATATCCTATTCAAAGTAGCGATGAATTGACTATCATTTTGTCATATTGTTGTGGTTAGAGAATAGCAGTTTACCTTGTCTCTCCAAAAATTGTAGGGCATTAATTCTGTTGGAGATGGGCTATTGTTAAATACATCTGAGTCTAGCATTGGGAGAGCTTGGTAGAGGTCACCACAAAAAATTGTGTCAATGTTGCCAAAGTATTTAGTAGGTAGTCACATAATATCACGTAATCGTTTATCAAGGTAATGTAAAAATGTGGACCCTACCAAAGATATTTCATCTATAAGTAGCACGTGTAATTGATTGTAGGTCTTTGACATGGCATCTAATGTCTTTGTGCTAAGTGGGACAAATTTTGATTTGTTGAAAGGTATGTGAAAGGCCGAATGCAATGTTGATCCACCAATATTGTATGCTACTTTTCCTATATATGCAGTCATTAGGCCTTTTGGTTTATCAGGATCACTATCAATTGCATTGTTGTACAATCGAATTAGTGCTCGATAAATAGTTGTTGCAGTAAATGTTTTCCTAGTTCCTGCTCCTCCTGTTAGGAACAAGTGTATTGGAGTGTTAGGATCCTTTAACTTTTTCATGATAATGTCTTTAATGATTGTTTGTTGCTCTCTATTTAGGGATCATCTTAATCGGTAGTATTCATTGTTGTCCATGATTTGTGGATGTTTTGCAATTTCAAATGGCCTTGAGGATAGATTATTAATGCTCTTATTGAGTGCAATTTGAATATCTTGTTGCACATCATATTTTTCTTCTTCTGTGAAATTTTTTCCTATGAATCTTGTGTTTTTGATATTATCATCAATGTCATTGACTTCAGAGATAGCTTTGTCAATGTCACCCCATGCAGAGGTTGTGGTTTAGGAAAATTTTGCACGGTTTATTTGGATAATCGATTGGTTTTTCAAGTATGCATTTTCCCAAGTCTCAGAGTTTTCTTTGAGGGTATCTTCACTTACTATGAATGGATTGTATAATATTAGTTTCTCTCTATAGTGGCTCTCTATGTCAATATGTTTGTTAAATTTTATGAAATGAATTACTTTTGGCTTGGTTTTATCATGAAGCCTACTGCCATCTTTTTTATATTGAGAAGCAAATTCTGCAAGGCAAATGTTTGAAATAATCTGAGGACGTTGTAAATAGTAATCGACCATTGATTTTCACATTACATTTTTTGATTCGTCGTCTTCTTGGTTTAACTCTTTCACTGATTTTAATATAAATTTTCGCTCATTTTGAGCTCTTGTATCAATGAAGATGCATTTTCTAGAACTACGATTTAGGGGTAGTGAAAGTGCAACATGTGCTGCTTGTTGAGACGACATTTGATGGAGGTTTAGTAAAGCATTTGCTAAGTTTGATATCATTTTTAAAGCATCTATATATTTTTGTTGGTGGTCTTTACAGATTCTTTTGAATGCATTTTTCATTGATCTGCCAACTTTTGCCATATAGGAGCTACAATACATTGCTGCAACATATGCATTGAGGACATATTGTGCATTTGTATTTTCTCGCCAAAGCCATGGCATTTTTTTGGAGAAGCTATTGTTCCATATTTGCGAAGGTGTTCTTTAGAGATAAATGGTAGGCCTATTAACTGTAGACCTCAAGGCCATTATGTAGTCATCATCATTAACACCTATTTCTTGTAAAAAATTTGTGAATGTAAATGTATTGGGGTAGCTTGCTTTTTCAATTTTGGTACAAATTTGTGTAGCAATTGAACATAATTTGTCATTTGTATCTTCTAATGGTTCAAGTATTGTTGTGTTTTTCATTGGTGGAAATGGAAAATTATATCTACAATGTGCATTTTTTGATTTTCTGCATCATTTTGTATGGCGATGCACATGTAATATTGCTATATTTGGTTCTAAATCTCTTGTATCACATGTAATATATTTGTCTACAAATTCCGTTATGGTTATATTGTTATGTCTTCCATACATAGGAGCATTATGAACCCATATAAGGAAGTGGTCATGTTCATTTCCACGATTTTGAAATTCGGTTACTGAAAAATAGTCAATACAGTTCCAAAAAAAGATTGGTCTGTCAAGATTAATGTTTTCAGTTCATTTATTCTATGACTTTAGTATTGGGCACAAGTTACTGGGTCTCTTTTGATTAATTCTTCTACATTTATTTCATTTTCTATAGTACAATTTTGACTAGTTGTTGAATAGTAGGAACTGTGTAGTTCTTTCAATGTTGTTTGTAGTGCTAACCTATTTTGTTCAACACTGGTAAATGTGAGAAAGAAAGTAGGTGGTCCTAATTGTCATATCATTGCAAAAACATTTTTTTTTAGTTGTTGTGTGTAGTCAGGAGATATTCGTATCTTTTTAAAGTCAACATAACCTATATCTGACTTTAGTATTTTCTCTAGATTTGGTTTATGCTTGACTTCTTTTGCTAATAGCTTTCTTTCTTTTAGTTGGCCCTTTCAAATTCTTATCCACATTGTCGACATTACTTGATGTATCAATATCTTAATTGTTTTGAAGAAAAGGTTGGTTGTATGATATGCAAATTGCCTTTGTGAATTTGACAATTCCCATAGCACTATTTTTTGGTAGCTAAAATTTTTACTAATATCATTATCACGTGGGCTACCAAAAAACAAAGTTGGAAAATTCATTTCTTCTGCATGTTTGTCTTGGAATATTCCAATAGGGCATTGGTCTTGGGCAGGTGCAATTTCAATCAACTTGTCTTGCATTTTGTATATACTAGTGGATTCTCTGAACCCATGCACTAGAGTTTGACACAGTGCTTGGTCATCATCACTCTCTGACTCAGAGTCAATCATGGATGGCTCATTTTGGTTGCTAATGTTAGTATTTATTTCGATAGCTTGTTTCCAATTGTCATTTAGTTTTACATTGTGCATTTTGTATAATGTTGTTTGGATCAATTGTCGAAGAGCTTGCATGATAACTGTTGGACGTACCATGCCTTTCTGGAAAGCATTTTTATATTCTAAATGTCTTTTTAGGGAAACAAAAATTGTTGTTGTATTGGTAGTTGATACAGGTAAAGCTCTTTGAACAATGTTTGTGTCAATAGGGACATTAATGATTGAACCAATCAAGCCTAACTAAGATCTTTTGTATCCTAGCTCCCATATTTGTGCAAAAGTAATTTGCAATGAAACAAGACGCTCTTCCAATTGTGTTAAAATTTTAACAAGTTCAATTGCATTGTTAACTCTAATATTATGCAGTGTAGCATACTTGGGAAGAGTTAATACATTTTCCATGCCGAGTGACTTTAGGTACCGAGCATGATATAGGTGCCGAGTGAGATTTGAGTGCAAGTCACAGACGATGCCGAGCAAAATAGAAATGCAATAGGAGCTGAGTAAGCCAATTTTTTTTAATTTGCCGAGCATTAGGAATCAGTAAGTGCCGAGTAACACAGAATGCACATATAAGTTTGCCTAGAAATGCACTTGTGATGTGATAGAATGACTCATATTTTGTTATTAAGTTCTCGTGTTATATTATTATATATTTGGGTATTTAAGCCCAAGAATAAGAGGCCAAAGTACCCAATATGGCCCTAACTACCTAATATCATACTATGATCAATACATATGCTTTAGACAAATTTGCACCTTCTACATTGACAACTTAAAATATGTGCAATGAGGAAAGTTATTCATACCAATATTTGAATTATAGAGCTTGAAGAAGTGATGAAGCACTTGGAGTATCACATTATATGTTTAAGCATGTTATGCATGCTACTAGAGAACCATAAGTAGTTGGAAAAACTCCCTCAATGATTAATACATATAAATTTGATGTTGATGAATAAATATGATGTAATAAATAAGAAATAGAATATAACTATTTAATTTTAATACATAGTTTATAAAAACTTAATAATAATTTACATATCTTTTAGAATTGAATTATTTCGTTTTTGTAATTATTTCCCTTAGTATGTTTTTTGATGTAAAATATAATTATTAATTTAATATTAAAATTCATATTTAAGTTTTAAATAAGGGGAAACAACTAAAACAAAAATATAGAAGGATTTGGCACTTTATCTTAGCGTGTTTGCAAGAATGCATACAATAGATCTCTATTAAGACTAGAAGAGACATAAGGTTGATACAATAGATAGTACAACCCATGATGAATCATTTGAAATAATAAAATTGATCACCAAACTTGAAAAAACACACAAGAGGCTCAAAGTGTCCACATAGTGGATTACTGTCATGAAAAAGTAACGAATATGATTCTGCATTTGATGCGCTATTAAAGTGCAAGTACTTCTTGCCTCTTGTCAGTGACCAAACACATACTTTAATCTTCAACCACTTTGATAACCAGTGAATACAGAATGCATCTCCCCATAGTCCAATTTCATTATCGCCTGTGGTTGGGTTTGCAAAAAATTGCATTCTATGCAAGTATGATGCAATATTTGTAACTTTATGGAGGTCATATAATGTTTGAGAGTTCAATTCAAGGTTGTATGAGTCAATAGCGTCTCTTTCACCTCTTTGGAGACAATTCATGAAATATTGAATGGTTCCTTTGCGTAGTTGAATTGATGTATACTTGTTTTGCAACAAATATTGGAAGGAGTCAAATAAGCAATCTCCAACTATGTATGTAAATGGATTTAATCTATATAATCCTTCTTTCTCTAGTATAGTGTCAATGTTAAATTGCGGAAGTTGTATTTGAGTTTCATAGTTTTCAACATCAACAATTTCTAAAATATTTTGTTTTGGTTGGCTTCTTTGGTTATAGTTCGTAAGATGTTTGTAATTTGTCATTTTGTGTGTAGATCAAACAAATTGGTGGATATTTTGACTTTGTTTGCAAAAATTGTTACTAGAATAAGAAATTTAGACCTCTTATATAAAATGTAGGATGCTACAATATTGCAAGGAAATAGGAGATAGTTTTGCATACCTGTTGGAAAGTATTGGTCGTAGTATTTCTTTAAAAAAATGTTTCCTAAGCTGCATAAGTATAAATAAAATAATTATTACTTAAACTAGTTAACCATATTATGCATCATAAGGAAATTTGAAAATTGTGCAATGCTAAATTGCAAAGTCAATGTATTTTTTTATGAAAAATACAATGCATTGATACTTGTAAATGTGCCTTCCAATAATGTATCATATCTCTTGGATAGATGGAATAACAGATCTATTGGGAGCTATTGTGGCCCTCACTTAAAAAGATCTTAAGAAAGACTTGGCTTATTCTACTATGTCCCTTTCTGCCCTAGATCTTTGATAACTTACCGAGGCACACTTATACTCATCTCAAAAGCTTTGCTTGCCTGCTATCGACTAGAATATAGATAGTTACGATCATCAATTTTGAAGCTCATTCCAGGAACTAACCTATTACATTTTGTATCTACTATTTTATATTGAATTGCTCTTATCATACTTCTCACCATTATTAGACCTACAAGGTGTTTTTGATGATACAAGAAAAAGAAAAAGGGTGTTGTCCCTATACAACAACAACCAAAACGACAACATAAACTCTTTACACCACATTAAAAGAACAACTAGAGACCCACATTAAGGTGGTAAAAAATTTGTTTACAACTTGGGGAAGAGGAGGAAGAATTATCTTTCCTTTGTGGATGAACAATAATCCAAATGATACTATCATTTGGAACATCGTTAGAATGGGGGTGAGTGAGGAAATCTCCTTAGAATTGATACTATCAACACAAGGATTAGATTGTTCATAAGGTGACACATCATTTTCCATTTCTTGGAGTAAGAAAGGAGCAATGAAAATGGAATATATAGAAATATAGTACTATAACCTCGAATCAAAAACTTATCATTAAAAAAATCCATCATCAGTGAGTGGTTGAAAGAACAAAACATATATGAATTCCACTTTACAAATTAATTAGAGGGTGAAAAGTGGGACAAGACATTTGAATAGAAAATTAAGTGTAATATGAAGCTTTTGTCCACAAAAAACCAAATTTAATTAACCTATCATAATTGACATAAAAATTTATATAATATATTTAGATAATAAATAGATATTAAAATTTAACCATCCATACACTACTTATTGATTTTCACATGATTTATAAATTAAATGAAAAAATATTATTTAACTTAATTTGATTCTTTTAATTATTACCTAAATATTTTATTTAATATTTAAAAAGTTCTATAATAAAAATTAAACATATTTCAATCTATAAGCAATCTAGTATACATTTTAATTAACAAACAATGAACATTTTTCAACCTCCATTTCATTGGGCGAGGAATTATAAATTTCAATTATCATATATTTTACTTCTAAAAAGGAAAGCTACATTGAATCTAATCTATTAAAATTTATAAAAAGAAAGTTCCATATTTTTTTAACAAATAGGCTTTTTCTATTAATTAAATATTAAAGTTTCTATTTTAAAATTCATCAATTTGATTTTATTTTTTAAACTTAAAATTTATAAAATTTACTTACAATTTTTTTAATATATAATTATAAATAAAAATGTTCTTAGAATTATAATAAAATTTTATAAATGGCATATAAATAAATAAATATACATACATTTATTTTTATTTTAATCCAAATTTGGTAATCAAGTATAATATAAAAGCCTTACCTTCAAATGGAGATTCTTGAAAAAAAAACTTGCAATTCCTCTTCTGGCAATGCAAATCTACCTGCAAGGTAGAAACGTGAACTAAATAAAAAACCAAGATATACCAAAATAAAATTTGGGCTGAATTTTTTTATATCAAAACACTACAAGATGACAAATATGAAAAACATATGCTTTGTATTGGTTAATCCTTAATAGAGGACAACCAAAAAATTAATAGTTAAACATTGAAGTTTTACTAACCAGGCTTCAGTAATGAAAATAGAGTGATGGGATTGATATTCATATAACTACTCATAACCAATCTTTTAATGTGTTCTACTAAAAGTTCGAGGCCTATATTAGGAAGGGTTGCTTCTTCTATTAAGACTATGAAATGACAAGGCATTATGAATGGATATTTAAGGAATTTTGCCAAAGCTAACTTGTTGGTAGGAAATTGAACTCTTTGTTTATATACTGAAACCAACTTGTTGGGTGCCATCCATGAACACAAGTGCATCCAAAGTTTTTAAAAAGTTGCCAAATATAGTTATAACATTTGAAAACTTTGCTATCTCAACGATGTGTGAATCAATAAACACAAATAATTTTATTATTATATTTTTAGAACTTTTTAGAATTTTAAAATACAGTTATAACAAGGATAAATATCAATAATGAAGTTTAAACTACTGCCAAGTTAAAAAAATGAATACATAAGGCTATTTTAGTTTTGTTTTTTTATATGACTTAAATGGGCTTACTCTTGTAAAGACACATATACATTGAGATTGTGTACAGTGTCACTGGTGCTAAGAAATATTAAAAAGGCTTAAAAATAAAGGTCACTCTAATTCTGCATTTCAGAAGTATTTCTTCAACTGCCGCTATAACTTAACCGTCTCGTCATAGGAAATGGTGTGTAGACACATGAGTCATTTATTTACTAGTTATTTATATTTCAATATTTAATGAATCTGTACAATACCAAGGGGATTTTCCTAGTTATTTGGTGTTGCTTGCGTGATGATGTCGGCCTTCTTTGGAGTTGCTTGAGTGGTGATGTTGGCCTTGTCTTTCCATCATTGTGGTTCTTGGCCATTTTGAAGCCTAAACTAAACAATTTTGAACTATAATTAAAATGCTGCAAATGGGTAAACTATAAAAAACTGAATTGTAATCCCTAGAAAGACAAACTATGTTGTGTCCTTAAATGTAATTCTCTGAATTGCTTGCATGTCAAGGCAAAGATATAGATCCTGTCGTGGCCACAAGTTACAACATAGCCTAGTTCTTCAGAACCTGGGCTCTATCATTTTTGAAATTCTTGAATAACCAAACCATAGTTAAGTGTATATTTTTGGTGATTGTTGTTTTGTCTATTATGTCAACTCCTTCAAGGCCCTAGTTTTGAAACAGAATCCAAATTTTTTTTATCAGTTGCTGACAAAGGATACCAGCTCTTATCAGTCAAAGGAGCTTCTATGTAACCTGTGTTACATTCTTCACTTTGTTATCAGTTTCTGAAGAAAGTGCACAGAACAACTTCTTAAATATTTAAGACAAACTTTTACTTATATTTTATTAAAAAATTAAAATTTAACAATCGAAATAATAGCAAATGCACAAAATCCCCACAAGATCCATATAGTTAAGAACATGAGATTAGTCGGAAAACCCTTTTAGTGTAAACAATGGAGAATGATTGCTTGGACAACAACATTTCAAAAGCGCCATGATGGGAAATGAAGGGCTAAGGAACCCAGTCGAAGCTGATGATAATGGCACTGGATTAGGCTTCATAAAAAAATTCAAGGCACTAATAGTGGTTATCAAAGGTATGCAAATATTAAATTTCTTGCAAAACCTGTGTGCCTTGACTTTTTTCAGTGCGTTTTACAGTTTTAAATAGAAGCAAAGTATATTAAAATTTCTTTGGGCTCTGTTAGATATGTATGTGGTGGAAATATGATAAACAGTTACTAGAACTTAATCTGCCCTGGTTTCTCCTTATCCAAGGGTATTTTCTAGTCACAAATCATTTATCTGGAAACTCACGATTTTAGAAAATTTACCCCTAATTTAGTAAATTGCTTCAAGCAAATCAAAGGACTACAAAAAACTTTGCTGTGGAATGGTTTTTCCTTGCAATATTGTTCTCCTCTGAATTGCAGACAATGGTCCGTATTGTTTATTTAGCCATCCTTGTGCTCTGGCCACAAAATCTTATGAATGTTATACCATTCTCAGGCGGGCCTTAAAATATACCCTAAAGCCACAGGCTCCTCAAAACCTAACATTCTACAACTATCTAATATCTACATCACCACGATTTTGATAGAGTTGTCGGCTGGAAATAATGTGGAAATGCTTATTTTTCATTTTTAAAAGTGAAAAATTGAAGAACTCCCTGAATAAAGAATAGTAATAATCCAAATTAGTAATAATTTTTCTTCTTCTCGCTGATTTGACTTTGGAAATACAGAGTGAACTGCTAGATTTTCGCTGCCCGAGATTGCCAATCTGAATAGTAATAATTGAAGTAATACTTCTTGAAGATCTCTACTTACATTAATGATGTTTTTTTCCCCTTTTAAAGCCTGAGATTTTCAAAATTCTGGGTTGAATTTGAATGAATAGGTGTTGACATCGCCTCAAACTGAGCGATAGCGATGTTTTTTGTTATTATTTGTAAGTGCTATGCAAATCCGTTCTTTTTATCCGAAGAAATGTTTTTTTGGCACTGTTTATTTCGTTCTACTATTCAGGAGACAGAAAGCTGTAATGTTAGGAAATGGCCATGGTAATTTAACGTTACTTTGGAGACGATGCGCGAATCTGAAATTTGACTTTTGGTTTTGCTTTGTTTTCTTTGAAATTGAATGAAGTGTTATTTTTGTTGTGGGCATCTAGTAATGTTTTTGTTATCTAATCAAAGTTCAATGGATTTCGCATAAATGCTTGACACAATAAGATTCTATCAATACGCATCAATCTCACCACTGTCGGTATTTTACTTAGGTCAAAATCGAATTTTTGAAGATTAAAGATTCAAATGGATTGGATGTAGCCAAACAAGTTTGATGGGTTGTTTCTCGATCTTCGCACAACTAGTAGACAACAATTGCAATGAAGCGCACAACTTTTTTATGAGATGATTTGTGCATCTTTACCTATCAGCAGTAATCTAAAATTCCTGTTAGGTCTGACGTGTTTAACGTTAATGAATGCAGGGGGGAGCCCAATGAAGCAAGCCTATAAATCCAACTGTCTTACCGATTATGTTGACATAGGCGTTTTAGATATTTTGTAAGAAGTTGTTGTAGAAATTGCAGAGGTAAGATTTCTCTCAAATGTCCATTTCCACATTTCTGATGTTCCAAACATGGGTTTGTCTATTATGCTGATCCTTGACCTCCTCAATTTAAACTCTTACGGCATAAAATGCACTAAAAATGGCTGGAAAAGGGAGTGCATTCCAAACAAGGAAAGGAAGGGGGGTTTTGGGTTCAAAGGGGTTCTTCATGATGAGATGCCATGCCAAACCTACTCATTCGATGTCTCTTTCTGAGATGAAAGGTTTTCGAAAAAGCTTTCAGATGAGGGTAGTGCCGAACATGAGTGGATTTTCGCAGAGCTAAAAAAAATTAGAATATGCAATCGCGAGTGAGCTAAAAGACATCAATTATCTTGGTTCCAGCAACGAGAAAGCAAGCAAACAACAACACTGCAAACAAAAACCCTTCCACAGCATATGAAATCGAATGCTTACATTTAAAAAAATAAAATTATAATGCCTTCATACCTATTGTGAATCTTGCAAATGTTTAGCAAACAGGTCACAGAGACAATCCACAAATGGTCCAGAATCTTACAAATGTTTTGCAAACAAGTCACAGAGACAATCCACAAATGATCCAATGCAAGAACTAGATAGGAACAATAAAGCAGAGTAAATAAAAATGAAACAAGTCTCAAAAAAAAATAGAAAAGTAACCGACCTAACCAAGCTGTCAGGGGTTAGTCAAACGTTAATGGAACCTTAGGCTACCAGATGTTAATGCAACGTACATAGAATTTATTGCTCCTTAAATAACCGACTCTATTGCTTGTTGAATAACCAACTTTATTGCTCCAATTTCACTCATTTTTTCAACATCGAAATTATTTTTTCATTGCATTTTTGTTTCAAAGCCAATCAAATTGCAAATAAATATTACTATTCTGATTTATTAAATGCAATGAAATTAGCAAACTTTGTAAATATAACAAATGTTTAAACAAATTGAGAATCTGATTGGTGCATTTAATAGTAACCTGGACTAAAGGAAAACAATAGTTACCTGCCAAAGACAGGAACTAATAACACTAATAATTTAACAACTTTTATTAAAAAATCAAAGTTTTAAAAAAATTAGAAATTCAAATAGAAAGATATAAAATATTGAAATTATATTTTTATTGAGAATTAATATTGATTAGACATGTGTGGGGTGGAAGATAAAATGATTGAAAAAATAAAATCTTATCAACTTATCACATATGTTGAAAGGATAAAGTTGTAATTAATGCATTTTCATTAATGCAAGATGAAGTTGTTAGAAAATATTTGTATTTTTGTTGAGGAAAATTAATTTTCTTCCCCACCAAAAATAGTATGAACCAATAGAATGATTGAAAAATGTGATTTATAAAATAATGAAAAATTAAGAAAATATATAAACATTTAAAATTTTATATAATGTTTTAAATTCTTCAATTTGATTGGTCAGTGTTAATGTCATATTAGCACTTACATGAATGCAGGAACTAATAACTATCATTACATTAAAACATGACAAAACACCTTGCAAAGGTTGCCACTTCAACAGCACAAAGCAAAATGATGTACGTTACTGGTAAAGTGAAGCCATATCATGGAAGCCCGTGGCTAGATGGAAGTGCATTTTCGTGGCTGTATAGACGTTGCCCTAAAATACTACTTCCCCTGGAAAATAGAACCCCAGCTTACGTCATCAGTACCAAATAGAATCCCAACTTTTGTTTTCTTCTCAAATAAGAAGATTCTCCATGTCTTAAATATCACATACTAAGGTTTATTCATAGACAAAAAGTGTTATATAGTCAAAGTTAACTTATTTATTCACACTTGATTTCTTCATTAGTGTAGTGTATTAGTGTGTGATGTTTAAAAGTGACCATAAAACTCTTGCATGATGTTTAAGGGTGACCTTAAAACCCTTGCTTGTGTCTTTCATCCAAATAATATTATTTTCTTAGACTATTTACTGTAGTATATTTATTTTCATGGTGCATAAATTATTTATATATACATATAGTATAATTACATTTATTATATGAGGAAGTATGAAATAAGATATAATATTTAATTCTTGTCTTTTTTAGCAAATTATTATATTATTATATTGTAATTAAATTCTTATTGTATTTTTTATATTTAATATTCTATTTAATTTATTACAAAAGAGAGAAAAAAATTAGGTACTAAAATTATATATTCTCGTATTTCTATTAAATTTTAAGTAAAGTAAAAATAATTGTTATTAGTATTACATCGTTATATTTTTATTTGATATCCTTTCTTATCCTTATTCTTAAGTATAAAGTGGATTTTGTGTGATACTTTGCAATGGTACAAAAGTAATAATATTATTTTTTATTTAATATTATAGTGCTAGTTTATTAAATTAAATATCTTTTTAAAACAATGAAGGAAAGAAAAAAAAATGTACATATTTATGAGGAATGTTTTTTTTTTCTTTTTTAAATAATAAATGATATATATTATTTTTTATTAAGTTGAGATTTTGATATTAGCCTAAACCAAGGGTGGTTAGAACTAAGGAACCACCTTTCCAAGGAATGACAATCAAGTGGTAAGACCCATTTAAAATTCTTCCAAAAAGACTTACTAAAAGCTCCTCTTTAGTCTATGAGGACAAAGTTATTTCAAAGACCCCTTCATTTTTGCCTTCTTATCCTTCATTTTACTTATCTAGTTTTCAACCTTTTTCCAACTTCATAGCATCCTTTTGTCATCTGCAAGAATCAACGCACAAGGGAAATGTCTCTTGATCTTGATTACAAAATCTTTCACTTACAGGCATTCTTGCATTACAAGAACTACATCAAATAATGGTAGTATCCTCTCTCAAATTATCCTTCTTGGTGGTGTAATAAATTATTTTTCTAATTACATGTGGCCTTGGTTTTGAGAAAAGGAGAGTGTTCTAAATTGGGTTGAAATAATCCTTTACTAGACAATTAAACTGAGGAACAGAGAAGCTCACCAACAAGACAACCTAATCCACATAATTTTAATAGAAAATGCTTTTTATGTAAGCGATTTGGTCATAGAGTAGCACAATGCAAACAAAGAGTTTAAGATATGTCCCTTTAAGGATATTGTTTCACATGTTATTTGTATGGGGCACAAATTGAATGAGTGTAGTCTAAGGTGAACAATTTTTTAAACAAATGGAGCATTTACCATGCTTCAAAAGTTACAACTTTAGACAAATGGAGAAGTAATGAAGATTTAGGACAAACCAAGTTACCTTTAGAAATGGGAAATAAAATATAATGTGTTTTAAATAAAATAATCTAGGTCGCCATATTATAAAGTTATGTAGATTCAATAATGCAAAGTTGACTATGAAATGTTCAATAGAGTAGAATCATATGCAGAAGAATGAAAAGGGAAAAAAAAAGGGAGATGTTGATGAAGTGAGGAAGAAATGTTGGAAACTTACAATTGGAACAATTGTTGTTTTTTCATTGATGTCAAACCTAGGGATGAGACATATGACTACCTAATCTAAATGTCATATCTATTTGATTGATGAAGAGGATTTGAGAAGTTAATCATAACTATAGTACCTAGAGGAAAGGTTGCAGTTATGAAAAGAAAACTACAATGGACATTTGATTAGATAGACTTTGATAAAGAAAAGTAATTTTTTATGTAGAGTAAAATACTAAGGAGTGCCAAGTAATACTAGTGTCAACTAAGCTACACTTAGTGTCAAACAAATCTAGTGTTGACTGAGCATTAGCATCGACCAATGAAGTTAGTTGATGCCAAGACAAAAAGTTTTACAATGACTGAGTATTTCAGTGCTGACCAAGTATCAGAATTTAGACATTGTCAAGTGACAACAATAGAACAAAATTCAATAAAATCGTAAGATCAAGCTAACTTAGTTAATTTCTTGGGAGATGCAAAAAATGCTAAAGATAAGATTGATGAGTTCAATCATTAATTTTAAGGAGGTAATTAGGTAAAGACCTAACATACAAATTCTAGAGAAGTTTCTAGAGGATGATCAAGAAGATGAATAGATACATTGAATCGAATTGAGTCTAATTGTAAACCCTAAGATCTACAGTGGATGTAGAAAATGGTAAAGCAAAAATTTCCTATTATACAAAATCAAACATTTGGTGATGTGTCTAGTCAAGCCTAGCTAGTGTGTGTATCAGCGAGTTTGTATGTGAAGAAAGGCATATAAAGCAGGGTTGATAAGAAACACACAAGTGTGTGAATGTGAAGCTAAAGGAGAAATCTTTCAGATATGATATTGTTTTTGATAAGTGAATTAGAGCATAAGGCTTAAGTGTTGATGAAAAGAGTGGATTGATTGCTTGAAAGGTGTCCAAGTAGATCAAGATTAGAGATGATAGTGAAAGGCTTATCATTGAATGAACACAAGGATTGAATAGAGATTTAAACTTGTAAAAATGAGCTATAATCACATAGATCAAACCTACTATTTTATTTCTTATCATTTGTAAATAGTTGTATTGAAATCCTTTTAACAGAGGTTGAACTAACTGTTATTTGAAGACTTAATAGTTTGTGTAAATCCTTTAACTGGGTGACATTCTAAATAGAATGATCAAAGTCCTCTTACAAGGCCACTCCTAATAGGGTGATAAAATCCCCTAACTAGGTCACATTTAATAGTGTGTATTGTAACCTTTAATCAGGTTGGCTCCTAATAGAGCTCACCACTAAAGAGTGAAAAATAGTGACACGTTGCTGGTGGCTTTTCCCAAATTGGGTTTCCACAAAAAATCAGTGTCAAACTATGATGATTTTTTTATGAATGTTTACATTTGACAATGTTTCCAATATGAAATACTAGTTATGTTTATGACAATTTTATAGTAGATACCAAACATAATAGTGAAGTGTTTAATGTTTGATTATTCAAGTGCTACATATAGACCTTGCACACATGACTAAAACATGGGTATTAAAGAGTTTATTTAATGTTAGGGGAGGGTCCACCACTTTCTCTTGATTTGGAAAGTTTTGAAAATTGAATTACATCTTTGACATTAGGGGTAGTTTGTGTGACAAATATTTAGCATCCCCTTTTTTGAATATATTGATGAATGTGATCCTTATATTAAGATGTTTTGGTGAGTTTAGAACATGATGGAATCATCTCTATGGATTGTATGGACATATTTAAAGGGGTGAAATAATGAATTTTTTAATTTATAGTTTGAATGCAACTTGAAAATAATGGTATGTTGCATTAAATACACTTAACTTTTGGCATGTTGTGACTAGAAAAGGTATTTTCATGCTTAATTATTCATCGCGCTACTTAGTGAAAGAAATTTTAGAGTAATTAAAGGAAATTTGAAAGAGATTAAAGATGACTGACAAAAACTTTCTAGCAAAACCTTGTTGCAATTTAAAAGATTATTTTGATTCCACGTTTGATATTTTGAGTTTTAAATCATGAATACATCTTAGATGGTCGATATTAAAGATTGACCTAGACCTAAGTTTAAGAAAAAAAAACTTTCTGAATAGCTTGAGGATGACTCAAATGGCACCTTTTCTATTGTTCAATATGGTGTCTTACATGTTGATGATATTAGGGATTATATAAATTGGAATTTTGAAGAAATTGCAAAATATGCAATCTATCAATTGTATGAAGAATTATTTGAGAATGGAAAATTAAAGAATGAATATAGGGTTTTAAAAAGAAATAAAAATAACTTAGTTTATCACTTTTTTATAGTTTAAGGAGGTAGATTGGATTAGGTATGTTTTGAGGAGAGTTAATGATAAGTTCAAATGGTTAAGAAAACCCTACAAAATAAGCAAGGAAGTTCGAGACTACTATACTTTATATCCAATTTTGATCAAACATATACATACATAGAGTAAAATAATATGAGGGTCCCATATAGTTTTTACTTATTTTCTATGAGAATAATGAACAAATATAATGATATATTTGTTATACATTTTTCCACCATTAAAAATGATACATATGCATACAAATATGGGATACATTGAGTATCATATTCCACACATTGAGAAAATCTATTAATAATTTGTAAAAATTTGAAAAATAAAGTTTGTACTAACGAAATATTGCACAAAAGTGTTTAGTATACCAATTCATCTTATTTGACCTAATAAATATGTAGTTCTTTTTTTAATAATTTATTATGATAAAATTTATGTGAGAACAAGTTGCTAGAGTATATCTCAAATTGTAAACAATAAGATATTGTATGTTGTAGATACCTTGATCTTCAAGAAATATAAAATGATGAATATGAAGACTTACAAAAGAAACCCCATATCTCTTATTTATTGCAATTGATATTTCAACTTATAAATCGAGGTTCTTGTTTCCTTTACATACATGACACATACAACTATGTACTATTATCATTCCAATTGGCACCTATCATTAGGCCTAGTTACTTTAATTCATAGAAAATAGTTTTATAACTAGAAATCATATGTTAGTGTGCAATGGGTATGCAGAGTATATGTGAAAGGCCAATCAAGAAAAAAAATAGACTATTGATAAATAAAAAAATTATGTAATACATAAGGTTATTTTCATGATAAATTTAATAATAAAGAACATAATCAGAGTCCATTATTTATAGACTCATGGTGTGTTTACAATATGGAGAGAGGTCTTGAAAATGATATATATTGATGTAGCTCAAGAGGGAGAGATACACGTTAAGAGAGAGATGGAGTGGTAAAAATAGATATGGAAGATGAAATATGGAGAAATAGTGCAAGAAGGACATATATAAAGATGTGGAGGTGTAAGTAGAGGGAGAAAAAGGAAAATAGGGACCAAAAAAGATAGAGAAAGGAAGAGAAGGAGATTTTTAAAAATGTGGGGGAGGAAGAGGAAGATATTGAGATATAGAGAAGAGGTAGAAGGAGAGATGGGGTGATAGATAGATAGCAATATAAAAAAGGATATATAGAGAGATAGTGAGGGAGAGAGATGTTGAAAAAGAAAAGTACATTGAAGTAGATATATAAAAATTGAGATGGGGGGTGGAAGACAAGAGGCGCATGAGAATAGAAAGAAAGGGGATAGAAATAATCTCTCTCTCTCTCTCTCTCTCTCTCTCTCTCTCTCTCTCTCTCTTTTGTTGATATTTTATATCTCCTCTCCTATTCTCTCTCTCTTCACTTTCTTCTTTATTTTTCTATATATTACAAAAAAAATTAAGATTAATTTAAAATAAACCAACATTATCTTTTAGTTTGAGTTATTATAAAATGACCTAGAAATATTTTTAAAAATCAATTTAAAAAAAATTAATTTAAAAGTATGTTTCAAATAAAATATTTAGAAAGTTTAAGTTTAACTAAAAATTTTTTATTAAATAATACATTCAATATCTTTTGATTTCTACAATTTTCATGAGACCTATATATAATGTTACATTTAATTTACTAATTCTTCTTTTTAAAATCAATTGTTTACATCAAGTTTTTATTTTTATTTTTATACTGATAGTTTAGGGTATGTGCAGGATCATGTTGTGCCAAAAAGTAGCAATCTGAAAAATATGTAGTTCTGAAATGCTTCAAAGCATTTCAAAATCTATTTAAACCTTTTTCCCACTCATCTTGAAACTAAATGAAAAAAATTAATACCTTGATAAGGCCTACTATATCTTTTGATACCAACCCTATATGGTCAACTTAAAAAATATCCCAAAAATGTATTTTTGGGCCATTCTTGTGTGTCTATTTACTTCAAACATGTAGTCAACAACTTTTTTTCACTAAAATTTGATTAAATAAAAAGGGTTTATTAAGAATATTCTTAGCTTTCCATAAATGCAAGGTTTGCCAATTATGAGTTCAGTAAGGAATTATTACTTATTTTCTAATGGAGTTGTATATAAAGTGTTGATTGACACATTGCTTGATGTGTAAATGCAGATCCATCAAATGGATGTCAAGACAACATTTCTTAATGATGAATTGAAGGAGGAGGTATACATAGAGCAACCAGGATGCTTTGTAGAACACAACAAGGAGACCCATGTGTGTAGATTGAAGAAAGCCTTAGACAAACTCAAGTAGGCTCCCAGAGTGTGGAATGAGCACATTGACACATACTTGTAGGAAATGGGCTTTGTGAAGAGTGAAGCAGATGCTAACCTCTACTACTTGGTGGTTGAGGGTGAAGTTCCCATTCTTGTTCTTTATGTGGACAACTTGTTTCTTACAGGTGCACTAGGGCTCATAGAGGATTGCAAGAGGGACCTTGTAGAAGAGTTCGAGATGAAGGATTTAGGACTTATGCACTACTTTCTAGGCATGAAAGTGTGGCAAACAAATGGAGAGATTTTCCTTGGTCAAGGAAAATATTGCATTGAAATTTTGAATAGATTTGGGATGTATAATTGCAAAGTCATGTCTACACCCATGATACTGAATTGGAAGAAGCTAGATACATCTAAGGAGAAGGATGTAGATCCCAATTTATATAGGCAGTTGATTGGTTTGTTTATGTACTTGGTCAACAACAATCTCGATATTGCATTTGCAATGAACTCTCTTAGTCAGTTCATGGTTGAACCAAAGACAGTGTAATGGATAGTAGCCAAGCATGTGATACATTACTTGTGTGGTACAATTGAGTATGAGATCAGATATGTTCAAGATGAAGGTATCAAATTGATAGGCTATACTGATGTAGATTGGGTAGGAAGTACAATGGACAAAAGGAGCACTTCAGGTTGTTGTTTTAGTTTGGGATCAGGAGTTGTATCTTGGTTCAACAGGAAGCAAAAGTCTGTGGCTTTCAGTTTAACAAAAGTGGAATACATAGTAGCTAGCATGGTGACATGTGAAGCTATATGGCTTCGAATCTTGTTAGTAGCCTTGTTTGGTCAAAAGGTTGAGACTACTGTGATGCACTGTGATAATCAAAGTTGCATCATGTTGTCTGAGAATCCAGCATTTCATGATAGTTTTAAACATATAGACATCAGATATCACTTCATCAGAGATTGTGTACAATGAGGGATTTTTCAGCTACAATACATACCTATAGAGGAGCAGGTACCAGACATTCTGACAAAGGCATTGGGGAAGGCAAAATTCATCTTCTTCAGAGTTAAGTAGGTGTCATGTAGAACAACTTCCTTGCTAAGAGGAAGTGTTAGTTTTGGTAACTTGGACAACTATTCATCCATATGCTACTATTTAGCAAGTAATTATTTTGCTAACTAATTGGTTGGATTAGGGACAAATAGTTGTTAATTAATTGACCATTTTTGGAAGCAACTAGAAACTGACTTGGTTAGGGCTGTTAAGTTGTTTTAATCTTGACTGTCAATTGAGAATCAATCTCAACCGTTGGTTTTCCAACTAGAGTAGTATAAAAGGGCGTCAAGGGGGTATTAGGAGAATAAGAAGTTTGTAGAAGCATTTGCAGTGTTAGCAAATGAGTCTGCAAAGTTAGCAAACAATCTTGCAATGTTAACAAGGGTGCAATGATAGCATTGGGGATAACAGTAGAGAAATATCAATAGGAGAAATTAGGGGGTTGTCTGAGTTCTGCTAGTGAGAGGCAAGGAATTTTATATCTCTTGATTTGTTGAAGTTAATATAATTCCTCATCTGTAGAACTGGTTTTCCCTTAGGGTTTTTTCCGAGGACAATTTGTCCCAAAATATTGTATTCTTTATGTTGTGAATTTCTTTCCATATTTTATTGGTGAAGTTGTAGTTGTGTTATTTTTCGATATTAGCTAGGAATTTATTTTCAACAGTTTAACACTCATTTGCAATAAGAGATTAATAATAGTGACTCCAATAAGAATTTTTACATCAGTATACTAGAGCAACTAGAAATAATCACTTGTACATGGCAACCTCGAAAGTAAAGTGGCTACAAGGGTGAGTGAGTAGCCGAGTTGGTGTGAAGGCGAGTCGTGAGGCGTAGTGTTAGGCTAATGATCCCGGTGCTATGCATCAACTCCGGTTCAAGTCACATTAGGTTTACCACAAACCCTTTAAGGGTGAGTGAGTAGCCGAGTTGGTGTGAAGGCGAGTCGTGAGGCGTAGTGTTAGGCTAATGATCCCAGTGCTACGCATCAACTCCGGTTCGAGTCACACTAGGTTTACCACAAACCCTTTTTTATCCTTGCCATCAAGGTTCAAATCTCATGGGGATGAGGTCCCCCGTTTGTGGCCTCACTGGTTCATAGCTCTAGGTCAAAGCGTTTAACCCTCTTAAAAACACAATACACAACTTAAGACATTATATAGACTTTCATTTATTGATTCCTTATTTAATACGAATGACAAGCATTTAGTATAAGAGGTAATCTAGGCTACTTCTCATATGCATGATGTGAGAGGCGTGGTATGGGGATTGCATTTAAAAGTGCAGACTTCTTAAGAGTAATTCCGAGCTCGTCCCTCATGTCCATCTCTTCATAGCTCATGCCATCCGGAAGCACCCAATCAAACGAATGAAGCAAAGAAGCCAAAATCAAATGAACCATACGATCTGCCAATGAAAGCCCAGCACAAATCCTTCTCCCCGCTCCGAATGGAATCAGCTCGAAGTTTTGTCCGCGGTAATCCACCTTGTAATTTTCACCCGTCAGAAATCTCTCGGGCAGAAATTCGGAAGGGCTAGTCCAAACTGAAGGGTCCCTCGCAATGGCCCACACGTTAACAAACACCTGCGTGTCTTTGGGTATCACAAATTCGTCGACCACGCACGTGCTCTGAGCCTTGTGTGGAAGCAGCAGAGGAGCCGGTGTGTGCAGTCGGAATGTCTCTTTCACGGCTGCACAGAGATAAAGCAGACGATCCAAATCAGATTCTTCTACTTTCCGATCGGGACCAATAACTTCGTCCAGTTCCTGACGGAGACGCCTTAATTTCTCTCGATTGCGAATGATCTCTGCCATGCTCCATTCTACCGTTGAAGTTGTCGTTTCAGTACCGGCAATAAACAATTCCTGGAAAAGTTAAAAAAGAAGATTAAATAAAAGACTGTTTCTTTAGCAGTGCATCAAATATGTACCAAGTATTTGATAAGTTAATTTCAATACAACATACAGCTATCAAGGGTCGAATATCTGCAGGTGTGAAATCTTGGCTTCTGGAATCTAGTAGAACATCCAGAAAGTCCTTCGCGGAATCATTTTTCCCGAGGCTTTCACTTTCGGAGGTCGCGAGTCTTTTCTATAGGAACCAATCGACAAAATCGTACATCGCCTGGAAATGCTTGGACATCTGACTGCAAACGCCCTGCGGGTCGAGTAAGCGGAGAAACGGGAAAAAGTCGACCAAGTTGGGCTTTCCTCCGAGCCTCATCAACTCGCAGACGGAATGGTTGAATCCAACTGAAGCCGGATTGTGGGGATCGAAAACTCTGGTGCTGAAGATCATGTATCCCAACAAATTCAAAGACGTGCAGAACACTGTTCGCCCGATATCTATCACATTTCCCTTGTCCTCGTAAATGAGTCGGATTGTGTGAAATACCTCGGCTCTCCTGAGGTGCTGCAGAGCTTCTTGTCTTGTGTTGCTGAAAAGCTCGACCGTTGAGATGCGTCGGAGGTTGCGCCAGTGAGGTCTGTATTCGCCCCAGATAAGGGAGGCCTTGTGGTGGGAGATGGATTTGACACCTTCTATCACCGTCCGCCCCGCGAAGATGTGGTCGTGCGTTTTGAAGACTTCCTTCGCCATGGCGGCGGAGGAGACGACCACTGTTGTCTTGGTGCCGAGGTGGAGAGTCATGAGTGGGCCGTATTTGAGAGAGAGCGCGTAGAGAGACTCGGGAGGCCTATTGCCCAGCTGAAAGAGGTTTCCCACAATGGGCCAAGTAGTAGGCCCAGGGGGCAGAGAATTCTTCATTTTCATTTCTCTTCTACATACAAAGAAGAAGAATAACAGTGAAGCAGCAGTAAGGAGCACAGAATACCAAGAAAACAGTGGAAACCCCATATTGGCTGTAGAGATAGATACTTGTTTCCTCTGGTTCAGTTTCCAGCTTATAACTAGTGTCTACTTTGTAGGCAGAGTACGTGCGGGCAGCGCACTTGATCTTTCCATGTCGTAACACGTTTTCCTTTGGCTAGAATTTGTCGTAACACGTTTTTCTTTGGCTAGAATTTTATAATTACATACATAGATTTTGGGAATCCAGTAGTTTGAATTGTTGTGGCTTTCTGCAGGAGACCATGAGAACATGACATGACTGATATTATTTTTTATCGCCTGCTTCACTTGAATAACATAGTCCATGGGAGACAGTGGGCTGTAGGATCGGAGAGTCTTTGTTGAACGGGATGCCCACTTTAAAATCACAAATCCATATTCAATTCGAAATAAGTCGCTGAAGGATATATATATTTTAAAGGATATTAATTTTTTATTTATATTTTAAAGTGTATTCATATTTTAATTTACTTTTATATTATAATTGATTTTTTTTTAAATGGTTGTTAAAAAGAGGATGCATGACCATTTAAGACATCTCTGCCATTCATTAATTGTTCACTCCCATTAAAATGTCTTTGGCTAAATAGCCAAACATATGTACAAGATTTAACAGTTTTTGAAATTTATTAACTAATTTTAAAGTCACAAAATTTCTTGTATGTGACTTCAAAATAAATTTGATAAATTCAAAAAATTGTCATATTAGGTGCAAATTTTCTGCTAGATAGACGTTACCCATTGAAATGCGTACTTGTCATGTTGTTTTTTCTTATTGAATTCCTACAAGAAATTTGTGAATGGGGACAACATATATAAATTTATAAAATACAAGAAAGGATCTATTTTTTGTTAAGATGTCACAAGAACAAGAAGTACTTGCAAATAGGGTTTATAGGTGGTCCAAGTTACACTGATAAAGTATGAACCTAGCAATTGGAGTGATAGTAATAGGATGTGGCTATATTTACACAAAATATACTTTCGATTTATTTTCAAAATTATGAAAATAATTTACTTTTTTACAAAAAATTCATGATGACTTCAATGGTAAATAGCAAAAGACATCACAAAATCTATGATAAAATTATTGTGTTCTCATAGATTTGAAGAAATTTATTTTAGAAATTTTTGACTATTGGGTGCATTTTGTTAGGAGGATAGCTCGTGTCGATAGTAAATACCTCTCATCATCACACTCCAATAGGGTCTTTGAGGTTTTACAATAGTTTTGCTTTATAAATTTTAATTAGTTTGCTAGTTAATTTTTTTTTATTTGATTATATATTTCATGTATAAATTTAATATTATTTATTATAATTTATTTTAAAAATTTTAATTTATGGTATATTTTATAAAATATAAGTATTAAATATATTTTTATTTAATGTATTTTGTTATTATTTTCTAGGGTAAAAGGTCATAGATTTGCATTATATTTATAGAATACAAAATTGACAATTAAAAATATATCATATGTTTGTAGTTCAAATATCCATGAATTTGAACTACAAATATCAAGGTGAGAGTTTTTATCCTACCACAAGCCAATGTCATATGACTAAGCCAAAAAGATGAAGAAAAATAATGACTTCTAGAGATATACATTGAAAGGTCGTCAAGTACTACCAAAATTTAATAAAATATATAGTAGTGGCTCGAAAAATATGAGACTTCTAAGCAACTTTCTATGTCTCGAGACAAGGAGGACCAACCACCTAGTCTTTTGTTTCCTTGCATTCCTCATTTTTAGGAGGAGGACCACTACTTAGACTATTATTAACCTCATCCTTTAAGTTTTGTTTTTTGAACTCATCATCCATTGTGTATTGTCTCCATATTATTAAACACAAGCTGGACAATCGATGAAGAATTATCATCTCGTGTTTGCAGTCTGTACCTTGTCTATTTTTGATTCGAGAGATACTTGATACTCTTTTGATATTTGTACCTTGAGATGACCCGAGGGCTGAATGTTATATTTTGATTTCCGTACCATAAATGCCTTGTTGCTATGCTATTCAGTTTATCATATTTGCATGTTGATTCTATTTTGAGATGACAGTAGATCTATGATATCCGATTATCTAGTTATATGCTGTATTGGTCACATCTGTGGTTTTTATGATGTGATGGACCTTATGCTTTGGTTATTTACTTCATTCTCGTCTTTTATGATTAATGCAAACGTGAGTGATGTAAATGGATTAATGAGTTATTTAATGCTTTAATTGCTTCGGCTATTATGTTATATGCAATTGCACTTGATCATGTGTTTTAGTCTGTAGGAATTATATCCCTGGCGGTGGCCTATGGAGTTAGTGATCCAACTGTTCATATTTTGCCAATGTCGATCCTATATGGTCGACGTATCCTTATTTAGTTGTTTTATTTTAAAACCTTTTGGTGATTAGTAAATCTGAACTCATTGCATTATGTGATTAGACCAGTGAGCATGTCTGTGCATTTAGAAGTTCGCATTTGTTGCGAAAGTGTTAAGTGATTTTCTATAATTTTGGGTTTTCGGGTTTTAAATCTTTTTGGGTATAATTTCTGGCAACTTTGCCTTCGGTGAATTTCCATTACGGATAATAACCTATTTTCATTTGGGTTGATTTGGAGTTTAACTACTCCAGCTAGTTTTTTTCCATAATGAACTATTCACTCAAAAATGAATAAATATTAGAAAAGTGAATTCATTATTCACTTCTCACATTTTGGAAACTTAAATTTGGAGAGAAAATTTGGAAATCCTCTTCTGAAGGATTATTGTTTTGCTCGTTGTGGGAGTTTTGAGTGTGGGATCTTTGTGAGGTTGGTCTCGTTGGATTCAACTCGAGGAGTTCTCACTTTGCCATCAGTTTCAACAGTTTTGGCAAAGTATTTATTTTATTCTACGAGTTTCAGTTTCGACCCTTTTTGCTGTCAGGTAGGGCCTTCCTGTTTTAATGTTTTTGCTCTATTTCTGCTTCCATTTCTTGTAGCATTATGTTAGGAGGCTGTGAAATAGTCTTCCCCTCCGTTTCTGTGTGCTAGTTCTGCCCGGTTGGTCGAGTATGAACGTTTTACCTGTTTTTGAAATGGGGGTTTGGGTTTTTGGGCCGTTATGCTGGCCATTTTTACATATGGTGTCCATTTTCAATTATTTTTGGATTTTTGGGGTTTTTGAACTCAAAGGCCAAATGGGTTTTAATTTTGGATTTTTTCAAAATTTGGAGTTTTGACCTCATTTTGCATGCTACCCTGTTTTCTCAGGTTCTCTTGGCACATTGTGGTTTGTGGGCTTGGGTGATCCATTTGGATACCAATTGGACCACTTTTGCATCTTTTGATGCATTGGGATGCGTGTTGCATCTGTCCTCTCGGTTTTGTTTTCAGTTGAGGGACTTGTTGCCTTGCATTCTCTTCTAGTCCTTTTTGTTGTGATCTTTGTGATGGTGGTGCGACACACACGAGTACGTGCACATACATTTTCGGATGACATGTGAGTCTTGAGCTTCTATGGTACTTTCGAAAGTTATGATCATTGGGGTTGGGTTGGGAATTTGCATGCCTACGGGCACTCACTGTTGGATGAGCATGGGTAGGGTAGGGTAGCATATGGAGGGGGCTTCTATCCTGCTACCCGACGATCATGGTGTTATGGGCTGGCAGAGGAAGCTTTATATAAGTGATAACTAAATAAAATATTGGGTGGTAATAAAACTTAAGATAATAAAATGTGTGAGCACCCGATTAAGTTCGAGGACATAATGTGTGAGCACCCGTATCAGTTTGAGGACACACGATCCAAGCTTCGGCTTTTTGATGCCAAGCGACTCTCCATGATGTTAGCCCCTACATAGTAGCCCATTGAGATGTCTGACCAGGACCTGTAGTTATGCATTGTCTATGTCTTGGAATCAATCATCATACTGCTTGGCATGTGTGTTAGCCATGGATGTTGTTTTGTGTGTGTTTGTGGTTGGATCATTATCCTCATCAACATGGTGGGTGTGGACCTACCGGTACCATGTGGTTGGGAGGCGTAGCTACCTTCACCACTGCTAGGGACCGGTGTACAAAGATGGTCTATTGTTTTAGCGTGATCATTGCTGGATGTATCACTTGGTACTTCAATTTGCAGAGTATGCTTTCTAGTGATTTATGCTTTCATTGGGATGTTGTTTTTCCATGTTTACATGATGCTGGTTTTACACATTCCTTATTATGATGTTTAGCATATATTAGATGATGTTATCTGATTACAGGGTTATCTTACGCTTTTTACTAGCATGTTAGATTTCATTTACTTATATTGTAGCATGTTTATTAGTGACGTCCCTATCACGAGAGCATCAATGATCTGATCGGTGGCTTGGGATGTTACATGCAGGGGATGGTTAGGGCCCACAATGGTCTTATGACGCCATTGATGGTTGGGAGGAACTAGGTACTTCTAGTTGTTTTGTTCTTTGCAATGTTATTTTAGTTGTGGTGATGTTTCCTTTTTGTACTGTTCATTTTCTGTTTGTTAGATGTTAGATTCCATTTTTTGTATTTCAGTTGCTTAGTTCTGGTTTGAGTGTTCTAGCCTCGAAATGTGGATCTGGTACTCCTCGGTGTGGAGGTTCTTTTGTCAAATTTTCCCTATTTTTGAGTTTTGGAAGTGTTTTTGTTTCGTATGGGTGACATTTGTTCAGCAATTTGCGACATTTAAAAAGTGTCACACGCCCATACAAAATGTATTGTATGATTTTGTAAAGTGTCGCACGCTTCTTTGAGAAGTGTCGTGCGACACTTTCTAGTATCGCATGCCTCTTAGAGTTGTGTCGTGTGACATTATTAAAGTGTCACACGGCTTAAGGAAAAGTATCACCTAGTCCCTAAAAGTGTCGCACTCCTTCTTGAGAAATGTCGCGCGACACTTTTCTATGCTGCATTAAAGTATCGCACATTTTTTGTAAAAACCTGCGCAGGCGGACAAGGGGCACTTTTCGTCATGATCCAAACTTTTTAAGAGTTGATCCAGATACCCTTTTGGACGTTCTTCGACCCTACGTTGTTACACTTTGATTTCTAATGGTTTTTCTTGAAACCCAATTTTTAGGTTTCTATTTCAGTCCTTCGGGGTTTAAAATATATTGTTTAAGTATAAGTTGTCAAGTTATACTTAAGATATATTTTAATATATGCGATGATTCATTTGAGATGGGTTTTAGACTTCTACGGGCTAAGATTAAGATTCTTGGAAATTTCAGGGCTTCAGATTACAGACTTAGCCAATTTTCGGGAGTCTATTTTGGTCTTTTAGCTCAGTCGATCTCTTATGTTTTCTTGTTTGTGTTTTGGTTAGTGGTGATGTTTGGAGATCCGTTCGGTGTCAAGATGGTCGTTAAGTCTTCTATTGCGATCTGTATGATCTGTGTATGTTGTTGTCATGTGCACTTACACTTGTTTAAAAAAAAATTATTCTAGCTTGTTTTCATCCTTGTTTCCAAGGATCTTCGGACGAGGCATTACATCTGGTATTAGAGCCCACGTTGCAACATTGGGATCTCTGTGTTATGCTTCCACTATGGTTTTGTTTTCCATTGTGTATTGTTATATATATATTTTATATTATTTGATATCTCATTGGTTCATGTTTTAACTCTTATGCTTGTGATCCATTTGTCCTGACCTTATCTTGTTGTTTCTACAGTGATGCCTCCTACACGTAGACCTGGTGGCCGTGGTGGTACTCGTAGTGGTAACCGTGGAAATGAGAACCAAGAAGAGGAATGATAGGGAGGAGAGGAAGAACAGGCTAATAACAATGTTAATTAGGCTCTCTTAGGGGCATTGATGCCAGTGCTCTAGGAAATTTTTACTCGAATGGGCCCTCGTGTTGAGGAACGCCAGCAAGATCAAAATCAGGAAGAGGGATCTCATCATGGAGAGTCCCACCGTTCAGAGCATAGAGAGGAAGAGCATGAGCGTGATCGTTCTCATACACCACCTAGTGGTAGAAGGCACTATTGGAGGGGCCATGGCCGGGATGATGTTGATCACACTCTAATTGAGATGATGTGAGAACTTCAGAGGTCCAAACCACCAGAATTTGATGGCCAAGGAATAGGACTCAAGGCTGAAACTTGGCTGCTTGATATGGAGTGTTGTTTCTCATTACTACCTTATGGGAGCAACATAAAGGCCCATTATGCCATCACACAGCTGAGGGAGCATGGTTCCATTTGGTGGGGTGAAGAGAGTGAAAGACTTGGTATCAATGTTGTAGATCTCACCTGGGAGATCTTTGAGGAAAGTTTTAAAGAGAAGTTTCTGTCACCACAGTATCATGAAGCTCACATTGATGAATTCCACGAGCTTAAGTAGGGCTCGATATTAGTTGATCAGTATGAGAAGAAGTTCCTTGGTTTGAAACAATATTTGAGCTATAGGCATGATGATGCACTCATCAGCCAACATTTTGTTAGGGGTCTCAGAGACTCCATCATTGGAGATGTTCGTTCTCACCAACTAAGGACACTTGCTCTTGCCGTAGAGAAGGCAAGGATCATTGAGAGCAATGTGGTTAGGGGCTATAGTGGTAAATTTGGTTCTCAGAACCAAGGTGCTCAAAATTCAGGATAGGATGCTTAGTTCACTCAGTCCTTAGGCAAGGGCCAATCCCAATCAGAACCCTCTCAGGGTAGTTATCATGGTAAGAGTAAGAAGAAGTTTTGGGGAAAGAAGGGTGGACAATCTTCTGGCACATCAGAAAAGAAAGGAGATAACCAGAACCAAGGACACAAATCACAGCAGGATCGTCCTCCTCAAAATAGTTAGCAGAATTCCAGCAGGGGTAGTGCACCTTACCCTAGTCCTACCCAGGGTGGTCGTGGATCAGGTGCTAGCTTTGGGGGAAACTGTTTCTCTTGTGGCCAACCTGGCCATAAATCTTATGATTGTTTGATTAAACCTTCCAAAGGACCTAGTAAGGGCACAATAAGATCTGAGCCTACTGTAGGAGATGTGGGTATGAATCACAGAGTCTTTGCAGCAGTAGATGACTATCAAGCTGAGCATCAAGGTACGGTAGTCGAGGCTACAGGTAGGTTGCATGGTATTTCAACTTCAATTTTGTTTGGCTCTGGTGCTTTCGATTCTTTCATTTCACCATCTCTTGTTTGACGATGTGGGGTAGTGGCAATGCGTCAGGTTGATAGGTGGTAGGTTGAGTTACCCACAAGTTCTAAGGTGGTTGTTGACTCGTTGGTTAGGAGTTGTTGTTTGAACTTGGGAACCTTCACCACCACAGTGGACTTATGCATTCTACCTTTGGGATCATATGACATTATGTTGGGCATGGATTGGTTAGCCACCCATCAGGAAAATATTGATTGCCATCGTAAGGTGGTATAGTGTGTGGATGACACAGATGGGCAGGTGGAACTTTTGGGAATTCAGAGACCAGTCTCTCTTCGTATGATCTCAGCTAATCAGCTGAAGTGGAGTGTACGAAAGGGTTGCCAGTTGTTTCTTGTGTCTCTTAGTGATCTTGAGGAAGCCGAAGCCACGTGGTAACACTCAATGATCACCCACTCCTTCGTGAGTATGCAGATGTGTTTCCTGATGAGATTTCAGGTATGCCACCACAATGTGACATTGATTTTTGGATCGATCTTGTACCAAGAGCAAAGCCAATTTTGCAAGCTCCTTATCGCATGACCACTCAAGAGTTGAGTGAGCTCAGATTGCAGTTGGAGGAATTGTTGGCCAAGGGCCATATTCATCCTAGTGTATCCCCATGGGGTGCACCAGTCATCTTTGTGAAGAAGAAGGATGGTTCTTTACGTTTGTGCATTGACTACGGGCAGTTGAATAAGGTGACGGTGAAGAACCATTATCCTTTGCCAAGGATAGATGATTTGTTTGATCAGATGAAGGGAGCACAAGTGTTCGCAAAGATTGATCTTAAGTTGGGATACCATCAGCTTCGTATTCAAGAGGCTGATATTCATCGAACAACTTTTCACACACAGTATGGGCATTATGAGTTCATGGTTGTACCCTTTGGGTTAACCAATGCACCATCAGTATTTATGAGTTTGATGAATGGTGTATTTCATACTTACTTCGATCAGTGTGTCATTGTATTCTTGGATGAAATATTGATCTATTCAAAGATTGAGGAGGAGCATGAGGTCCATTTACGTCAGGTATTGCAGTGCTTGAGAGACCATCAGTTGTATGGAAACTTGAGTAAATGTGGGTTCTTTCAGTCAGAGGTGAAGTATTTGGGACATATCATGACTGGTGATGGAATTGCAGTGGATCCAGAGAAGATTCATGCTATCATGGATTGGCTGACACCCACTAATGTCTCAGAAGTTCGTAGTTTCATGGGATTAGCGGGTTACTACCATTTCTTTGTGAAGGATTTTTCACGATTAGCCCATCCCATCACTTCTCTTCAGAGGAAAGGGAAGAAGTTTGTTTGGTCAAACCAGTGTGAGGTAGCATTTAATGCTCTTAAGGAGTGTTTGACTTGTGCACCAATCCTTGCAGTGCCTAATCCTGTAGGTGATTTCATGGTTTGCACAGATGCTTCATTGGAAGGAGTGGGTGCAGTGTTGATGCAGGATGGTCGAGTGATTGCATATGAGTCTAGAAAACTCAAAGACCATGAGCTTAACTACCCCACTCATGACTTGGAACTCACGGCCGTAGTGCATGCCCTTTTTCGTTGGAGGCATTTTCTTTTGGGACATAGGTTTGAGTTGCATAGCGATCATAGGAGCTTGCAATATATCTTTACTCAACCAAACTTGAATGCACGACAATGTCGTTGGATGGAGTTCTTGTGTGAGTATGACTTTGATGTTCATTGCATTAAAGGGAAGGAGAACATCGTCGTAGATGCTTTGAGTAGAAGGCGACATGAGGTATCAGTGTTGTCATTGGGAGTGGATTTGCGAGGCCGTATCTTGGAGGCTTTGCCTAGTGACACTTGGTATCAGGAGGTGAGGGCGGAGATCGAGTCCGAACGTACCCTTGAGGGGAGATTTTTAGGTTATGTACTTGAGTCGGATGGACTACTGCATCACTTGGGGCATATCTATGTACCCAGTTTGGGTGATCTACATACCTTGGTTTTATCAGAAGTGCATCGTGTGCTGTATTTTGCACATCCTAGTGCTAAGAAGATGCATGCTGATCTCAAACAGTTGTACTTTTGGGCAAGGATGAGGCGCGATGTTGCTAATTTTGTTGCTCAATGTCTTGAGTGCCAGAGAGTGAAGGCAAAGCATCAGCATCCGATGGGTCTTTTACAGCCACATACCCTTCTGGAGTGGAAGTGGGATACGATATCCATTGATTTTATCATAGGGCTGCCTATGTCATCGTGGAGACATGATTGTATCATGGTGATAGTGGACAAGTTGTCCAAGGTAGTACATTTTTCACCCATGAGAGCATCCTACACTCCTTCCTTAGTAGCGCATGTTTTCTTAGCAGATATTGTTCATTTGCATGGGATTCCTCATCGAATCATTTTAGATAGAGATCCAGTGTTTACTTCTACACTGTGGACGTCTCTATTGCATGCATTGGGCGCATAGCTCAATTTAAGTTTAGCTTATCACCCAGAGACTGATGGTCAGAAAGAGAGAGTAAATCAGGTTTTGGAGGATATGCTTCGCACGTATGTTATGGATAGGCAAGTGAAGTGGGAGGACTATTTATACCTTGTTGAGTTTGCATACAACAATGGGTATCATAGTTCTCTTGGCATGTCACCTTTTCAAGCCTTGTAGGGTAGACCATGTCGTACACCTTTGAGTTGGGATCGTTTAGAGGGCTGAGTTCTTTTGGGTCTAGAGATGCTTTAGGATATGGACCAATAGGTTGTTCACATCAGGAAACATTTGGTTACTACTCAAGACAGGCAGAAGAAGTATGCAAATGCCCATAGGTTGGATCGTCACTTTTCTGTTGGTGACAAGGTGTTTTTGAGAGTGCGGCTGAGGAAGAGCCCTATCCGTTATGGGAAAGGCTCTAAGTTGGCACCACATTTTTTTGGACCTTTTGAGATCCTTGAGAGGATTGGTCCTGTTGCTTATCAACTAGTGCTACCACCTAGCCTATCGCGCATCCATGATGTTTTCCATGTTTTTGTTTTGTGGCAGTATATCCCTGATGTGACCCAAGTTCTTGATTGGGATGCTTTGTAGGTAGCGGATGGGTAGCTTACTTTGGAACCCATTCGTCTCCTACAGTAACAGAGGCTGACCTTGCGAGGTCGGTACATAGAGCAGGTAAGGGTCTGATGGGACCCGAGCGATGAGACCTCTGCGACTTGGGAAGATGCTACACGATTGAGGGGATTGTACCCCTACCTTTTTGCTGGCTTCTAGGAGTAAGCCAATGCTAGTGGGGGAGGATGTAGTGCCTCTCGTGTTTGTAGTCTGTACCTTGTCTATTTTTGATTCAAGAGATACTTGATACTATTTTGATATTTGTACCTTGAGATGACCTGAGGGTCGAATGTTATATTTTGATTTCCGTACCATAGATGCCTTGTTGCTATGCTGTTTAATTTATCATATTTACATGTTGATGCTATTTTGAGATGATAGTAGATCTATGATATCCGATTATCTAGTTATACGATGTATTGGTCACATCTGTGGTTTTTATGATGTGATGGACCTTATGCTTTGGTTATTTACTTCATTCTTGTATTTTATGATTAATGAAAATGTGAGTGGTGTAAATGGATTAATAAGTTATTTAATGCTTTAATTTCTTTGACTATTATGTTATATGCAATTGCACTTGATCATGTGTTTTAGTGTGCAAGAATTATATTCCTGGAAGTGGCCTATGGAGTTAGTGATCCAGCTATTCATATTTTTCCAATGTCGCTCTTATATGGTCAACATATCCTTATTTAGTTGTTTTATATTAAAACCTTTCAGTGATTAGTAAATACGAACTCATTGCATTATGTGATTAGACCAGTGAGCATTTCTGTACATTTAAAAGTTTGCATTCATCGCGAAAGTGTTAAGTGATTTTCTATAATTTTGAGTTTTCGGGTTTTAAATCTTTTTGGGTTTAATTTCTAGAAACTTTGCCTTAGGTGAATTTCCATTATAGATAATAACCTATTTTCATTTAGGTTGATTCGGAGTTTAACTACTCTAGCTAGTTTTTTTCCATAATGAACTATCCACTCAAAAATGAATAAATATTAGAAAAGTGAATTCATTATTCACTTCTCACATTTTGGAAAATTGAATTTGGAGAGCAAATTTGGAAATCCTCTTTTGCATGATTATTGTTTTGTTCGTTGTGGGAGCTGTGAGCGTGGGATCTTTGAGAGGTTGGTCTCGTTGGATTCAGCTCAAGGAGTTCTCACTTTGTCGTCAATTTTAGCAGTTTCAACGAAGTATTTATTTTATTCTACGAGTTTTTGTTTCAGCCCATTTTGCTGGCAGGTAGGGCCTTCCCGTTTTAATTTTTTTGCTTTTTTTCTGCTTTTGTTTCTTGTAGCATTATGTTAGGAGGTTGTGAACTAGTGTTCCCCTCTGTTTCTGTGTGCTAGTTCTGCTCGGTTGGTCGGGTATGAACATTTTACCTATTTTTGAAATGGGGGTTTGGGTTTTTGGGCCGTTATGCTGGCCGTTTTTGCATACAGTGTCCGTTTTCAATTATTTTTTGATTTTTGGGGTTTTTGAACCCAAAGGCCAAATGGGTTTTGATTTTGGATTTTTCCAAAATTTGGGATTTTTACCTCATTTTGCGTGCCACCCTGTTCTCTCGAGTTCTCTTGGCACATTGTGGTTTGTGGACCTGGGTGATCCGTTTGGATACTAGTTATACCACTTTTTCATCTTTTGATGAATTGGGATGCATGTTGCATCCGTCCTCTCAGTTTTGTTTTCAGTTGAGGGACTTTGTTGCCTTGCGTTCTCTTCCAGTCCTTTTTGTTGTGATCTTCATGATGGTGGTGCACCACACAGGAGTACGTGCGCATACATTTTTGGATGACTTGTGAGTCTTGAGCTTCTGTGGTACTTTTGGAAGTTATGATCATTGGGGTTGGGTTGGGAATTTGCATGCCTACGGGCACTCACCGTTGGATGAGCATGGGTAGGGTAGGGTAGCATATAGAGAGGGCTTCTATCTTGTAACTTGATGATCATGGCATCATGGGTTGGCAGAGGAAGCTTTATAGAAGTGATAACTAAATAAAATATTGGATGGTAATAAAACTTAAGATAATAAAATGTGTGAGCACCCGATTAAATTCGAGGACACAATGTGTGAGCACCCGTATCATATCGAGGACACACGATCCAAGCTTGGGCTTTTTGATGCTAAGTGACTCTCCATGATGTTAGCCCCTACATAGTAGCCCATTGAGATGTCTAACTAGGACCTATAGTTATGCATTGTCTATGTCTTGGACTCAGTCATCATACTGCTTGGTGTGTGTGTTAGCCATGCATGTTGTTTTGTGTGTGTTTGTGGTTGGATCATTATCTCCATCAGCACGGCGAGTGTGGACCTATGAGTACCACATGGTTGGGAGGCGTAGCTACCTTCACCACTGCTGGGACCAGTGTAGAGAGGTGGTCTATTGTTCTAGCGTGATTGTTGCTAGATGTATCACTTGGTACTTCGATTTACGGAGTATGCTTTCTAGTGATATATGCTTTCATTGAGATGTTGTTTTTCCATGTTTACATGATGTTGGTTTTACGCATTCCTTATTATGATTTTTAGCATATAGTAGATGATGTTATTTGATTACAAGGTTATCTTACGCTTTCTACTAGCATGTTAGATTTCATTTACTTATATTGTAGCATGTTTAGTAGTGATGTCCCTATTACGAGAGCATCGATGATCTGATCGGTGGCTTGGGATGTTACACGTGGGGGATGGCTAGGGCCCACGATGGTCTTATGATGCCATTGATGGTTGGGAGGAACTGCGTACTTGTTGTTGTTTTGTTCTTTGTGATGTTATTTTAGTTGTGGTGATGTTTCCTTTCTGTACTGTTCATTTTCTGTTTGTTAGATGTTAGATTCCATTTTTTATATTTTAGTTGCTCAGTTCTAGTTCGAGTGTTCTAGCCTTGAAATGTGGATTCGGTACTCCCTGGTGTGGAGGTTCTTTTGTCAATTTTCCTTGTTTTTGAGTTCTTGAAGTGTTTTTATTTTGTATGGGCGACATTTGTTCAGCAATGTGCAACATTTAAAAAGTGTCGCACACCCATACAAAATGTATCGTACAATTCTATAAAGTGTCGCACGCTTCTTTGAGAAGTGTCGCGCGACACTTTCTAGTATCGCACGCTTCTTAGAGTTGTGTCGCTCGACATTGTTAAAGTGTCCTTGAAAGTGTCACACTCCTTCTTGAGAAATGTCTCGCGACACTTTTCTATGCTGCATTAAAGTATTGCACAGTTTTTGTAAAAACTTGCATGGGCAGACAACGGGTACTTTTCGTCATGATCCAAACTTTTTAAGAGTTGTTCTAGATACCCTTTTGGGCATTCTTCGACTCTATGTTGTTGCATTTTGATTTCTGATGGTTTTTCTTGAAAC